>JANRMT010028948.1:4838-21684 GCA_026402145.1 Polypterus bichir lapradei | reverse complement strand
GGTGGAAGACCGTATGCTGTTAACAGTTGTACATATTCTACGTGATATTATAAGTTGATGTTTTCATCTTCCGCATCATCACCACCAACTGTTTCAGCAGAGTCTATTGGTACACATTTAACCAATTTGCCA
Source organism: Polypterus bichir lapradei (assembly GCA_026402145.1). NCBI lineage: Eukaryota > Metazoa > Chordata > Cladistia > Polypteriformes > Polypteridae > Polypterus > Polypterus bichir. The sequence goes on along the minus strand of JANRMT010028948.1, from coordinate 21,552 downwards.
TGTAACCAATCAACATTTCTCGTGATAATTTGTTTGACTTCATCATTTCTTGGTGATAGGATTGCCCGTGTACTCATTTCTTTTGTTAATAACCCTTCAGGATGAAATTCTTCAATAAGATTTGGAGCTGAATGTGCAGGAACTAAGTCTGACAAAAGCATTCACACCAATGAGAGGTGAAAGGGCTGTGGGTGTGGTTTGAATATGGTTGAAAGGAGGGTCGGACTTGAAAAAATCTCCTGGCCAAAGTCTCGTCTTGCGAGACTTGAAATTATCTCTTTGAAAAAGTCTCATCTCAGGATTTCCTTTTATAATAGAGAGAAATAATTTGATTATGTGATATTGAAGTTTTGTCCAATTACTTCAATATGACAGTTAAACAGTACTAGTCACGTGGTTAGAGTGTTGGACAGCCAATCAAATGGTCAAAGGTTCGAGACTAAGGCACACAAACTAATTTTTTTTTAAATTTGACCAATTTTTCATCATTTATATAGAAATTTGGTGATATACTCTTTTCACTGATTTAGCTCAGTAGATAAAGTGTTGGACTTTTCTAAGAACGATTAAAGGTTCGATTCTCCGGCAGACAAACATACATTTCCAGTACTTCACATGTGTGAGGTTAGGATTTTCTGAAATGAGAAATACATGTGAATGAATGTTACGTTTCACTTCAAAATCGGAGGTTCAAGGTTTTTCTAACGTGTCGAGAACTTTGTGGCATTAGGGTGGCTAAAAATATACTAAAAAAAGATTCTTAAGTGACGCAGTTTTACTCAAAAATGCACTAAAATAAAAAAAAAAATTTTTTCTTGTACTGTACTAGGATTTTGTTGGTCACATGTGAGTAAAAGTACAATTGTGGGGCACCCTTAAAGGAATTAATTTAATTATGCAGTTCTATTTACGTGATCTTTGGCTCTCTTTGTGATTCCCCACTTCAGGCTTCTTCTTTGGTTTCTTCTTTCTGGGTTTTGGATTCTCTGGTTTCAGGCTTAAAATGTCTGCATTTTAGACTTTGGCTTTTTGAGTTGTTTAGGTTTCTTTGGAGTAATTTGGATATTTGTTTGTAATTTCCTGAATTTAACCCTTTGAATTGTGATTGCTCAGCTTTCACTTTCTGGGTGTTTTAATGTTTGGAGATGTTTGAATTCCTACTGATGTTCTTTCTTTAATTTATTGTTAGAGAGGCGGTGTGTCCCAGCATGCATGAGGGTATTTATGATGTTAGCTGGGAGAGAGTGATATGCGTCTACCACTTTATTTCCATGTATAGTTGTCATAATGTCTAATAATTGCACAGAATCAGTCGGGATGTGTGCTTTTCATGACAAGAAGTTAATTTATTTGTATTTATCTTATATTACTCATTTGTTATACGATTAAAAGTAATGTTCCTTGAGTTGTAATGCTTAGCATTTGTTAGATTAATGTTTGCCTCATTGCTATGCACAATAATACTTAAATATTCATATTACGATGCTCATATAACGCTTTACATGAAACTTGTTGGTGTTTTTTATTGGTTGGCTTTGCGCCTTTAGCTGTCATACCGCAGACCCATTCGTGAATCACACTGCCATCTAGCGGAACTTCAGTGTAAGTTACTAATGGCTTGTGCTCAAAAGAATTCCTTCCGAATGCTTGGAAGTCAAGTCAGGTTTGTTTCCAGCTCCTGCTGATACACCAGTAAGAGAAACAAGATACCATTCGACTCGTCTTGCTCTCCAGCTACGCAACACATCAATCTTTTTTGGGGTTCCCCCTTTGTTTTTGTCCATCTAGACCCAAAATTCCCTCATTTTTAGGCCAACACATTTTGAGCAGGATATGACACCCTTACGATAAAAAGTAAACCCAATCCGTGTCTTCAGCAAAAACGATCAGAAGGACTTCACAATTGTGCAGGCCACATCAACACACCCCAGGGAGTCACATTCGAATGGGACATGAGGATACACGAAACTTCAAAAAACTGGGGATCGGTAATATAGGTACGTGGAGTGTTGTTTTTATGTTGTCTTTAAGGTTGCTGATCATAAATATGACCATATGTTTGATATTTGATTCCTTTCTGGTGGTCCTAGATCTCTAAAAGCCACTCCCAGAAGGTTATAAATGACACATTTCAAACACAGGCATGTGGGGTATTGTTTTAGACAGTTTAAAGGTCACAGATTACAAATATGATGCAATTTTTAATTCCTTATTAGTGACCTTGCCCCCTGTGTACCTCCATCAGACTGTGACAAATGACAAATTTCTATTACAACTGACCTGAAACATTTAAAGAATGGTGGCACAGTGGTGGCACTTCACAGTAAGAAGACTGGGGGTCCTCCCTAAATGGGGTTTGCATGTTCTCCCCGTGTCTGGGTGAGTTTCGTGCCACTGTCACAAGACGTGCAGATGATGTGCATTGGCCCCAGTGTGTGTGTGTGTGTGCGTGTGTGTGCGTGTGTGTTCACCCTGCGATGGACTGGCGCCCTGTCCGGGGTTTGTGCCCTGTGCCAGCTGGGATAGGCTCCAGCAGACCCTGCTCAGGACAGAGCAGGTTAGAAAGTGGTTGACATTTAAACGGAAGCAGACATCTTCATATTTTAAGTATGTAACATAACTCATCTTGTTTATCATGTACGTCTATCTCATGAAATGCATCATTGCATAACTTAGGAACACCGTGGCGCCTAACGGCAATTTAGACTTTTGTTAATTTGTTTTTATTTATTTAGAGGCCGGTACTGGCATCACAACGCTACCCTCTTGGACTTCAAGAATACTTTTAGGACTCAAACACCTTATGGATATGGAGGCAGACCCTTATGACATGATGGGACGTAGCGGAGACAACATGCCAAACAAATTTCTAAAGCACGAATCGAGCGTTCCTTTTGTCAAACTGAAAAAAGAAAACGAATTGACAGTCAAAGTAATGGAGTTGGAGTCATAAGGAAAGCAAAGATCGAAACTGGGAGAAGAAAAAAAATAAAAAAATCGGGAGTGGTCTCCCATCGACTTCCTCGTATACGCAGTTATGGGGATGGATATTTGAGGAGCAAACTGCAAGAAAATGATTATATTTTTATATTATGTACATTAAAGAACTATCCACAAAAAATCAAATCAATTCTCTATATCTATAAAATCCAACGTCTGTTTGTATGTTTGTCCGCTTTTCATGAGAGAACTACTTAACAGGTTTACATCAGGATTTTTTCTATAATTTGCTTGAACATTCCGCCTGATTTTGCAGATTTTCTCATCGCGCCAGGTATCATAGTTCGCTTGCGGTACTGTTTTATTTGCACGCATCCGAGAGAGAAGCAGAGGGGAGGGGGCGTGGCCCTCCTCACTCACGCACCAGCCTGAGTGCGTGTACCTTACATCCACTTAGCTAGCGAATGAGAGAACTACCGGTACTTCACGGATTTAGATCGTTGTTTTTTCTAGAATTTGCTTGAAAATTCTGGTTGATTTTGTGACTTCTCTGACACAGGACTGACTATGGCTCCTATTACAGAGGACAGCTTGTTCATGAAGTGGATGATGAAGCGGCTCACCTGGCAAATGGGTAACTTGCAGGTTCTGTTCTTTAAGTTCACAGGCTCCTCGGGTATGATTTGCACATTGTCCTTATACCAGTGAAACATCGATTCTTTCTTAACGTTTGCCACCTGAAAGCAGAGAATAATAAAATGAAAAAGGACACTTCAGGTTTAGGCACACTGCACATTTCAGAGCTGTGGCACCTGTGGGCCTTTTGTACCTTGCAAACCAGCATGACTGTGCAGTCTTCTTCCACGTGCCAGAAGATGTATTCCAAGAAATGAGGTTCTAAAAAGGAATAAAAAGACCAAAGGATAATGTTCTGACATGAAATGGAGCAGGCGAGGTGGGTCTGCACGCTTAATTCTGGGTAGGGATGTCTTCTCCGTTATGCCAGGTTATGTATATGTTCCTTGTGACATATGGGTGTCCCTTCCAAGAAGGATTCTTGTTTGGCAGACCTTACTGGTGAGTTAGATATGAAAAACATGATTTGGATGAGGGGCTCCTGGCAGTCAAAAGGCAGGAAATGTTAAATAAAGTGAAAGCCTGCGACCACCCAGGCTACAAACTGGCTAAAGTGAACCGGTGACACCTTGGGTTGGCAAGTTTCAGGTGAAAAAAGATGTGCTACAATAACACAGACTGAACAGGCAGACGACACAGTTGTACGGATTTTTTAACAAAATGAGTAAGATAAGAAAACAGGGCAAAAAAAGGGTAAAAAGGATTTTCCTTACAGGCAATGCAAAGCCAACAAATCCCAATGCACAACTGTAAGACAAATCCAAGAACAGGCAAGAAAAATCCAATTAACTGGAATAACCAAGAAGAGCAAAACTCCCACTCTGATAGTAACTCCATGCTCCACTGCTGAGTCTTATAAAGGCAGAAGGAGGAGACAGCAGCAATGATGTTAGAGTGGTTCCGCCTCCTGGGGCTCCACCCACACAGTACACCCTACAGATTGCCCATTGGTCGCTGTGTCCATCCTTTTATTGTCTTAGCCCACTTGTGGGCATACAAAATACAAAATAAAGACTTTGATGAAAATGGAACACCTTGTTTCCGGAGATATTCCCTCCTTTGGAATTCCGCTTCTTCCAAGGCTGCTTTGAAAACTGAAAAAAAGACAGAAATGAACCTCACATCAGGACAGAGTCCTGCACGAGGCCCTAAAGTCCCCATGCAGGCCTGCAGTCTTACTGTCTCCGATCAGAACCAGATATGACTGGATCTGAACTGTGCAGGTGCCCTTCCTGTGAGCCGTGAACTTGTCCATAACCATCTCAACAATGCCAATGGAGAGGTCGCATTTAATCTTATGACTCTGCGGATACACATATTATTACCCGTTTTCAAAATTGCACCTTTCATTTTTATTTTTTATGTTTTGCCAAAGCTACATCATACATCATAAACAAAAGTCTGGACAACATCAAGTGCAATCGCATAATTAGTGATGAGCAAAACTGGTCAGTTAACATTTACACAAAGTTCTGTGAAACCAACCGTAAAATTAGTTTCGCAGGAAGAGTTTTGTGATTGTGACATGCAAAAGTTACTTAAAATGTTTTTGGAGGTGTGAAGGACTTGTTTTGGGGGTTGAAAATAGTGCTCCCTAAAGCCTTGTTGACGTGTTTGTATTTACCTGCATAATGGAAAACAAGGCTCTCTGCACCATCTTGTAACATTTACACTCACTAGCTACTTATACCAGGATCCTATTTGTGGATTTCGGTTCTACTTTTAACTCAATCAGAACAGATGTTCTGTGATCTGCAGTTACAGACATGGCAAAAAGTGTATGAGGCCACAAAACCAGGCCACGACTTCCACTGGCCAGCCCAGAAGAGACTCACCTCTTGGTAGTGAGACCCCAAACTGCTATCTGCAGGCTGTAGCCAGCACAGGCCTAGTAATGGTTTTAAAGTTCCAAATATTACAAATGTCTCAAACTGCCGAAAAGGGGAGAGAAACCATAAAAACTTTGGTTTGCACACCTAAGGGGGAGCAACGAATTTTATTAAATAAGAATTTATTAATAAAGGGAGTAAAATAAGGAAAAAGGAACAGAAAGGAAAAAGAGATTTGTCTAAAGGGCACTCTCAATCAAGCAAATCTTGATACACAGTCCTAGGGTGTGAAAAGTCACAGTTTCACTTTCCAATGTGCCACTAGCTTGCCCATTACGTGACAGCCAATAGCGTGCTGCCTGATGGAGGAGGCGGTGGCCGTGCAAAAGCTTTGCAAGTACGCCAAGTTCAGCTATGATCTCAGCCCCCTTATCGTTCTTTTGTCCATTCTACTGTGATACATAAAACACGAGGCATCAGACACACCAGCCTCTCCTCTGTTTGTGAGGTCCAAACCAAAGTGTTCTTTATGCCTCATCGCTTCATTCTATGCATTGCACTTCTGGCTGAGTGCTCACTGGATCTCGACATCTGCACACACTACCCACCCTTATGACTTAAGACTTTGATTTTGTCAAACTGAATTGCAGGGATGTCATGCTACATGACCAATTGTCATTTGAGCATGATGCAACTACTTCCAACTTGACTAGACTATCTAAATGAAGTCAACCTTTGAAAGTTGCTGGAAAAGTTGTGAAACTAGACAGGCTCTTAGTCTATCGCATAGGACTCAGATCAGTTCTATTTCTGCCTCTCATTCACATCTGTAAATTTAAAAAATGGGTATTGCATATTTTGTAATTGAAGACACACTCAAACACGCCATCATGTACAATCCAGAGTTTCCTCCACAGGAAAACCGGACTACATCGGAAGCCCCTCCCCTGTTTCCTAGCAATGCCCTCTCCTGTTTCTTTGACCCGTGGAACTTCACGTTCTTTTTCTGTCTCTGATGAATTTCCAGGATTGCAATTGCCAAAGAGTGTCATCGTAATTGGCGAAGTGGGCATCGTACTACTGGAACAAGTCTGGTGTGCATGTGACAGGAAATGAGTCCGGTGATTTTTTTTTTTAGTAGATATCCTTATTTAAATGCTGAATGACAAGCAGACACATACAGAATCAATGCATGGAAATGTTTCCAGTCAAGAAGTAAAAGTGTTTCATCTTGAGTCAATGTCATGAGAATTGCTGGAGGTGATTCACCATTTTTTTTGCAAATTGCGCCATGTCAAGTTTAGCTGCAAATTCAGTTTCTCATGAAATGTTTCCATACTTTCAAAGCCAAAGTGAACTTGGAATTGTTTTATTGGGTGGGCACTCCGCAGTAAAGACGCTTAGAAACAGAAGGCTATCCTGGCGTCGGGCAGGGCGACCTGAGTGCTGAGCTTTAGCGATGTTTCAGAGTTTGCTGTTATACTTGATAGAATATCGAGTTCATAAAAATTCATTCTGAACACTTTGAAATCACTTCTGTTTTGTTGTCTGGTGCATCCTGAGTCACCGGTACAAGAAAAACCCCACATGTGACATACCGTTGGACTCGCCCTGATGTTTAGCTATGTAAGACATTGAGGTTTTGGCCCTCTAGACCCACAAAACTCTCATTTGTAGGCCATTTGTGGACCGTATTTTTTGCAGTGAATGTCACCCTTATGATAAAGACTAAACCAAACGGTGTCTGCAGCAAAAATGATCAGAAGGGACTTGATGTTGTGCAGGCCACATCATCCAACCCCAGGGGTTCACCCACTAAGGCCGGATTTATACTTCACGCAACGCATGCTGCAGTGGACGCTCCTGCTATGCAAGCATTGTACTGTTTATAGTTGTGCGTACTTTACGTAAATCTGGAGGAGGAATGCACCAGGTGGCAGTGCGAGATATTATCACAGGTAGAACAGGTTCGGCTTTGCTGTGTTGTGAATTGCCTGGAACACCCATTAAACTCCGATGACACCTTACCGCAATATCTCTGAAAAGGATGTTTAATGATTGTATCCATCTGTCCAGGGATTTGTCCATTTCAAGTAGCATTGGGCACAAGGCTGAAACAATCCCTGGACGAGGCATCAGCTCATCGCAAGGTGAATACAAGCACTCACACACACGCTGTCGTCATTTTAGTGTAACCAAATCTGCATATCTTTGTAAGGAAACTGGAGCACACTGTGGAAACCCAACAGGAAAACATGTAAACTCCAGGCAGGGAATATCAGCAACGTGACTCCCTGCAGGACAGCAGTGCTAACGCTCCGTCACCGTGTCACCCCATGTGTGTAATTATTAACAGTATTCATTATTTAAACGAAATTACCGATTTATCTGTAAAATGTAACATACATACTTCAATGCATTTCATCATGAAAGTGATATCAAGTATAAATCTAAGGATTCTAAATGTGCAGATAGTTGGAATATCATACATTTAATAGAATAGAATAAAATAGAATAGAATGCCTTTATTGTCACTATACACATGTACAGTGAGATTAAAAGCAGCTCCTTCAGTGCAGACATATTTTATATGTAGAACACAACAAGAAAATAAACAAATGGTGCAAAAAGTTGCAAAAAAGTTCTGCAATGCTATATACATATGGAAAGAATAATAACTATTGCACTATTGGGTTATTGCACATTATTTAAATACTGGAAAGAATAAATAACTATTGCACTATTGGGTTATTGCACATTATTTAAATATTGCACAATAATGATGATCGTGTGCAGTGCGTAGTGGATGTTGAACACTGAGAGTAATGATATTGTACAGTATACAGTATACATAATGTGCTCAGTGTGACGATCTACGAGTATTGTTATTTGCCACTGCTGTCAGTACCAGAGGAAGCCAGAGGAAAAAAGATGGCACAGAAGACAGTATTTGAGAGTTTTAAATGTATCTTGTCATTATGATCGGGAATATGCAACACTTGAATATAAAAGCACCACGAATGCATCTGTATGTCCGCATTTTGCTTCACCACTTCGAACCATTCATCAAAAATCGAAGCGTGCACACCGATCTCATAAGATCCGCAAAGCAGCTTTCTGTCACATGTAGAGATGGGTAATAACAAGTTACATTTACTCTGTTACATTTACTCAAGTAACTTTTTTTAAAAATTGTGCTTCTAAGAGTAGTTTTACTGCACCATACTTTTTACTTTTAGTTGAGTACATTTGTGAAGAAGAAATGCTACTCTTACTCCACTAAATTGGGCAACACTCAACTCGTTACTTTTTTCCATGTACACATTACACTATATTTTTGTCACAAAGAAGCCACCAGTGAATCTAATGCATGACTGTTTCACAATCACACGTAGCAATAATAATCACAAGACTCCGTTTCACCAATCAGATGTAGCAATCACATGACCACACACAAACTGTGGCAGCATAGACACTGCCTGACTGCTGTGTCTGTGTATAGAAGAGTGGCAGATCCCGGTACAATAAATAACCGCGCTGTTCCTGTTTCAAGCTGAATAAAGATGGTGTTGCTAAAGTACTGAGACTCAGCTTCGTGTTTTTGGGTGCAAGACGGAGACTCACACGTCACAGCACACCCTCAATCACAATTCTGTAGTAAACAGTATACGCTCGTACAGATATTGACTATACGAGTGAGGAACGCTGACAGATGATTGCCCACAATCCTGCACCGAGAGACAGAACCACCATCAGCTCAGTTGTAATTACGTGAAGCTCGGCAGACAAAACGTGCACGGACTACTCGTATTGCAAGACTTCGCTCGTTTATCAAGTCAAACTTTATTAAAAATTTTAGCTCATCTTTCAAAACACTCACAAACCAAGTTACTCGCAATCCAAGGTTCCACTGTATATGAAAAATGATAGCCAACTCCTGATGAAGCTTAACCACTGGGGTACTGAGTGAAGAACAAGCACGTTTTAACCAAACATGCACAGACACACACAGTTAAGGTAAAGTGAGACTTCTTGTACGTGCACAAGCTGCCTTGTTCTGTTATTTTCTATCAGCTGTGCTATTTGGAGGGCAAGTGAATATGCAGTATTATACTGTCAGTGTACGTCAGTATATCTTGTCACTGTAAGTAGTTTGCACTGTTCAAACATACATGTTACCTACTGTAGGCATTGGCTTCAAAAGATTTGTTGTGAAAATCTGAGATTTGGAACTTTGTGCTATTTGTGCATCTTTATTTTGTAAAGATGTTATTTATTTTAACTCATTTTTATTTTATTATTTGGAAATAGCAGAATTTGCACATTATTTTAGATTTTTCTCTGTCTTATTACAACATTTCTAAAAAAATAAATCATTTATTATGATCAAATAGTTACTCAGTACTTGAGTAGTCTTTTCACCAAATACTTTTATACTATTACTTGAGTAATTTTTTGGATGACTACTTTTTACTTCTACTTGAGTAATATTTTGATATAGCGCTACTCTTACTTGAGTACAATTTTTGGCTACTTTACCCATCTCTGGTCACATGTAGATAGTAACCACAGACTCTGACATCACATTCCAACTTTTAGCACACTGAGGACCTGCTCAGATGTAATGCATTTCACGCCTGGAGCTGGTCCATGGGACACACTGGTTTAAAGGAGTTACATGCTGTTGCACTGGTTCTCCTCTGTTTGCATTCTTCTTCAAACCGTAGGGAAGACTTCATGAAGCCGACACAACTTTGTGATGGAAACGTCTCCACATCCACCCAGCTGGGCTTCCAGATGACGGACTGGCTGCTCACCCGCCCATGCATGTGCACAATGATGGCGAGTAACATTCTTCTCACACACGCAGCCTGCTGCTGTTTCATTAACTTGAACTGGAGATGTTCCTTGACCCTCTTCACTAACCCTGTGACAAATGTCAAGTTTGCAGCTCGTTCTGAAAGCGTTTGAGAAGGGCCAACCACTCGGGTCTATGCCCGAGATGACAACAGCATACCCTCAAATTAAAAATGCGTTTAAAGTTGATAGAAACGAGTCATAGACCGAGTTCTGAGTATTAACAATAAATTAACACTTTAATAATTTCAAAAACAAACAAAAAACTATTTTTTTATTTTTGATTATCTTATCTTCGTCTTCATGATGCCTCAATATCCTGGGCTACTTGACTTTCCCAGCCAAATGCACACTAATTAATCAAATGAATCATCAGGAGACCACCACACAGCATCTAAAAGGAGACAAAGTGAGAGCTGAAATGACTTGTTTACTGCTAGATGCTGACTAAGCAGTAGACACTAGGAGACTCACCTGCCATGGGGTCAGCCCATTACATAGCACCTTTAAGCTCAGAAAAAGCTCAGTCAGCATGGCATTGAATTCACATCTTAGCTGATTGCAGTCCAACACCCTCACCACTAGGCCAAGACTTGCGTTGACAACACAACACTGAGTTCAGAAGCTTTGGCATCCCTTAGATAGGGGGCAGCTTCAAAGCATCACTGGTAACTTTGATCTGCACCATTTCCACCAGTAGCACACCTGTTAGGGGCATGCTGGCCGCTCACCAATTTCAGTTAAAGGCCAGGATCAGGAAACAAAGATCTTCACTTAATTTCTGGCCAAGTGCGATCTCCACTGGGACTCAGCTGAACCACCAGTTATGAAACTCGACAACATAGGCTGGTGTACGCTGTAGCAAGATCCTGTAAAAAGGACAGTCAGAAACTGGACTGTGTACCAGTCCACACATTTCTATTGAAACATTCAACATTTCACTCAACATGGAGGCCAAGAGCTCACTCACCTCTGCAAAGCTGGCTTCCTCGTTTGTCCTTCTGTCTGTTATAGGGATATACATAACAAATATGCTGCAGTACGCCGTAAACAGCAGCAGTTGGCACACAACATTCAGAAAAAAAGAGCAAGACATCCAACTGTATTAAAGGTCAGTGACCTCCTCCTCCAAACCCACAGTAACCCCCATATTTACCGCTGTAACGGCTCCTGGCTTTGTTACACTGACCAGCATCAACCCATTTTAAGGTAAACAACGGTCCCATCATAACTGGCCATTATGGCAGGATGGCCACACACCAGTCAGACTTACCAGAAAATGCCAGCAGTATTTTTCAGTCCTGCAATAAAAGGTCACAAAGATCCCAAGAGTCACAATGCTATCGACTGCAGAGAGTATTGTTAGCGTCTGTGACCAGTCTGTCTGCACTTTTTGCAGGTATGCCATCAAAAACAGGTGACCATAAAAACCCTGCCCAAAAAAAAAAAAAAAAAAAAAACGACAAATGAGAATGAAAGCACAAATCCACAAGTCCCCCATTCCTGGAGTGACCCTACCTCACATACAACGTACTCAAATCCATCATGTCCACACCAACCTGTTAGAAAACTACAGAAGGAGACCTGAGTGCAGACACTCAGTCACTAGCTAGAGTACCATGTTGTTGGGGTGTGGGGCAAAGACCCTCTAACCTGACTAACAGGACCTGAGCACTGTAAGGCTGAAAGAACACTAAGCCCCTCTCACACCAACAGAGCAAGCCTTTCCAGTCTCCACAGCACCCCCTTTATTGCCTCAGGCAGACAATGGACCAGCCTCTTTCCATCTCCACCTGCAGAAGTCATCGGCCACCCAATTGTAACATGCAGAGCAGCCGTCACCCTCCATGGCTGGTCAGGTAAAGATTAAGAAAAACAGAGTGACTTCAGGTCAGCTGAGGAGCTCATATGGTAAGTGACCCATTGAGAACATTGATCTTGGCCTCCAGAGACCAGGGTTCAAATTTTAGTAGTTAATCACAATCCACATAATTTTAAGTCTGTGGATGGTCTTTGGACAACTTAAGGGCAAAATAGTCTGCTCAGTCAAGCTGGCATGTGCCGTGTAAAGTAAACTGTTGCCATTGGGGTGTCGGAAGTCCAGCAGGTCAATTGGCCATGAAACTCATTCATCAAGCCCCAAAGGTGAAGGTGTTGTAATGGCGGGACCAGAGTCTGTGACTAGAACTGACAGGGGGCACACAGGTGGCTCTCCAAGAGTTCAGACAGACAAGTTAGGACTTGCTAAGAATCAAATGGGCACTGACTCAGCTGGCAAAGGTGCCCTTTACAGTGCAGGGCCTAAACCGCCAGGCCACAACACCTCATTAAAATACAATTCCAGCCTAAAGGTGTTTGAACTTTTGTTCAGGTAATCGTGTCTGGAAGGAAACACTGAAGAATCAGTGTGTTATGTCACAAGATAGCAGTCTCATTAACTTGCTCTAAAGCTAAATACACATTTACTTGGCTGTTTATTTCCACAAAAAGTGCTATTTATCTTTACTTTCTTTACAGCACACCCAGTAAGTAACAAGTCAGCTGTGACTACGTGTTTCACCCAACAGTCAGACTGGAAACTGATAGGCATGCGCTGAATGTGGGACGTGAAACGTGACAAGTTGCAACTGTGAAAAGCCCGTCCAAGTAAACGCCGCATGAGCAGCACGCAAAAACAGCAACTAGTGTGAGAAAAAAAATGAAATAGGGGAAATGGAGAACCTCCACAAAAAAAAAAAAAAATTCAAAAACAAGCAGATACAGCTTATGGTATTACAAATCCATCCTGTGAATCCACAGCTGGAGCCTAACTGAGCAGTCAAGGGGCCTAAGGCAAGAAGAACATCTGGACTGGGTGACCTACTACGACAGGACATACATAAATTCATGCCCGCACGGGCCAATTTATCTAACACGGTGCGAATGAAGTCCAGTCTCCTTACTGGGGAGGCACCAGCTCTCCAATGCACCACCGTGCCACCCTATACATACTGGATACTGACAGAGAGCCCATTCTCCTTACTAGGGAGAAGCCAGCCCACCGCCGCGCCACCCATCATCTTTATCTTTATATATACTCGTAATACGCTAGCGTGGCGTTTGTCTGTCCAGGATTTTAAATCACCTGTAGCTCTCAAACCATTTGACATATTTACCTGAAATTTGGCACACATATACTACGTGACGTCTACTATCTGCTTTCGGGGTGACGGTTGACCTCCAAGGTTATTCCTCTTTTTAATTGTATTTTATTGTAGATTCAACTCTCGGCAGCAACACATGCGTAGGGCCGCCGTTCTTTTCCCTACGACCTTCGCCGTCACTTCCCCAACCTCTTCATATCTCAAGTCTTCAATCTTCCTCAAGAATGATTTAAGTGCCAGCTTACGTGAAAAATGAAAGAAAACGTACTAATTACAACACAAACACTGACTTAATCAGTTTTAACACGAAAAGATGGCTACAAAAGAACAGAAGACGCGGGCCGCTAGGGTGGAGAAAAGAGCTGCTCAGGAAACAGCAAGCGCATCAACCTCTGAGCAAACGAATGCTAAACGTACAGAGAAAGAAAGAGGATGAAAACTAGGAATGCCCAAGTAAAGTGAATTCGCGCCGTTACTGGTGTATATATATATATATATATATATAGATCGAGAGAGAGAGATTTACATACATAGGCCTACTATATACACGCATAATAACAGGTGACAAAATGCAAACACCTGAACAAAGAGCTCAGTCGTTGTTCCATTAGGCATTTTAGACATCTAAGCCTCTGCCTTGAATGAGTTTCACAACGTATACCTGGCGCCGGGGACAACTAAACACAAACGTCCAACATGCGTCACCGCCAAAAGGGGCCAACGGATACGTGATAATACTGTATTACTGAAATTGACTCTCGTTAAAGACCTGAATTTGCCTTAAACATGGATTATCAAATTAAAATAAACACATACACAAAACACGCGTTTTTAGAGCTGACACAGACTCCCCATAATCTACACTGGCGCTCCTTACAGCTTAGGCAGATGTTAGCAATCAGGCCGTGACTTGTAACAAATAACTTGAAACCTGCCCCCGCATTAATGGAAGCACACTAAACTTCCCCGACCAAAACCATCAGTTTAGTTACTTTTATTTGACTTACCAGTTCGGCTATAAATAAAGCCTCCGGTAAAACCAGTAAATGCTTCAATCCAGTCATTTTGATCCACTGGTAGCTGCTGTCTGTAAATGATGTTTTATACCTGAACCCATTCCTGGCCCCGCCTCGGAGTTCCGAAGCCCAAGACTCATACTGCATTTTTTTAAATTATTTTTTAAAAGTCAAAAAGAGTTCATTAACCCTAAGGTTGCCGTCTTTGACCAGGCCAATCTCTATACATACTTTTTTTGTTTTCAACACAATCACCATATTTTATCTCATGACAAAACAATTCGTAGTACAGTATTGAAATCTTGGTGTGAGTGTTCAATGTGTCATTCAATAGGAATTCATTCTTTACAGTGCGACATCGACTCCGCCAGCCGAGTACATGTGAAGTGTGACCCGCCTGTTCGCCGACCCGAGGTAAACTCACATCTGGGAAATAAACCCCGTGTCGGTACTGTAGGGCGTGCAGTTCGTGGAGACTTGGCAGCGCCATTAGTTCATGGATTGTTTTCTGGCTTTGACACTTTGGATGGGTGTACATCTCCTTAATTACTTGTTCCAGAAATTGTGGACTTGCCGAAAAACGTATGCGCTTTATTTCAACGAATTTCAAATCTCCGCGGTGATCCTGTTAGTTGGAGAGTTCAAAATGAGCTGTCCCAAACTTTCTCTGTGATAACGCACCACTTTGCTGGGTATAACATTTATAATATTAAGGCGATATCTGCCCCGTTTGAGTTTCTAACTACAAATGTCTTTTTGCTTAGCTCTATCTTATTTCGGATACTTTCGTGGCTTGCATTAGTAATGTTTGACATTTTCAGCCAGTGAATATATCTTATTATTGTGTTTGCTCGATGTATCTCATTTTGTCACTTAGTTGTACCCCTGAAAAGATGACACTGCCTACAGAAACGGAGCGGTTACTAGTTCAAAATAACTGGCTTGTTAAACCTTTCTGAGGTCGGTGTGGCGGCGCCATTTTGTGATCGCTCCAACTTCCAAATGCCGGCCGCTATCGAGCAGTGATGAGACATCTGAAAATTTCAAGCATTCTGCATTGTTTTGATTTCAAATAAGATATTTCATAGAGATGCATCATTGAGGCAGTATGTAGCGACACAACAGAAAGTTAGTTCGACAGTTTTGGGGCAGGGGAACACTTCTTGAGAATGGAATATGAGAATTAGTACTTACGTTTTATGACTTGAAAAGGCTGCCGTTATGTATCGCTAATGAAGCGGGTCAAATACGGTACATTGCCTACGATGACTTGTACTGTTTTATAAATAACATTTTATGGTCAGCATTCTTAATGATTTCGCATATCTCTCTACAGCGTCACTATGCTTTTTAAAGTACAGTACAGATGACACAAAAATACTCTTAATTAAAGCGTAATGGAGCCTCTTTGTCAGAATTACTCACAGAAGGTGAAGTATTCCTTTGTGATTCAGTCAATTTAAAATGGCTAAGAACTGCGGAGCACACTGGGTAGCTTTGTAAACTGGTAGGACTGATTTTCATGTTAACAGAAATTCAACATCAGCAGTAACACCGAAGTGCACTTTATGCACGACACCGGGGCCGATGTCGATGAAGATAATCGTCAGTGTTAGATGAGAAGTCGGACATGAAAGGGAAAGTTAGCGATGGTGCTGCACCTTCAGGTAAAATTTAAGCAAGTCCTGTCACTGCATTAGTAAAGTCTTTTTACGGAAGCGTATTAGGAATACGGTAAAAATAAAAATACGGACAAAGTGAAAAAAAAAAATCTAAATGTCGAGATTAAAGTCGACATGTTGATTTTATTCTCGACATTTCCACTTAATTCTCGCCATTTATGTCGACATTTTCACTTTATTCTAATAGTTTATTTTGTCAGTAGAATATCGCAAAGTAAACTTCATCTTAAAATGAATGTTTAATTTACTAGATTTTCTCAAACCCCGTCATAAATTAATGTAGCACATTACATGCTTTATATTAAGTGTTCCCCGACTCTGTTGTTAATCTCTATGCGCTTCTTAAACAGACTTCCTCTTGCACTGAGAGGCCCCGGCAGCGATCGCCGCACATTTATGGTATTACCTTTTTACCCCCTGTAAGTTAACATGAGGTAGATACAGCATGAGTGTTAATTGAGTCAGTTTTGTAATTAGTCCAATTGCGAGCATGGATTGAGAGACCCATTTGCAGTTTGTAAAAGGGACAGACATACAGTTTTCTGACTGTTTAAAAATGGATCTACTGTATGAGAAAACTTAAAGAAACAAAACAATACAAGCTTTAAACA
>JANRMT010028814.1:8104-21627 GCA_026402145.1 Polypterus bichir lapradei | reverse complement strand
AATAGGAGCTGCCTGACACAGAGAAGTAGACCAAAAGCACCTCAAAAGCTAGACATCATGCCAAGATCCAAAGAAATTCAGGAACAAATGAGAACAGAAGTAATTGAGATCTATCAGTCTGGTAAAGGTTATAAAGCCATTTCTAAAGCTTTGGGACTCCAGCGAACCACAGTGAGAGCCATTATCCACAAATGGCAAAAACATGGAACAGTGGTGAACCTTCCCAGGAGTGGCCGGCCGACCAAAATTACCCCAAGAGCGCAGAGACGACTCATCCGAGAGGTCACAAAAGACCCCAGGACAACGTCTAAAGAACTGCAGGCCTCACTTGCCTCAATTAAGGTCAGTGTTCACAACTCCACCATAAGAAAGAGACTGGGCAAAAATGGCCTTCATGGCAGATTTCCAAGACACAAACCACTGTTAAGCAAAAAGAACATTAGGGCTCGTCTCAATTTTGCTAAGAAACATCTCAATGATTGCCAAGACTTTTGGGAAAATACCTTGTGGACTGATGAGACAAAAGTTGAACTTTTTGGAAGGCAAATGTCCCGTTACATCTGGCGTAAAAGGAACACAGCATTTCAGAAAAAGAACATCATACCAACAGTAAAATATGGTGGTGGTAGTGTGATGGTCTGGGGTTGTTTTGCTGCTTCAGGACCTGGAAGGCTTGCTGTGATAGATGGAACCATGAATTCTACTGTCTACCAAAAAATCCTGAAGGAGAATGTCCGGCCATCTGTTCGTCAACTCAAGCTGAAGCGATCTTGGGTGCTGCAACAGGACCATGACCCAAAACACACCAGCAAATCCACCTCTGAATGGCTGAAGAAAAACAAAATGAAGACTTTGGAGTGGCCTAGTCAAAGTCCTGACCTGAATCCAATTGAGATGCTATGGCATGACCTTAAAAAGGCGGTTCATGCTAGAAAACCCTCAAAGCGGAATTACAATTCTGCAAAGATGAGTGGGCCAAAATTCCTCCAGAGCGCTGTAAAAGACTCATTGCAAGTTAACGCAAACGCTTGATTGCAGTTATTGCTGCTAAGGGTGGCCCAACCAGTTATTAGGTTCAGGGGGCAATTACTTTTTCACACAGGACCATGTAGGTTTGGATTTTTTTTCTCCCTAAACAATAAAAACCATCATTTAAAAACTGCATTTTGTGTTTACTTGTGTTATATTTGACTAATGGTTACATGTGTTTGATGATCAGAAACATTTTGTGTGACAAACATGCAAAAGAATAAGAAAATCAGGAAGGGGGCAAATAGTTTTTCACACCACTATATGCTCCATCCCAAAATCTGAATGGTACTTAGGAGTTTACAGTGACATATTTTCCATCCTGTGGGCACTGCAAACAAAAAAAAACTAAATGGGTAATAAAATTACATTTTATTATAAATCTTGTTCAACATACAGTAAAACAATTTTTTTAATGCTTAGACCACATTTTGATCACCACTCCTGCTGTGTACAGAAGAGAAATAAAGTACATCATTAGAATCAAAACCATGTTCTACAAAGATAGAATAAGGGCACTAAAATTCTTTAGTCTAGAACAAACATGACTATGTGTAAATGTATTCCAGGTAGTGCTGGGCATTATACCGGTTCATACCAAAAACTGTTTTTTATTTTTGTTATGATATGAAATTTTCTTATACCGCAACACCGGTTCAAATTGCCTTAACGACATTCAGAAAGTGGCGCAGCGGGAAACTGTTCAAGGGGGGACCTTTTTCACTGCTACACCGCTAATCACATACAATAAAGTTCATGCGTTTATGGAGGTGTTGCACGGGGGCTCTTTTTCACTGCTACACTGCTAAATAGGCAAACGGAGTACATGCAGTAGTGTAGGTATTACGTGGAGAAAATGGACAGAGAACATTCTGAAACTGAAGCCGACGATAAAGTTGAACATGATGACACAGAAGAACATTTGCTGAAAAAAAAGGAGTCACGTCCGTTGCCTGGAGATACTTTGGTTTTAAAAGGTCGGATGTTGACCATAATGTTCAAATGTGTGAATACTGTTTCTATACTACTGGATAATACTGCAAGCCAAGTTGTACTTGTTTTATTTTTTTTCAATACAGTGTAATGTACCTGGGTACTGTGTAATAGTGTGACGACATGACTTTATTCTCAACATTTCCACTTTAATCTCGGCGCTTATGACAAGAATAAAGTCGACATGTTGACTTTATTCTCGCCGTTTATGTCATGATTAAAGTCGACATGTTAACTTTTATTCTCGTAATTTGTCATTAAAGTAGAACATTGTAAACTAAACTTCATCGTAAAATGAATATTTACTAGATTTTCTCAAACCCCGTCATAAAGTTACATAGCACATTAAATACTCTGTGTTAAGTGTTCCCCGAGTCATGTTAAATCGGTACGTGATTATTAAACTGACTTCCTCTTGTACTGAGGAGGCGCTGGCAGCGGTCGCCGCACAGAATACATTCACTTCATGATATTCCTGCTCCCTAAACATTTAGAATGCTAAGGTAAATAATTGATATCATTTTCATGTTGAAATGCATTAAAGCTTGTATTAATCATGTGGGTGCACAGCGGCGTAGAGGTTGCACTGCTGCCTCGCAGCAAGGGGGTCTCAGGTGTACCCTGCCTTGAATTTGCGGGTGGGTTCACTCGGCGTGCTTCAGTTTCCTTTCAAAGTCATGTTGGATGTGGGTGTTTGTTATGCTATATTGACCCTGCTAGTGTATGTTTTGCTCTTATTCACCCTGCGATGTGCTGCCGTTCAGGATTTGCTCCTGCCTCGCACACAATGCTTACTGGTATAGGAGCAACCCTGAATGGATGGCATAATTAAACATGTATAACGAAGATTTTTTTAAGGTTCTGAACACTCCGTGGGTTAAGTTTATAGATAGTTTTAATTTCACAAAGACGTGCATCTTGTGGTGATTGGTTAGATGAAGAAAGAAAAAGGAAGGACAGGAGCTGAAGGTTTGGTACGTCAGACAGACAGCACGCATGCAATAAAGAACTCCCGCTCAGAAGAACATCCATTGAATTCTGTGTTTGTGTCTCAGACCACCAGATCACAAACCCAACATTTACACAATATTTAAGTTAATCCTGTGTGATACCCAATCATACATCCACTTTCACTGCTCTGTGCGGTTTTGGCTGCTTTTCTATATGTAATCCACCAAGACACCCGACCACGGTAGTAGCGAGGTGGGAGGGGGGTGTGTATAAAGGGTAGGGACGTAACCAGTGGGAGCGTATGAGTCGCACTTAGTGGGAATTTCACGGTTTGCAGCCCGAATGGGGTTCAACAGCTTACCCACGCCTCTCTGTGCCGGGTAGACACACGCTCAATGCATAATTTATTGAATGCTAATCACTTCTGGAAAGACACGGTTGTCTAAAATGGGTTTGTGTGAGAATACAACAGTAAGTAAATGAAAAGATGGAACTCTGGAGAGAGCAAAATACAACACAATAGTGAACCCGCGGCATAACAAACGGTGCATAATTATTTATTGATGGTTGAACACTTCTGGAAAGACACAGTTATCTAAAAAGGGAGGGTTTGAGGATACAACAGAAAGTGAATGAAAAGATAAAACTCTGGAGAGAGCAACATATAATTGTCCGTGAGTGAAGAAGACGAATGTTTGTCGCAGATGCGAATTGCTGTATGTAGCATGTAAAACAGTTTGCCATGGTGCACGCGGTCGTGTGTCGTAACCGAAAACTCGGTTTTTAAAGACTGCTTACTTCATTGTGTTTTAACCTCAGTTGTAAAGGATTGTTTTAAGGATCTCATGGGATACCCCTCGCAAACTGTTTTACACGCTGCATATGGCGATTCACCTCCACGAGAAACATGCCTCTATGAACTGTCAACGTGGCTCGGAGGTGCATGTAGCCTCTATGACAGACTAACATAAATGACGCCAGTTTTTCTGTGTCGTCTCGTCTGAGTTGGTGGGCGTGGCTCTGCGAGTTGTCGTCGTATCCAATGGTCTTGGAGTTGGTGGGCGCGGCTTCTTCCTGCGTGCGCCATAGGTGTCTTACTTGTCGGCGGCTTAGTGAATCCACGCCCCTTCTGGCGTGCTTTCCATGGGTGTCTTACCTTAGTGAATTATATATATAGATATTTATAAAACACAAGAAAATTATCAGATTTGGCTGTGTTCCTGGTCAGCTTCGTGAAGCTTCCAATATTGACTTAGAATTCAATAACAAATGCTGCCAGAAAAATACTCCGTTTTTTATCCAAAAAGAGAAAATGTAATGCAGAATTAGCGCACTCCTTGTAACGCATTACATTTAAGATATAAGTCTATAATATATTTACTTTATTTGTAAGTAATGAGTAATGTAACTAAGTTACTTATAAAAGTAACATTCTCCAACACCATTGACGTATGACTAATTTTGATAAAGTAGCAATTCAGCTGTGAACTACCATGCATGCAGCAAGGCAGCATGAAGACAGGGAAAGAAGGTGTTAGTGCAAGCTGGCAACACAAATGAGGACTGCCAGCAGGAGAAATGGTGGAATATGAAAAGCGACATGAACCAAAGAAGGATAAGAGAGAGGTAGTGTGGTGGTGAACTTAAAGCAGGAGTGTAGTAACCTGGTTGAGTGTCCTTTCATCATAAGGTTATGGTGAGAGAAACAGAAGGGGATAAGTGGTGTTTTCCTGAATCAGAGGTCGTGAGAGCACGGACTGGTGAAGGGCCTCGGCTTTGTCTGTCATGTAATAATGGTCCTTTTAACAGGAAATAGCAGCAGCCAGCTCAGCTCGTTAAAGGCATCCCTCATGGTAGAACAGTGGATAAGACTGTACATAGTTTAATACGCTATTTCTTTAAAATTAGTTCTGTCTTGAACCATCCTTGCTTCTTTCCCATTTTGAACCTCCCATACTAATAAACTCTTCTTTTCTTGTTTAACTGCATTATTTAGATCGGGGTCCCCAACCCCCGGTCCGGTCGTCTGACAGCCGGGCCGCAAGAGAACTGCCAACAACGGAGACTGACTCAGTAAAGGGCTACAACAAAAAGGATGCCCCCTTCACTGAGGAAACTTTTCAGAACACTAGGTGGGCGGGGCTTTGCAGCGGCGCAAAGAGAGAAGAGAGACCGAGGTGAGAGAGTATTACAACAAAGTATTTTTATGTTTCTGACAGTTTCCCCATATGACACGAGTCTATAAAAATCTGGTTACTACAAAGTACATTCAGCAGATACTCTCATTACAATGAAGTGACCTTGAAATACTTGACTGAATCATCCACAGAGCAGCTAGTTCTGTGGTCGCAGCTCAGTTGTGCACATTTGCACAACAATCCCCAAACAGAAACACTGTAAAAAAAAAATTTTCTTTCTTCGAACTTTCCTCGTACAGTGGAACCTCGGTTCACAAACGTCTTGGTACATGTACAACTCGGTTTACAACCAAAAAGTTCGCCAAACTTTTGCCTCGGTTCACAACCACACACTCGGTATACTAACAAGCCAGTTTCCCTTTCGGTTTGTGCGCGCAGATGATTTCCGCACGTGTTGCATTGTTCTCGGTCAGACATTCGTGCTTGCACATGCGTGCATGCTTTCGCTGTGAACTCTTTGTGCTCTATTTCATTTCCCTTCCGGTTCGTACACGCTGATTACTGTATTTAAGCACGTGTTGAGCCGCTCCCTGTTCATTGTTCTCAGTCAGACGTGTGTGTTTTATCTGTGATCTCTTTGTGCTCTACAGTATTTCGTGTGCTTTTGCAGTTTGCCATGGCTTCTAAGCAAATGAAGAGTGGTGAGAAGAAAGTTTTGCAGAAAATTGAAATTGAAGTAAAGAAAGAAATTATTGAAAAGTATTGAGCGTGGCATTCGTGTTACTGATCTTGCCGCCGAGTACAAGAAGTCAAAACCTACGATTTCGACTATTCTAAAGCAGAAAGAATCTATTAAAGCAGCTGATGTTGCAAAACGAGCAGCGTTAACTAGGCAGAGACCTCAAGTGCTGGAAGAGGTGGAAAAACTGTTTACCAGTTTACTCATTTACCAATTTGAGAACCCTCATGCTTTCAAGCAGCACAATGTAAATAAAGCCAGACTGCCAGTGATGTGAAGGGCAAACACGAAGGGTTGGGTCACAAGGACTTTTGTTTTCGGAATGGCTGCACGAGGCTTTTGCTCCCACCAGCTAAAAACACCAGAAATACAAGAAATCACATGAGAGAAAACACCTGAAGGAAAACATCCCTCCATCGCGGAGCCAGACTCTCCCTCAAAACTGTAACCTCCTCTCCACCCAGTTCCTCCTCACTTCATGCCAGAACTCGACTCATGCAAGGTTAGTTTTCTTGGTGGTTTATGATTAGTTTTTGTATTACAGATTTTTCAAATATTCATTTTTTGGTTCGTAGCATGAATTGTTGCGGTGTTACTTTTCACTTTTTTCAAATGTTCATTATTTTTCCCCTGTGCTTAAAACTCATTAAAAAAAGTGTTTATACAGCGATCAGTTGCAAGGCTATAGCGCGAATTCCTGTAATGTTATTTTCTTGGTTGCTTGTGGTGGTTTTTAAATAAAGTTCGGATTTATTCAAATCTTCCTTCCCACCCCCCAACCCACGCTGAAAACTCATTAAAATAAGGTGTTTATACAGCGATCAGCTTGCAAGGCTATAGCGCGAACTGCTGCAATGTTACAGAGAGAGAGAGAGAGAGACACAGAGAGAGAGAGGGTGCGTGCTGCTGAGAGGGGGAGAGAGAGAGAGAGAGGGTGCGTGCGGCAGAAAGAGAGAGGGTGCGTGCTGCAGAGAGAGAGAGAGAGAGAGAGAGGGTGCATGCTGTTGGGGGGGGTGCGTGCTGTTGCGAGAGAGAGAGAGAGAGTGCCTGCTGCTGAGAGAGAGCAAGCCTGCGCCTACAGCTGAGCAGGGAGCCTGGGTGTTTTGTGTCAGTGTTATTCAATGCTTTCACATTAGTTTACTATTACATTGTGCATTCTATGGTGTAATTAACTATATTTGTGCTTAATCTTTAAAAATAAAATATATTTACATACAGTTCGTACAGTCTGGAACGGATTCATTGTATTTACATACAATCCTACGGGGGAAATTGATTCGGTTCACGACCAAATCGGTTTACGACCAGAGGTTTGGAACGAATTATGATCGTGAACCGCGGTTCCACTGTACTGTTTTTTTGCTGTTTTTGTTTTTTGTGGTTTTCAGTGATACCTTTTGCTTATTGTTCGTCAACATTTGAAAAACATCCACTGGAATTTAAGTCAATGTCACCCTCCTATAGAAACGGCAGACACAAAAAACAATAACAGTATTAATGTGATGTGCAATCTATTTGAATGACAAATGCAATGCATATGTCTTTGTTATATGCAAAAAAAGAAGAAAAATCTCGGGTTGCAAACGTATGCGAACTGCTGCATTTGAAGGTGCCAAAAAAGCCATTTTTATTTGGTTCAGTGAGGCTGGTTCAAGAAACATTCCTATTAATGCGGCACTCATTCAAGAAAATGTGAGGTTTTTAAACTCTCTTGGAACTGCTGTCAAGGGGACAACACTCTGTGAGCCTGCCGTTTCCCTGCCCTGGCAACGGACAAACAATCTTACACAGACGCGGCAATCATGCTTCGGGACGCACTTCAGCGTGACATTCCATTTGGGTGGGGGGGGATGCCAAAAGAGTTCAGAAACATCACAATATGAAGGAGAAGAAAAGGATGATTCTGCTTCTGACTGATAACTGTGCTGCCCACAACATGCTAGATAATGTTCACGTTGAATTCCTCTCACCCAACTGCACAGCAGTGCTTCAGCCATTGGGTTTGGGCATCATTCGCATCCTGAAAGTGTATTATTGCAAGCAAATGCTGAAAAAAATTCTCGTCAGCATAACTTGTAGACGGGCGGAAAGGTGCCGCAGTGGGTAGCGCTGCTGCCTTGCAGTTAGGAGACCCGGGTTTGCTTCCCAGCTCCTCCCTGCTTGGAGTTTGCATGTTCTCCCCGTGTCTGCGTGGGTTTCCTCCGGGTACTCCGGTTTCCTCTCACAGTCCAAAGACCTGCAGGTTAGGTGCACTGGCGATCATAAATTGTCCCTAATGTGTGCTTGGTGTGTGTGTGTCCTGTGGTGGGCTGGCATGCTGGCTGGGATTGGCTCCAGCAGACCCCCCCATGACCCTGTAGTTAGGATACAGCAGGTTGGATAATGGATGGATGGATAACTTGTAGACAGGAGAAGATTAAAATAACGCGAAAGAAGCTATTGAAGCTGCTTCCATTTCCAACATCCTATCTCTGTGAGGCAGCATTTTCTGCAGTGACAGCAACCAAAACGAGATTACGGAATAGACTGAATATAAGCAACACACTTCGTGTGTCACTGTCTTCCATCGTCCCCAGATGGGATCGTCTGGTTGCTGGAAAACCCACTGATTCTGCATTATGGTAAGCTTTATAATTTCTATTACGATATTATAACTTAATAATAATAGAAATTTAAATTGTGTATAAAACTGCACTACGAACCCGCCCCTAATCCAGCCCCAAACCCCCCATCCCTAGAAAAATTTGCTTCTAGTAAAGTGGTCCTTGGTGTTGGGGACCACTGATCTAGATAATCTGTTTTCCTTTCCTTTTAACTACAAAGACATCACTACAATTCTTTGTTATACTTTATAATACGAGTTCAATCATAGATGGTTGGTTTGAATAACAGTACTATTTCATATCACCTTAATGTAAAATATCCTTGCAGTCTTCCATGTTCACTCCGTCTAGTAAGCATCATTTATGAATCGAGTACCTAAAATGCTTGCAACATTTATAAAACTTTCATTTACCTGATATGATTTTTACCATTTTCTTCAGTTTAAAGGACTACTTCACCTAAAAAGGATACATTTAATCTCATATTTTCATGCAGAAAACAGTTTTGGTCAGTTGCAGTGTAATAATGATCCCATGCCGGTTTGATCTTAATGCACATTAATGATAACAAAACTAAGATTTAACACTGTTGCCGCATGCCCCAGAGTTACAGAATCCACTGCAGCAGACCAAGACAAAGAGCACATACAGTATTCGTCTTGGCATTGGAGAAGGGGAAGAGAGTTGCATACTAACTTAAACCACCTTGCGAGCAGGTTTAATGGACATTAGTACAGTGGGTAATATTACAAAATGTATTTCAGGCAGACTGTTAAAGACATGAAAAAGCACTAATATGCCATTACTCACTCCTAGCAGGACTTCCATCAGCTGTAATCAGACCTCTCAGGCTTCTCCAGAATGCAGCTGCTCAACTGGTGTTCTCAGTTGTTTGTTTTATTTCAACTACTCCTCTGCTTCAGTTCCTCCACTGGCTTCTTGTTACTTCAAGAATCCAGTTCCATACTCTTGTCTTGACCTACAGTTCTCTGGTAGGGTCCACTCCTTAGTGTCTCCAATCCTTGGCTCTCCATACGTCCCTTCAAGAAATCTCCATTCTGCCTCTGCCTGTCTACTGACCATCCCTTCTCTTGCCAGATGTGTCAAGACTAAATGACGTTTCTCCATTCTTGCTCCAAAGTTGTGGCATTATCTCCCTTTATCTATTTGTACTGCACCAAATTTGATTGTGTTTAGGTGGCTTTTGAAAACATACCTTTTTATTAAACATTTTGGATCTGCTTAGTTTCTCTCCTACTGGACAACTGCTGTTATACTGACAAAACAGTTTAGGATACTGATTTTTATCTTAGTGTAGATGTAAGTATAATTATGTAATTTGTTCTATTCCCTTGTGCTTGCTTTTTTGTCTTACTCTCTGTTGCTTTGATGCTTGCATCATCATTCTTGCCTGCTTTGTAAGTCGTCTTGGACAAAGGCGTCTACTAAATAAATAAATAAATTTTAAAAAACAGAAACCAAATTTTAGGTTTATTCTTTGACTGGAGTATAGCATGATACTGAATCAAATATATTTAGCTCAATGCAATAAAAATACAGATCAACATACATTAAACTATTAATCTTCAGTAATGACTGAAGTGAAAACAATAAGTGCAGGTACTCTTATGTTTTCATTGGCTTCTTGGTCCTCACCCTGATGCAGTGCGAATTTTACATGATTTCTTAATCAAGCACTTGGGTGCCCCTCAGAGTTTTTATCAATATACTGTACGTACATTAAATCAAACAGATTGGGGTTTGGGGGCTCCCCTTCAAGGTTAGGGTGGGAGACTCCGGTACAAAGCAAGTGAAAATAGAATAAGGCCGGTAAATAATACCAGTGTATAATATCCTAATTCAAACTTCGGTATAAAAGATTACTAATTAAGAAATTGCTCAACCTCGATGCTTGGAAAGTGCGCATTGAAAAATGTAGGCTGTTTTTTCAATGCGGTGTTACATCAGTGTCGTTGACACATCTTTGTATATGTCTCCTGGATTTGCAATCTATCACAATATGTATTATACTAGACATTAAGCCCATTACAATAATGGGCGCTAGAACAGTAGTGCATAAACATCAGTAGGAACAGTTTATATTAAATGGCAAGGGACCTTGTATGTGGCTGTAATATGCGTCACTGTATTGTATGCCTTTAATTTTCTCTTGCAGTAATACTGGTTTGTATTTCTGTAAAATGCCTGTAATTTTCTCTGACAGTAATACAGTGGAACCGAAGTAATTTCCCCCATGGGATTGTATGTAAATACAATTAATCCGTTCCAGACCATACGAACTGTATGTAAATATATATTTTAAGTTTTTAAGCACAAATATAGTTAATCATACCATAGAATGCACAACGTAATAGTAAACTAAATGTAAAAACATTTAATAACACTGAGAAAACCTTGAACAACAGAGAAAACTAACACTACAAGAGTTCACGCTATAGCGCTACGAACCGCTCGCTGTAAACACTTTTTTTAATGAGTTTTAAGCACAGGGAAAAATGAACATTTGAAAAATCCATAATTTAATAAACAATCAAGAAAAGTAACATTGCAACAATGCGCGCGCGTGTGTGTCTCTCTCTCTCTCATCTGTCTGTGTCTCTCTCTCTCTCTCTCCACAGGGAATGCACAGGGAGAGACTGAACACATGTGGCCCTACGTATGCGCACTTCACCAGAAGACACACACACGGACACCTGGATGCACACAGGGGTTTTATTAAAGGATAGAGCTTTTGCTTCACTGTGAAGGCTGCACGGCAATTAGACATTCCTTACAAATACTGTTGCACCTCTGGATTACCTAATTTATACACAATGTTGACTGCTGGATTAATTTGGTTATAGGAAACACTGGGAGCATAATGAATGACAACTCTTTAGTTATCTGCGTAACTGGGAAATGACTTGCACCGAGATAATCAAGCTTCAGATATGACTCCATAATGTGCATAGTACCTGTCATCATCATTACTTTTCGTATAGGGAAGTCAGGACTTTTTCATATGCTTGAACTGAATATTAATAACACTTCTGAGCTCTGTCTAGCAGGTAAGCCACACAAATATTTTTGGGTCTATTTTGGATCATAAAATTCTTCTGTGTATATATACAGTACTTTGTCTTTAAACTTAGAGGCTGAGAATATAAGTCTATACTTAAAGAGTGATCAAACTACAAACTGCATTGATTTAAGATGTATTTAAACAGACAGGTCCAAAGTTGGTCACATTCCTGGCAGACAGGATTCTTTGGAAAAATACACTTCTATTTAAGCACTTAACTCTGACACTTGAAAGACTGGAAAAAGAGGAGACTATGCCAGACTTGGAGCTATATCGCCTGTCTAATGTCTTCCAACCTGGTTTGGAACTGGCTAACCACCCCACATGAATTCTCCTTCTTGATATACTACTGAATGAAACATTGTAGCCCCATGGCATCTTTCATCTTTGCCTGTTAGTGCACTTATTTAAAATTCTATGAAAAGCTGAAAAACTCTTAAGTGCCTCACTCTCATGGCACTCTCACACCCAATGTTTAATAATTCAGCGTCACACATCAGTAGCAGTCTTGTCTCCTTTTCTCCTTCGGTACCACAACCATTAGGGATATTTCTGATGACCTAGCATTCCATGAATTCCAGTCTATAAGGTCCAATTTCATTATTGCTGTCTCCAGCTTTTTCTTTTTCATCAATTTTGATCTTTTCTTAAGGCTTGCAATGTTTATCCTCTGTACTCACTTCTATAACTTTGTCATTTCTCTATTTCCCTCATTGAAGACAGCACCAGAAATGTATACACTTTTGCACGTGGCATCTTACAGATCCTTACCTACTCAATCTGTCTGACATTTTGACTTCCCTGCAATTGCTCTTTCCTGGTGGTCAATTTTTAAGAACCTTTGTGCTCTATACAGAAATGTGTGGAGTGTCCAATAAAGCACCAAAGCTGTCAGTACGCTCTGAAATCATCCACCATTAAACCACTGTAACTGTTCATGTTTTAACACTAGAATCCCTGAAGCCTACGAAAATATTCGTAATGCTGGGCTACCTTAAATTCCCTCGCACCTCCTCATCAGAGTTTTTGTTTTGCAAATGTGTCAATTAGCACAAGCAGCCTACTATCCCATCCACCAAGGCAGCGGATGTCATACGCAAAATTCTAAGAGCTGAAGTCTCTTTATCTGGGAATTAGGTGACTAGAATTGTATAGGGTAAATAATATATAATTAACTAGCAAAATACCCGCGCTTCGCAGCGGAGAAGTAGTGTGTTAAAGAAGCAATGAAAAAGAAAAGGAAACATTTTGAAAATAACGTAACATGATTGTCAATGTAATTGTTTTGTCACTGTTGTGAGTGATGAGTGTTGCTGTCATATATCTATAATAATAAAAGGCAAAGCCCTCACTGACTGACTGACTGACTGACTGACTGACTCATCACTAATTCTCCAACTTCCCATGTAGGTAGAAAGCTGAAATTTGGCAGGCTCATTCCTTACAGCTTACTTACAAAAGTTAAGCAGGTTTCATTTCGAAATTCTACACGTAACGGTCATAACGGTCGATAACGGTCGACAACGTCCGCCATGTTGAACTTTCTCATTTATGGCCCCATCTTCACGAAATTTGGTAGGCGGCTTCCCTGCACTAACCGAAACCGATGTATGTACTTATTTCAATGGTATGACGCCACTGTCGGCCGCCATATTGAACTTTCCAACGTCACCAATTTTCAAACTTCCCGTGTAGGTAGAAGGCTGACCCCATCTTCACGAAATTTGGTAGGTGACTTCCCTGCGCTAACCGAAACCGATGTACGTACTTATTTCGATGGTATGACGCCACTGTTGGCCGCCATATTGAATTTTCCAAACGTCACTAATTCTCCAACTTCCCGTGTAGGTAGAAGGCTGAAATTTGGTAGGCCCATTCCTTACAGCTTACTTACAAAAGTTAAGCAGGTTTCATTTCGAAATTCTACGCGTAACGGTCATAACGATCAACAACGTCCGCCATATTGAACTTTCTTATTCATGGCCCCA
>JANRMT010028813.1:0-11147 GCA_026402145.1 Polypterus bichir lapradei | reverse complement strand
ACAGGAAAATAATGACTATTAACAAGGTTGCCCAAACTTTTGCATCCCACTGTAGCACTTGGGGTAATCTGCTTGACCTAGACTAGACACCTTTTGTTCACATAGACCGGTGATTGCCAACGTGGGGTGCAATTCGAGAATTTAGGTACATTAAACAATTTATAAAATGAAAAAACAGAAATTCACTGTTAAAAATGAAAGAAAAAAATAAACAAATATATATTTATATATTTTATATATTTATATAAACATAGAAGGGATGGTGAAGAATCCTTTCATTTGTGATTTTACAATTGGCTTGGGTTTTTCTACTTAGAAATCATTGTTACCATTAAAATACTATGAATTGTAACAATGATTATAAAATTTTGCAATATAACAAAAATATAAAATGATCAAAATATTACAGAAAAAGCTGTCATTAAAGTTATTTTATATTTGTGAATATCACATCTCTTATTATATGTTTTCAAAACTGTATTTTCATATTACTTCATATTATATTATTTTTTAACAATTTCCTAGTCATTTCTTTGTCAGTACTTCAACTATCCTTTCCCTCTTTTGTTTCCATGTTCTTTGGAAGCTTGTTTAGACCAAATTAATGACATTATGAGCGTCCTCCACGTGAGTAGGAGTTCACTTTTTGAATAGGTAATAATAAGAATTAGGTTTATATAAGGTATATGCCCTGTGGGACATCTTGAGGGTTCACGGGATCCCCTTGAGGATGCTGGATATCATGGCCAGCCTGTACACTGGTGCTGTGAGTGCTGTGCAGAGTGGAGGCAGAACCCCTGCGTTTTTCCCAGTTGATTCTGGGGTTCGTCTGGAGTGTATTCTGCTCCCACTCTGTTCAATGCTGGCATGGACTGGGTGTTGGGCAAAGTCGTGGGGTCCAGCAGTTGTGGGGCATCTGTTGGTAAAAAAAGGTTCATGAATCTTGACTTTGCTGACAATGCTGTGATCTTCGCGGAGTCAATGGAGGCTCTGATCAGGGCACTCGAGAGACTGAGTGAGGAGTCTGAGTGACTGGGCTTGCGAGTGTCCTGATAAAAACCAAAAACTGACAGTCGATGCTGTACAAAGGGTTACTGTGAGTCCAGCTGCAATATTTGCCCAACTTTTTTTTCATTTTTTAAATTCTGTTTTAATATGTAAAACTTGAGACATCAGACCAATGAGATTCTCTTCTTTTTGTGATGTGAACTGTGTTCCTTATTCCTTATTGCTGCATTATATGCATTGAACTTCTCATTGGTTGTCAGCACTCACGTACACCAAGCCCAACATTTCGACTGGGTCACGGGTTGCTGTGGTTGGGTTGCAACTCAGCATTGTATTTAATGGGAATGGGCGGCGTGCAGTTTGCAGTCTCTCACGTGGGTTATGGCAGGTTGCTTAATTAATCAACATTGCTGACTCCTCAAGGAGGACGCCACATCATCTGACTTTTGGTGGCAATTCTCCAAGGGGACCCCAAAGATTTGAAAGTCATCATGGATTGGATCTCAAAGACACTAAAAAGGGCAAGATTGGGATGCAAGAAAAAAAAAAAACATGTTAAAGAAACTCTGAACCAAAGACGATCTTTAACCTGTTTGATTTTCTTGGAGCAAGTCTTAGACTAGTTGGAATGAGTGTATTTTAACATTAGGCAATTACGGGCTGAATGGGACACAGCCTTTAGGCCAGCCCACTTCATTATGGTGCACTAAAGTATTCAGTCAGTCATTATCCAGGCCGTTATATCCTAACACAGGGTGACGAGGGTCTGCTGGAACCAATCCCAGCCAACACAGGGCACAAGGCAGGAACAAATCCCGGGCAAGGCACCAGCCCACCGCAGATATCCATCCATCCATCCATCCATCCATTATCCAACCCGCTATATCCTAACACAGGGTCACGGGGGTCTGCTGGAGCCAATCCCAGCCAACACAGGGTGCAAGGCAGGAACAAATCCCGGGCAGGGCGCTAGCCCACCGCAGGACACACACCAAGCACACACCAGGGAAAATTTAGGATCGCCAATGCAATGCACCTAACCTGCATGTCCATGGACTGTGGGAGGAAACCCACGCAGACACAGGGAGAACGTGCAAACTCCACAAACCCAGGTCTCCTTACTGCGAGGCAGCAGCACTACCACTGCACCACTGTGCCGCCCACTGAAGTATTCATCCGAGATGAAACTTAATCTGAAAATAGCCTCTCCTTGTAACTTCTGAAACACTCAGACAGCGCAGAAGATTGGGATGATATCAGTTCTCTTAGCTGTAGCTTGAATTCTTCAGCTCAAGTACATATAGAGGGGATTGCTTGAATAAGCTGTCCCCTCCTGTGTACCGAAGAAAACAGCATGCAGCACTACAAAAAAAAAAAAAAAAAACCCAATGCATTTTGGGAAGTGTATAGTCAGGTGCCTAGTTTGAACTCTTGTCAAGTAAATCAAATGGTTTCACCATAACTGTGTGGCAGCTCTGAAAGCAATGCAGCAGGGCCGGGAGACGACAATCACCAAAGCTTTTTTTTTTTTTTTTTACCTCCTCCATGGGTATATCTATCATCTGTGAAAAGCAGCCAGGAATGTGGCTACCGTTCGGCATGCAAGTCCTCCTGGGGTAACATGCATTTGCCGCTGTGCACCAGTCTGCCTGGTAGATATGTACCTGTGGGAGGTCTCGTCTGCCCCTATTCCTCCACACCCCACCTCCCATTACTATAAGTGACATGCCATCTGATGAGAGCTGACAGGCCTGACAGGAGCAGTCAGTGGTGTGCGTGTCTTGGCACGCTACAATGTTGAGAGGATGTGCTCAGTGATCCGCGTTTGACTCCACGCTACACCCGTCCAGTCCCAAGGATGATTTTGATTTGATGTTTTTCTACCCTTGTTGAGATGAGGGGGTGGAGCTGCAGATACTGTAGCTAAATATGTGAGGCCCAGTCGCAGCTGCAGCTTCCTTACTGAGATGGGAATAAATCTGTGATATCATAGACGGGCTCATCTCTACGGGCTGGGCCATGCTAAGCAAGCAGTGGCGGCTTAGTGTGGCAATTAATATAAAGTACACTTCTGTTTGATTGTTATCTCTGCCACAGACTGTCTTGTAATATTGATTATAATCCGCCTATTGACGTTTAGCAGTTTTCTTTTTTTTTTTTTTTTAATTATTTAGAGCAAAGTAATTGTTCAACTCTGCAGTACAAGATAAGCTATTGTTGCCTTTGCGAGAGTTGCAGTTTGGATCATTGAACATGTAAATGTCACACCTGCCATCTTCTTGTGTTTAGTCGTCTGACAAAAATTTAAATTGATTCTTTTGTGTGTGTGTGTTTTTTTTTTTTTTTCTTTCTCTTAACACACATATTGGCGTTGGCATGCCGGGCAAGGTCCGTGGCTTTCGAATAGTCCACAGAGACCAAAGGACAGGGCCGAGACGCTGAGCAATGCATAGATGAATATGAATTTGTTGACAAATTGTGTGTGTTGTAAGTGACAATGTGTGGGCTTGACTTGGCAGCGAGGCACATGAAAGGCAGAAGAGCAGTCTGAATTGTGGGAGCTCATGTTTGAGTTTAGCTTGTTTAAATACCATTAGTTAAGACTCAACATGTCAGAGCTTTGCCTTGTTCTGCTTCATTTGCTTTGAATTTAACAAGTGTTTGAAATAATTTATGGGTGTTGATGCAGTGGTTTTCAGTGGTCTATCAACAGACATAAAAGATGATGAGAACTGCACCCTGGTAGAGTTAGAAGAAATTTTGGAAGCTGTGCTTCTGATGATCACTGCTGCTCTCTAATTTGTATATTACTGTCATTTCTCCATTTTGGGCAGTGACGTGGTGGATTGTAGAAATAAAGGCTGTTGCAGCCACTGTTAGGCCAGGTTTATACTTTACACGACACAACACATGCTCCAGTGGACGCTCCTGCTACACAAGCATTTTACTGTTTACACTTGCGCACATACTTTACGTACATCTGGAGGAATTCAGCACGGTGAGAACAGGTTCGGCTTCTCTGTGTTGTGAATTGCCTGGAACACCCATTAAATTCCAATGTCTCCTTATCACAAAATCTCAGAAAAGGATGTTTAATGATTAAATCAATCAAT
This sequence comes from Polypterus bichir lapradei, assembly GCA_026402145.1. NCBI lineage: Eukaryota > Metazoa > Chordata > Cladistia > Polypteriformes > Polypteridae > Polypterus > Polypterus bichir. The sequence continues at coordinate 7,026 of JANRMT010028813.1, read as the reverse complement.
CCAGGGATGCGCCCATTCCAGGAAGCATTGGGCACAAGGCAGAAACAATCCCTAGACGGGGCATCAGCTCATCGCAAAGTAAATACAAGCACTCACACATACACTAGCGTCATTTTAGTGGCACCAAATCCCCATATCTGCATATCTTTGTAAGGAAACCGCAGCACAGTGTGGAAGCCCAGTAGGAAATCATGTAAACTCCAGGCAGGGAATACCAGCGACGTGACTCCCTGCGAGACAGCAGTGCTATCGCTCCGCCACCGTATCACCCCCATGTGTGTAATTATTAACAGTATTCATTATTTAAACCAAATTAATGATTTATCTGTAACATCCATCCATCCATTATCCACCGCTTATCTGAGGTCGGGTTGCTGGGGCAGCAGCCTAAGCAGGGAAGCCCAGACCTCCCTCTCCCTGGCCACCTCCTCTGGGAGGACCCCGAGGCGTTCCCCGGCCAGCCGGGAGATATAATCCCTCCAGCGTGTCCTGGGTATGCCCTGTGGCCTTCTCCCAGTTGGGCATGCCCGGAACACCCCCCCCAGGTAGGAGTCCAGGGGTTATCCTAACCAGATGCCCGAACCACCTCAACTGACTCCTCTCAATGCAAAGGAGCAGCGATTCTACTCCGAGTCTCTCCCGGATAACTGAACTCCTCACCCTATCTCGAAGGGAAAGTCCAGCCACCCTCTGGAGAAAACTAATTTCAGTCACTTGTATCCGCGATCTTGCTCTTTCGGTCACTACCCAAAGTTCGTGGCCATAGTTGAGGGTAGGGACGTAGATCGACTGGTAAATCGACAGCCTTGCCTTTTGGCTCAGCTCTCTCTTCACCACAACAGACCATTGTGTTATCTGTAACATAAATACTTTAATGCATTTCATCATGAAAGTGATATCAAGTATAAATCTAAGGATTCTAAATATGCAGAGAGATGGAATATCATACATTTAATGTGTTCTGTGTGGTGATCTATTGCTGTTTGCCGCTGCTGTCAGGTCAGGTGGAAGCTCCAGAAAAAAAATATGGCACAAAAGATGGTATGTGAGAATTTTAAAATGTACCGTGTCATTATGATCAGGAATATGCGACACTTGAATATAAAAGCACCACGAATGCATCTGTATGTTGGCATTTTGCTTCACCACATCGAACCATTCATCAAACATTGAAGCTCACACATCGATCTCGTAGGATCAGCATAGTGACTTTCTGTCACATGTAGATCGTAAACAGAGACTGTGACGTTATATTCCAACTTTTATCACACTGCGCCCCCCGACTTTTTGCTGGTACTGCAACTCGCGCAAACGTTCTGCGTTCTGAGCGTGAAGTATAAATGAGCCCTTAAACTAATATTGTAATGCCAGAGATTGTGTGAAGTGCAGTTCTGACCATCGTTGCCCTGATTTCGATAGGAGCCAAGTAGACGACACCGTGGATTATGAGATGTGTAAAATGGAACATTACTGGCCTAATATCTATAGGAGAGGGGAGAGTGAGACAATGAATTGTGGGAATTGTAGTTGTGGTTACCATATTGATGGGGGATACTGCGTTCACAAGCAATAGTAATTTTAGAGATACCATTTGTGGCATTATGTCTTCCCACTTCATCAAGTACTCCGGTCCGTACTCATTTGGTGGTTAGGGTTAAGGCAGTGTTCATTTCCATTGCTGCTCAATTAGCACGAAAAGTAAATGAAAATTCGGTTGCGTTTTCTCAATAGTAAAAAAGCAAAGAGAACTCATTAAGCAGTTGTTGCTGTACTCAAAATACAATATAATGGCCAAATGCCATTTCAAACAGGACTGACTTTTTTTTTTTATCCACATAGTAAAATAAATTGTTCTGTAAAACTGAGGAGGTGATTCTGGGTAATAAAAAATACCTCCAATTTTTCCAATTGAGATCCTACTAATAAACCAATGGAGAAGTGACAAGTATGAGTGTCATCATGGATTCTGGAAGCTGTCTTTTAATTTTTCTAAACTATCACTGCATCATCATGCTGCACTGGTAACACAAGAATGGGCAGCAATGCAGATTTTGGGTTTGTACTCTTGTCACATTCCCATGTACCTATCTGGTAGAACAAGTTGCATCATGGTCCTGATGATTGTGGCAATTGTATTAGGCAGGGAAAAACGATTTAAAGACTTGGACGTTCTTCGGAATTGGATGAAAACTCGGAAAATATGATTTAATGTAGAAAAGGGCAATGTGTTATATGTGAGCAAAATGAATGTAAATTATAAATAAAAGATTGGAAAAACTGTCCTATGGGAGGCAACCTCTGAAAAGGATTTAGGGGTTTATTTTGACACAATATTTTCATCAGCTGAGCAATGTGTAGAAGCAATTAAAAAGGCAAATAAAATGTTGGGTGTTATCATAAAGACTGTTAAGTACAAAATTAAGGAACATTATGCTCAAACTGTACTATGTGCAGTTCTGGTCATCACGCTACAAAAAAGACATAGCAGCACCTGAAGCTGTGCAGGGAGGAGCGACCAGGTGCATCCCTGGACTTAAGGACATGTTCTACTCAGATAGACTCTGAGAATTAAACCTGTTTAGTCTTGAGCAGAGGAAACTGCGTGTGCACCTACTCTAGGTCTTCACAATTTTCAAAGATGATGATAAAGTAGGTCCAGCAGAATTCTTTCAACTTAATGGTGAATCATGTACTCAAATACACAAGTGTAAATGAAAGAGAATTGCCTACAGGAATGAAGCAAGCCAGGAAGCACTTGTTTATGCAAAGAGTTGTGGGAATCGAGAACAAACTATCGAATCCTGAAGTTGAAGCAGAAGCCTTGTCAACCATTAAGAAGCTTCTAGATGAGATTGTCGGACAGCTGTACTTTTAGTTAAACAAGTGAGATTAATGGACTTAATGGACTCCTCTCATTTGTCAAATTTCTTATGTTCTAATTGTAGATTAGTTTTCTTGTTGCTCCATAGCAGTTTGTGAAGAGTCAGTAGCATTGGGGAGTGCTGGGACCATAGCCTATGACACAAGTGACTGTTGTCTGTGGAACATTGTGGGAACTGTAAGAGTGAATTAGGATTTTTTTATGATCCTAACTGCTACATATAGTTTTGCAAGAGTTGGTGAGAGAGAGTGTAATGGTGGGTACTATCTACGATCTGTGCCACAACCACCTGATCAAAGCACCGTGATGTCCCTCCATTGATGGATTAAAGGCCAGAAGTCCCCATGACTGTCATCATCAAGTTCTTCCATGAGAACCCTAAATACCATGAGGACTGATTGAGGTCATTTATGTTAGGTAGAATGCCTAGAGGGGTGGGGGTGGGTGGTCTCATGGTCTCTGAACCCCTGCAGATTTATTTTTTTTTTCTCCAGCCGTCTGGAGTTTTTTTTTTTTTGTTTTTTCTGTCCTCCCTGGCCATCGGACCTTACTTTTATTCTATGTTAATTAGTGTTCCCTTATTTTAATTCTTATTTATTTTGTCTTTTTTCTCTTTCTTCATCATGTAAAGCACTTTGAGCTGCATTATTTGTATGAAAATGTGCTATAGAAATAAATGTTGTTGTTGTTGTTGTTACTGTAGCTGTCACATTCACCGACAGGAGTTTTACAGATAATTTAACTTATTTAACATTCACCTTAATGTCCAGTTTTTTATTTATATTTCCATGTAGCAAGCAAGTTACATACAGGAAACTGTCCTTGCCCCCCAACCACACTTTCTTCTTATATCATTTTATTGTTAAGGCCATATCCGTGAACTGCAATGTAGGCATTATGAATGAATGGCTAAATTATTTCCTCCCTCTGATGGCTGATAACAAGTGAATCTTATTCTGTGCTCTTTTGTTTGAAGTCCCCCTGACTGGCATTAAATCATCAAATATCCTTTTTTGTTTTTCTCCTTTTCCTCCAGGAAACCCAGGCTGACCCGAACACAAAGTGCCTTCTCCCCAGCCTCCTTCAGCCCTGTTTTCACAGGTAAACATTACCTTCTAGTCCAAGCATGCCATGTAATGGTGGAGTGAGAAGTTCAAATAGAGGACCTTTTTTGAGATTTGTACTTTTAAACAGTTTCTTTCTCCTTGCTGTATTGAACACTTTCTAAAACTTTGGTAATGTTTTGCATTTATGAATTGATTTGTTTATTGAACTGATGCTTTCATGTAAAGGAAATTACAGATCACTTGTTTAAATATTTCTGGAACACTGGCAGCTTAAATGACTTGCTTAGGGACCTACAAATTTTGATTAGTAGGAGTTGAACTACCAGCCCTGTAATTTTAAGTTTGACTGTAAGACACAAAAACATCATCCATACAACAAGACCAATATCCTTGGTATTTTTGTTCTGTCTATCAGTAACGATCAATACCGTGTGGTAACTACTATAGTGGATGGTGCGCTTGTGAGAGAACACCAGTCAGCTTGTTGATTCCCAGAAGTTAAATCAAAAATGATGTGCTCAAGGACACAGGTGGAAATTAAGTGCAAGTCTACTCGAGATGGAATCTGGGAAGCAGTTGTTTATATAAAATGTTTGTTCGGAATCTGGAACAAGCTACCCATTCATGTAGGTGAGCCTTGACAACTTAAAAGTATGTGCTTGAGACATTATCTGAAATACCATCCATCCAATTTCTCAACCTGCTTATCCAGGACAAGGTTGTGAGACAGCTGGAGCCTATCCCAGTAGTCAATGGCTGTAAGGCAGGAACAGTTTCTAGACAGCATGCTAGCCCCATTGCAGGGTGAAAACACAGATAGACAAACACACACACACACTAGGGACAAGTTACCAATTCCAATTCATCTGAGGGTGGCACGGTAGCACTACTGCCTCACATTAAGGAGACCAGGGTGGGTGTCCTGGGTAAATCCCTGTGTGGAGTTTGCATGTTGCCCCGTGTCTCTGTGGGTTTCCTCCCACAGTCCAAAGACATGTAGGTTAGGTGAACTGGTAACTCTAAGTTGGCCCTAGTGTGTTGTTAGGGTGTGTTTGTCCTGCAATGGATTGGCGCCCTGTCCAGGGTTTGTTCCTGCCTTGCGCTCTATGCTAGCTGGGATAGGCTCCAGCAGAACCCTATGACCCTGCTCAGGACTGAGCTAGTTAGAAAATGACTGACTGACTGACAATTCATCTGACCTGTTTATAGAATACTATATGTGCTAAATTAAATTAAATAAATAGACAGTTATGGAATAATCAGAAGTGCAGCAAAATATATAAATGAGTCATTGAATTGTGACAATAATGCATAATTAAATAAAAGTAACCTAATTACTCTGAAATATAACTTCATCATTATATACAGTTTCAGTAATGTAAATACATTACATTTATTTATAGCAGTTTTATTTCAAAATGTTTCCATTTTTAAAGAATATTTTTATTTAACAGTGGGAGTTTTCTAATGCCAGCACTATTTATTTCAGAATGCCTGTTTTCAGGGTGGTCTTGTCACCTGTCAATCGGATCAACAAGCTGAACCTGGTCCTTAATAATTTGCTGTTGATTATTTATGCCTGAAACTAGGCCATAGGCAGGTTTTCATGGGGTTATTTAATTCATGGACCATGCAAAGCAAATGAAGCGTGGGGTGGAGAGTGGGGGGTATTTGGGTATTTCATTGGTGATGTGGAGATGATGAGAAGATTCCATATTACATCGGACGGCACATGTCCTAGTGTTCTGTGAAGTTATGAAAATGATTAAGAAATCATTCGAGGTTAGTTTAAAATTGCTACCAAGCACAACTCTGTACTGGTATCAAAGTCGAGAATTATAACTGCCTCCTCTTGTAATGGACTTGAATAAATATTTATCGCCAAGAAACCGTTATTAGTTATTTTTACTCTCTCCAAAAACACCAATTCTCAGTCTTTCTCTCTGTCTCCTCACCATATTCTAAATAAGAACAACCCAGCACTATTAAAAAGAGTAAACTGGTTTGTGGCATTTCATTCTGATTCTCATTGGCCTAGTACTATCTGCCTTTTTACATTTTTTAACATTTTTTTTTCTTTTTTGTTCAAATACACATACTACAGACAGCATGTAACATTGGGCATTCATTTTTATTGCCAAATTAGTAACGACATGCAGGTGGACACTAGGCTTTAATAACAAAGTAATAATATGTACAGTTCAGATTTATTGTCATTAGCACATAGCAGAGTAAAATTCTTAACAAAATACAATTATTTACGCAAATGACCAAAACGCAACACACTGCCATTTTCTGGCACTGTGAACCTCACACTGTAAGAATGTATAATAGGTGAAAAGGAGCCTGGGCTTGGGGGCTGAAACAACATACCCTGCCAATTAGATGCCACCCCCCATCCCAAAGCCCTGCAGTCCATCACTTATTTCATATTTGTCTTTTTATTTATAAAATTTGGAAAAAATGGTATTCCAGAGTACTGGAGCATTCTAGCTATTAGCTAAGGAAATGTGAATGGAAAGGCTGCCTCTCATTTTGAAGCTTCTTATCTTGATGGTATAGAGGTCTCAATTTCTAGTCAATCTGGACATATATATATATATATATTATATATAGATTATATATATGTATATATGTGTGTATATATACTGTATATCCACCCATCCATTTTCCAACCCGCTGAATCCAAACACAGGGTCACGGGTCTGCTGGAGCCAATCCCAGCCAACACAGGGCACAAAGCAGGAACCAATCCCGGGCAGGGTGCCAACCCACCGCAGGACACACACAAACACACCCATACACCAAGCACACACTAGGGCCAATTTAGAATCGCCAATCCACCTAACCTGCATGTCTTTGGACGTGGGAGGAAACCGGAGCACCAGGAGGAAACCCACGCAGACACAGGGAGAACATGCAAACTCCACGCAGGGAGGACCCGGGAAGCGAACCTGGGTCTCCTAACTGCAAGGCAGCAGCGCTACCACCGTGCCGCCCATGTCTTTATTTGTAATTTAGGCAAAGCATTGTAATATTAGTGTTACATTAGTGAGAAGCATTCATGTTTACCTCTGC
>JANRMT010028800.1:3879-14452 GCA_026402145.1 Polypterus bichir lapradei | reverse complement strand
TGTTATGGAGCACATGCATCGAAGCTTCTCAGCTGTGCTTGTGCTAAGAAAATTAAACATTTTAAAAATAACGTAACACGATTGTCAATGTAACCTTTTGTAAGTAGTGCCTGGAGGATTCAGTGTGGAGAAAGTCTAGAGACAGCGTGTGTATTAACTTGGTGGCAGTGTGACGAAGTTGCTTCGGAAGACGGCGTTAGCCGCGGAGCTCAGCTCAGAGCGAAATGAGGTAAATGGGAGGGGAGATGATGACGTGACTCCCCCACCCGCCTTAACTGTCAATCCCCCACAAACACAGTCTCTCGGAATTTGCATAAGCACACCCCTTCACCTGCAATTTTAACTTAGTTACAAAGTGATCAAAACTCTCGTTTATATCCTGCGTCCTTTCATTAAACTTGTATCCCGCATAACCCTTGGGCACGAAAAGCACCAGCGGCAGCCTGTCTATTAAGTTAATTTAAAGTTTAGGTTTATACCTCGCTTTGTTTCCGAAGTAGCTGTACTGATGAATATGGTAGTATGTCACTCGCTCGCTTCTTAATGTTTCGCTGCCTTCTCAATTATATAATGCATGTTTTGTTCAGCGTATTTTGGAGCTCTTCCTGGTTTTCTACATAGTGCGTTGACAGTCAGTTCACGTGATTACGCGGGCGGCGTAATGATGTCACACGAAACTCCGCCCCCACGGCGGTAAAGCTCAACTCCATTACAGTAAATGGAGAAAAATACCTTCCAGTTAGGACCATTATGCGTAGAATTTCGAAATGAAACCTGCCCAAGTTTTGTAAGGAAGCTGTAAGGAATAAGCCTGCCAAATTTCAGCCTTCTACCTACACGGGAAGTTGGAGAATTAGTGATGAGTCAGTCAGTCAGTGAGTCAGTGAGTCAGTCAGTCAGTCAGTCAGTGAGTCAGTGAGTCAGTCAGTCAGTCAGTCAGTGAGTGAGTGAGTGAGTGAGTGAGTGAGTGAGTGATGGCTTTGCCGTTTATTAGTATAGATAAACTGCTCAAACAAATGAAAGGAACACTTTTAAAACACATCAGATCTCAATGGGAAAAACTGCTGCTGGAAATCTATATTGATGTGGACTGAGTAATGTGTTGGGAATGAAAATTATCAACCTACAGAGGGCTGAATTCAAAGACTCCCCAAACATCAATGTGAAAAAATGATGCAGCAGGCTGGTCCATTTTGCCATAGTTTCATTGCAGCAACTCCAAATCATACTCAGTGTGTTTTTATTTAACTTTGGAAATTGTCTAGCTGTGCTATTTTATTAGTAGAGCTGAATATTTCTTGTTTCAATATAGGAACAGTTAATATTGAGATGAACTGCTAGTATCTGCTGGCACAAACAAATGAAGAAATGACATCCTCCCACCCAGTTTGACGCCCAGTGGTCCTTTACTTCCAGTCCTCTTAGCATTCAAACACCAGGAAAAGTCAGGCTGCATGCCTTCTCAGAGATGGGTTTTTATATAGATAACAATTATTAGGAGATAATGGTCTAATCAATAAAGAAATGAAGAAATAATGATTCCCAACACAAACAATTAGACAAGGTCATGAGCAGGCTTATTCACATGAGCCCACCAGTACTGAGCAAACAGCATCATAAACATGGGCTTTTAGAGAGTCCAAAGGATTCACACAAGTGTTTGTTTCCCCAGAGATCTAAAGACATCAACCCAGAAGAGGATCCGTGGTCCATGGCTGCCTACCAACTAACCTCCTTCACTTGATCCACCTCTTTAAAAGGACTTTAAAACAAATGGGAATCAGAATTACAATCTCCAGAGGGTAAAACCTGGGACATTTATTCTAGGCTACAGATTACTGTGTTACATTCTGTGTTGCATTTCTTTTTTTAAGTTGGTTTTCTGGGTTGTTGTTACAGTTATTTCAGTTTGTGTACCATATTACACACATTAAAGTGTCCACTTTACACAATGTGTATAAAATAGAGAACAATGTGAGAGCTCAACTCCTCACATCCTGTAACTTGCTATAGTCTGACAGAGTTCTTCCAGCTGCATGTGACATTGGCTTACTCATTAGCGACTTTTATTTCAGAAGAGTAGCACAAGCTGATTATTGCTAACTATTTTGGACACAAAATTAATTTTTTCCATAAGTTTAGTAAACCTTTTGCAAACATTCATTACTTATTTCTCTAATATCACTTACGATTTACCATGTTGATAATAGATGAGCAACGGTTCCAGAAATATAGCTTGCCCACTGAGTGGGTCTGTTGTTTGTTAAGAGAATCTGGCCTCGCTCAGATGTTCATACTATAAAGCTACATGACATTGATTATATATATAGTCACTTACAAGCACTTGGGAGACAACTTCAGTGCTCCTCAAATAGTAATCTCACCCTGAGTTGAGGGTTTTTGCTGTCACCTAATGCCTCTCCTCTCTTTTTGCCTGCACACCAAAAAATTGAGGATGTGGAGACATCTCACACCACTTCCAGTTTCCAATCACCTAAACCCACCTCTTCCTCCAACCTGTTCTTATAAACACCTCTGCCACCATTGTCTTGAAAAGGACTCTTGTCCCAAAAGACATCTGCAATATATTTTACGGGTTTTTTGTATCAAACTTCAGTTATAAGGGGATCTCCATTTGCTGCCCCAATCCTTTATGCTCTCTTGTTTGTTTATTATCTTACTATTGTAAAAAATGACAAAGACATTGAAAAAGAGTTGGGATGACACTGCAACCCTATATATAATAAATGCAAAAATAATAAATGCTTTTCAGCAAACAAAAATGCCCCTTAGGACACGAGTCTCAGATTAGACTGACAAGGATGACGATGCATTCTGCAAAGTGCAGGCCAGGCAGGAAGAGGCGGTTCCAAGGGGAAGGATACCAGAAGTGATGTTAAACATGGTCAGGCTGTCAATCATCTGGCCTGTAGAGGGAGGGAGAGAAGATAGTATACACCTCCACCTTGTGGAGTGGCATTGACCACCATCAGACCCCTTAAGCTGTCTCCGATGACAATATACAGTATATATCTCTCTATTATAAAAGAAAATCTTGAGGCGAGACAAGACTATTGCCAAGAGATTTTTTTCAAGTCCCGCCCTCCTCTCAACCATTTCCGGATAACGGCTCACGCCCACGGTCCTCTCACCCCTTATTTGTGTGAATGCTTTTGTCAGACACAGTTCCTGCGCTCTCAGTTCTTATAAATTTTTACATTTTCCTCACATTAAGTTCCCAATAAAAGAAGACTTATTATGTCCAAATCTTAATGAAGAATTTCATCCCGAAGGGTTATCAACAGAAGAAATGAGTAGACGGGCAATCCTAGCACAGAGAAACGATGAAATCAAACGAATTAACGTGAAAATTGTCGACCAGTTACAGAGCAAATTGGTTAAATGCTGTGATGGACGGCTGGCTGCTCAACCCAGCCGGGACACCCAGAAAGGAGAAAGATAGGGGAAAGCAGTTACAGAGGGACATGGAGATGCCCCTGCAGCATAGTGGCATCCAAGATTCCTGCAGGACACCATGGGAGTTGGAGTTCAGTTTCACAGCCCTGCTGGGCGCTGTGGATGCCACTAGGACACGCTGCAGGGAGGCTTGAGAATTTATATTTTCCGTATAGCCCGGAAACACTCATGAGTCATGGGGACGGAACCACAGGAGTACAGGAGGAGGCTGAAGAAATCCACAAGTCTCCATCGGACATGGAAGTGCAGACAAATCATGTGGTTAGAAGGACAGAAGCACTTCCGGGTCAAAGACTATTTAAAGGGCTGGTGGAGACTCACTAAGAAGAGCTGGAGCTGGGTGGGAGCAGAACAGAGCTTGGTGGGAGGAGTGGAGGAGAGATTTCTGAACAGTGGTTGTTACTTTGTTTATATATGGTGGTGGAGGTGCTTTTGGGCACTGCATTAAGAAGAAAATCTATTAAAGATCTTCTTGGTGATTTTACCCTGTGTGCAGTGTGTCTGTCTGTTGGGTTGAAAGAGGCAACAGCGACCTCTAGCGTCCACAATGCGTATCAATAGACTATGCTGAAACAATTGGTGGTGATGGTGCGGAAAATGAAAACATCAACTTACAATATCCCGTAGAATATCTACAATTGTTAACACCGTCCGGTCTAAATAGTTAGTTCTATTTTGCATATGTAACAATTCCCATGAGAATAACAATCTGTTTAAATTGTACATCTGCTTCTCCATACTTGAGTGGCAGAGTCGCAAAGTGGCTACTACTAAATGGCTACTATACTAAATGTCTGTGATTGACTCACTGACAACAGATTCAATGGTATTTCTACACAACCTAAGAAAAAATACCAAAGGGTTAATTTAAATACCATGAGGCCCAGAATAGTTAAATTAATCTATAAAAAAAACGGAAACCCTGAAAATTGTGTTTGTCATTTAATAGCTGAAAACAGCCAGGTTTGAGGCAGATTCAGAATAGAACAAATGGTAGTGTGTTGGACAGCATTTCAGAGGCATTGTGTTATCCTTTTTATCAATTTGCAGTTGCCAAGTCACCTAATGTGCACTCAGGTAGAGGAAACTGGAGTGTCTGCAGAAAACCCACACAGACACAATGAGAACATGCAAACTTCCCAGGATGGGGTTCCAACCAACAGTATTAAATGACAATGCTAACTAGTGCATGACAGTGTAGACCAGGGGTGTCGAACTCCGGTCCTGGAGGGCCGCAGTGGCTGCAGGTTTTTATTCTAACTATCTTCTTCATTAGTGACCAGTTTTTGCTGCTAATTAACTTCTTTTGCTTTAGTTTTAATTAACTTGACTCAGGCCCCTTAGTTGTCTCTTTTTTTTAATTAGCAGTCAAACAATAATGAGGCCCAAAACGAGCCGCCACATGACCAGCTCACCTGTGCCCGTCACACAATATCTGAAAATAAAGAAAAGTGAAGGTCTCGGTAAGGTTGATCTCTCAGGTCACCAAAACATTTTGAAAAACAGAAAGTCAACGGTTTTGGAAATGTCTGCTGTGGCAAAATGAGAGCAGCAACAGGCCACGGAATTAAATAACGGGCTTAATTAACAGCAAGAATCAGCTTCTCATTAATAGATTGGTTGGAGTTTGAAATCCCAGTTTAGCTGATCATCTATTGTCTCGTTTCAGATCTCATTTCTGTTTGGTGGCCATTTCATGAAGAAACGAATAAATTCAGAACAGTGAATCCTTTAAAAACAGGGCTATTAAAATGAAGGGAAAAAGAGTTAATTAGCAGTGAAAACTGGTCAATGATTAGGAAAAGGGTTAGAATGAAAACCTGCAGCCAATGCGGCCCTCCAGGCCTGGAGTTTGACAACCCTGGTGTACAGTTAAGATGTTGGTCTGATTTTGACAGAGGATTTAATGAGTAATTACTAGCTACGCTACCTGCTGAAGACAGGTAATAGAATAATTTCAAAATATTTGCTATCTCTTGCCCTACATGTACCTTCAGCAGCTTTCCTCTGTATCGACGTGTCTCTTAGCTTCTCTTCATTGGTGTTCCCTCTCTCGAGCGTGTTCTCGTAAAGCCTGCTTCTCAGACTCTCGTTATTTTTGAAACGCCTTTCTCGCATCTGGTCTGGTTTTATACTTCCCATCTTTGAAGGCAACTCTCTCAGCATGCCTCATACACCTTTACTCCTCCTTGTGTGTCTCACACTCACACTTCCTCTTTCGATCATGTTACCAAGGCCAAGCTGACCAGTTACACCAAACTAATACTGACCATCATATTGTTTTAAGGGTCAGGATGCACACACACAAACACACACACCTTAGTGTCTTATTATAGTAAAAGGTGCCTATGACGTTTTATTAAGTGAGATGTTTATTAAGTATGCATATGGGGTGGCGGATAGTACTAATGTCTGCACCACAGTGTTTATTCCAGTAATTTGTTGGTTTGATTTACATTCTTGGATTTCACAGGAGGTCTTGGAACATAAGAAGGATGACTGTATATGAAGAAGAACAATTATCAACACTATTTAGTGACATCAAAAATGAATTATTTATTCCTCCATCCCATGTAGTTGATACGCTTCACAAAGAATTAATAAATATTTTATGAATTACATATGTTTCTAATAATATTCTATTCAAATTATGTACTATTAATATCTTTTTTTGATAAACAGGGAATTGAAGTTCCAGAAATTCTTTACAATATTATATTTCTTAAAGAACTACTATAGTTTCCTAAAAAGTCATACTTATCTGCCCTCACGATTGTGTATCCGTGCAAAGCTAGCGAATAATAACTCCAGTAAACTCGTGAGGCTTTTACTGATAAATCTTTCATTCTTGATGGCAAAACTACAAAACACAATACAAAGGCTGCTTTCAGTACAATGCTCACGCCAAGCAATCAATCAATAAAGAAATGCATTATAAATAAATCAATTAGCTGTAGCAGATAAACATCTTAACAAACATTTACAATATAATTATTTAAAAGAGAAACTTACAGGCATATCTTCGCCAAGGCCTAGCGTGAAAGAAGTGGTGTCATGAACAGCATTCCGAACTTCACTAAACCGCCTTCTTAAGAAAGGTGAATTGAACAACTTGACAACGTCAAGACTTAAAATGATTGCTAGGTGGTGAACCTTAAAATAAAAGTGTGAACAAAATACATACAGTTCTGAAACAAGTCCACAATAACCTACCCATTTCTTACTTATGAAGATGTTTTTTTAGTTCATATTATTTTATTAAACCTGAAGCATAATAATGTTGTTTGATTTCCTTTTAACTTTGTTTCACTGGCTTCTGTTTTCCATATTTTAAACTGATTAATTACCAATGTCAATTCAGAACTCAGAACCTTGGCTCTCTCTGTCTATCCCGTATTGTTCTTTCTTAGTTCACATGTTAGTTGCTCCTACTCAGTCACTTAGCTGAGAGTTTCAAATTCTTACTACACTTCATCAATATGTCCTTAGTATTCTACAGTATCCTGTATGTACTGTTAGTGCAATCCACGGGAAAGACTGGGACCAAACCAGTACTGTCCTCAGGCCATCCAAGGCAGGCCAGAAACCTCCCATGACCATAAGGTTAAAAGCACGCTTGATCCTGATTGCAAGTATGAGGGCACACCATAGTTTTTTGCGTTTTAAGCAAGAGGTGTCAAAAAATAACCATAGCATTCATAGTGTGAACATTGCCCCGGACACAGACAGGCAGACACGCTCAAGTCACCCAACACACGTTTATTGTCCATTTCTATTTCACTAAAGTCCATGCTCATAAGCCCCAATACCCCTCAGTCCAGGCCAATCAATGCCTTCTCTCTCTCTTCTTCTCTTCTTCAATCCGCCTCCTGCCTCCTCCAAAGACCTTGTCACTCTTCCACCCGACTCTTGTCCCTTCTGCAGGGAGGCGGCCCCTTTAAATAAGCACCCGGATGTGCTCCAGGTGTGTTCCCGGCAATCTCCCACCGACACACCCCAGTGTGGCGGAAGTGCCGGCTGTCTCCCCCGGAAGCACTCTGGGTGTCCCCATTTTCTCTTCCCCCCAGCACTTCCTGGTGTGGCAGAAGTGCTGAGGTCTAGGGTCTTCCTGGTATTGGGGTCCCCCTGGTGGTAACCCCAGGTCCCTACAGGGTCAAGCTTCCCAGCTCTTTACCCGAGGCTTCCAGGGCGGTCGCCCCCTCGAGGTCTGGAGGAGGCACAAGCCCTCCTCCTGTCTTCTCAGGCGTCCCGGCTGGGTACCACCTCCATCTGGGTATGACAATAGCAACATTGTTTTTTGGTTTTTCGATGTTGGCTCTTAACCATCAGTTATGAAGCAGAATTCACCAAGTGCTGGATTATTCGCCCACTAATGAGGAATGTGAACTTGACTTGGATCGTTGTGAGACAGGTTTCTTTTCACCTATTGAATAAGACTATTGCTGCATATGAGAGCAATAACAGGTTCATGCATCAGGTATATGCATTTGGAAGAGGTCTCTAAGTCAGAATCTCCCATAAATGTGATGATACCCTAGCGCCATGGAGCTTCAGTGGGCCAGGGTTAGTCCTTTGGAGGCAGACTGGTTCAGAGGGATGTTCAAGATGGGGTTGGGGAGTCGTTTAGATGAACATCCATCCCCACTTCATCTTCTGCACAGCACGTTTGTGGAGAACTCAGTGCTGAATCATTCATAGATGACCTGATTCAGAGGATATTTTAGGTTTTAGAAAACGACTGAAATTCTAGTTACTTGTTGTTGCATGAATCTTTATTTTCATTTATTGTAATGTTGTATAGTGTTTTCATGAGCATATAAACACTTATTGTCTAGATAGTGAACTTTAAAAACATTTCTGTCTACTGAATACAGAGTATATACGCTCTCCGGCCACTTTATTTGGTATACCTTACTAGTACCGGGTTGGACCCCCTTTTGCCTTCAGAACTGCCATAATTCTTCACACCATAGATTCAACAAGGTGCTATAAATATTCCTCCGGGATTTTGGTCCATATTGACATAGTTGCTGCAGATTTGTCAGCTGTACATCCATGATGCAAATCTAACGTTTCACCACATGCCAAAGGTGCTCTGCTGGATTGAGATCTGGTGACTGCTGTGGAGGCCATTTGAGTACAGTGAACTCATTGTCATGTTCAAGAAATCAGTCCATCAGAATCAGAAGTCAGAAGATGGGTACACTGTGGTCATAGAGGGATGGACATGGTCAGCAAACAATACTCAGGTGGGCTGTGGAATTTAATTGATGCTCAATTGGTACTAAGGGGCCAAAAGTGTGCCAAGAAAATACCCCCTCACCATTAAACCACCACCACCACCAGCCTGAACTGTTAAGGTGGGATGGATCCTTACCTTCTCTTCTCCTCCCTTTGCAGAACAGAACATAACCGCCACTCCAGTGCTGATGTTACTTCTGTTGTCAGCCCTCCTGGACCCTTCCCTTCCTGTTGAAGACCTACCTAGGTTCAGGCTAGAATTACAGTGGTGTGAAAAACTATTTGCCCCCTTCCTGATTTCTTATTCTTTTGCATGTTTGTCACACAAAATGTTTCTGATCATCAAACACATTTAACCATTAGTCAAATATAACACAAGTAAACACAAAATGCAGTTTTTAAATGATGGTTTTTATTATTTAGGGAGAAAAAAAAATCCAAACCTACATGGCCCTGTGTGAAAAAGTAATTGCCCCCTGAACCTAATAACTGGTTGGGCCACCCTTAGCAGCAATAACTGCAATCAAGCGTTTGCGATAACTTGCAATGAGTCTTTTACAGCGCTCTGGAGGAATTTTGGCCCACTCATCTTTGCAGAATTGTTGTAATTCAGCTTTATTTGAGGGTTTTCTAGCATGAACCGCCTTTTTAAGGTCATGCCATAGCATCTCAATTGGATTCAGGTCAGGACTTTGACTAGGCCACTCCAAAGTCTTCATTTTGTTTTTCTTCAGCCATTCAGAGGTGGATTTGCTGGTGTGTTTTGGGTCATTGTCCTGTTGCAGCACCCAAGATCGCTTCAGCTTGAGTTGACGAACAGATGGCCGGACATTCTCCTTCAGGATTTTTTGGTAGACAGTAGAATTCATGGTTCCATCTATCACAGCAAGCCTTCCAGGTCCTGAAGCAGCAAAACAACCCCAGACCATCACACTACCACCACCATATTTTACTGTTGGTATGATGTTCTTTTTCTGAAATGCTGTGTTCCTTTTACGCCAGATGTAACGGGACATTTGCCTTCCAAAAAGTTCAACTTTTGTCTCATCAGTCCACAAGGTATTTTCCCAAAAGTCTTGGCAACCATTGAGATGTTTCTTAGCAAAATTGAGACTATGCCCTAATGTTCTTTTTGCTTAACAGTGGTTTGCGTCTTGGAAATCTGCCATGCAGGCCGTTTTTTCCCAGTCTCTTTCTTATGGTGGAGTCGTGAACACTGACCTTAATTGAGGCAAGAGAGGCCTGCAGTTCTTTAGACGTTGTCCTGGGGTCTTTTGTGACCTCTCGGATGAGTCGTCTCTGCGCTCTTGGGGTAATTTTGGTTGGCCGGCCACTCCTGGGAAGGTTCACCACTGTTCCATGTTTTTGCCATTTGTGGATAATGGCTCTCACTGTGGTTCGCTGGAGTCCCAAAGCTTTAGAAATGGCTTTATAACCTTTACCAGACTGATAGATCTCAATTACTTCTGTTCTCATTTGTTCCTGAATTTCTTTGGATCTTGGCATGATGTCTAGCTTTTGAGGTGCTTTTGGTCTACTTCTCTGTGTCAGGCAGCTCCTATTTAAGTGATTTCTTGATTGAAACAGGTGTGGCAGTAATCAGGCCTGGGGGTGGCTACGGAAATTGAACTCAGGTGTGATACACCACAGTTAGGTTATTTTTTAACAAGGGGGCAATTAATCTTTCACACAGGGCCATGTAGGTTTGGATTTTTTTTCCTCCCTAAATAATAAAAACCATCATTTAAAAACTGCATTTTGTGTTTACATGTGTTATATTTGACTAATGGTTACATGTGTTTGATGAACAGAAACATTTTTGCTGGATTGAGATCTGGTGACTGCTGTGGAGGCC
>JANRMT010028685.1:0-10608 GCA_026402145.1 Polypterus bichir lapradei | reverse complement strand
GGCGCTCCGCTTGGATTTTCCAAAGTTTAAAACGGACTACACTTCAGAGGACGTGATTGACTTTTTGGAGTGCGGGGAAGCTTTTGTGTCTGCTACACAGCTGGGCAATGAAGAGCTTATGGGGTGATAAACGCCTCTTTGCAAGGTCCAGAGAGGAGCTGGTGATAGGCTGCCCGGCACAAAATCACTGACTGGATTTCTTTTAAATGTGAATTTCTTAACGCTTTCCTTCCTGCTGGTTATAAGATGGAACTTGAAGAGTGTCTCCAGTCAATGGTTGAAGCACCCACCCAGTCCATAAGGGATTTTGTATACGATTATCGGGCTCTATGTCTGAAATGGCAACCTGACATGGCAGAGGAAGAACTGGTATGCCGTATACTGAACGCTTGCAATCCAAGCTTCGCTGGAGGATTGAGGGGAGTGGTGACCTCGGTGGAGAAACTAGTGAAGGTGGGTTCTCTGGTGGAACGAGACTGGGCTGCTTCCAAAGAATACTGGACTAAATTTCAGACTACCAAAAAGAAAGTCCATTCCACGAAAGCACCTAAAAACAGAACAGCCTAACTGAAATGGGGGTCTCTGTTGTCCAAGTACAAACCTCTCTTCTGGTGGTCTCAACCCAGGTGAGGGGATTACAAGTAGATGCAGTCGAAGATACTGGAAGCCACTTCACTCTAATAGTAAATGGCACTACCAGGGGAAAACCTTGCAACGGCAACCACTGTCAAATTTATTTTAGCGGATGGCACCAAGCATTTGGCTGTGGGTAACCCCCCAAATAGATTTGACCCCCTGGAAGACTGAAACCTATGTTCTGGAGGATAAGCACCATGACCATTCCATTGCTTCTTGGACTGGATTTTACTACCTCCATCCAGATGTCTATACATTTGCTTTTGAGGGGCTACTCTATAGATGGGGGTGAAATGAAGCCTTTCTTATCAAAGGCTCGAGAAGATCTGGGATGGTGCAGCCTCAACTTTTATGCTGCTGAGGTAATGACCTCCACGACCAACTCACTAGCCAACGTTCTGGAACAACCCGAGGAGGTGAAGCCTCCCGATTCTAAAAAGGTTCCTCACTCCATCATCCTCTGCTTCATGTATCTGATGCAATTCTGTCTACATATACACACCACTCCCTGAACTCCCACTTCTTTAAGTTGGATGCCCAGCCTCTCAAGTGGGACCTTATGAAATGCTTTCTGGAAGTCAAGATAAACAGTATCATATGCACCACTCTGATTGTGATTTTTGTTGTTTCCTCATAGAATTCCAGCATATTAGTAAAACACAACCACACTCATCTGAAAACATGCTGACTGTTCAGTAAAACCAATGTTCCTGTCAGGCATTGCTCAATCTTGTAATTAATAATTCCATCCATTAATTTACCTGTGATGCATGTTAAGCTTACTGGCCTATAGTTATTCAGATCTGCCCAATCATCTCTTATACAATGGGATAATGTTTACCATTTTCCAGTCCTTCAGAATTCCCCCAGTGTGTAGCGACTTCCAAAAAATGTGGATCAAAGGTGGTCACAAATTTCCTTACGAATTTAATGATAATCATTATCTGGTTCTGGTGATTTGTTTGATTTCAGCCTATTTATTCTGAGCAGTACTTCTCCCTCTACAATTTCCAAATCACTCTGTACCTTCATAGTAGTCCCTGTTACCACTGGGAGGTTATCCATTTCCTTACTTGTGAAGACCTCAGGAAAATGCAAGTTTGAAGCATCTGCTGTATCACTGCCTGTATATTTTAATTCTCCTTTACTATCCCTGACACACTTCACCTCCTCCTTGACTGTCCTTTTTCTAGTAAAATAATGAAAGATCTCTTTAGGTCATCTTTCCCCATATCTGCTATATTCCTCTCTAACTGCCTTTAAGCCTCCAATATATATCCTTCTTAATGGTTGTCCTCTTCTTCTCATACACCCTATGATTCACATAGGAGTTATTCATCTTATACACCTTATGGATCTGTTTTTTTCCTTTGCAGCTTCTTTTTCAAATCCTTATTAACCCACTACGGAGTTGTTAAAAATTTACTACTAATTTCAAATTTAGATATGTACCTGGGCTGGCGCCCTGCCCGAGGTTTGTTTCCTGCCTTGTACCCTGTGATGGCTGGGATTGGTTCCAGCAGACCCCCGTGACCCTGTAGTTAGGATATAGCAGGTTGGATAATGGATGGATGGATATGTACCTGTCCTGCATTATTTGTAAAACATATATCGACTGTCTCCTTAGACTTTGCTGCATCTGCTCAAAATTTGCCCTACTAG
Source organism: Polypterus bichir lapradei (assembly GCA_026402145.1). Classification (NCBI taxonomy): domain Eukaryota; kingdom Metazoa; phylum Chordata; class Cladistia; order Polypteriformes; family Polypteridae; genus Polypterus; species Polypterus bichir. Next base: position 8,310 of record JANRMT010028685.1, on the reverse strand, counting down.
CATTAAACTTAATAATTTTAGTTTTTGCATCTGTACTCTTCCAAAACACTGTAAATTGTTTTATATTATGGTCACTTGATTCTAATGGTTCAATCACTACAGATAGAATCTACACCATCAATTCTATCCGGATTATTACAGAATACTAAACCTAGACAGGCTTCCTCTCCCATTGGTGCTTTAACATACAGGCATCCATCCATTTTGGAAGATGATGGTTGCACCATGGTCAGTCTATCAAAGTGCAGTTGAGCCCAACATCTGGAGTGACTCAGTAATTCCCTTCCGCAGGTACTACATACAAGGTTGGATTTTGAAACTGGAGCCTGAGTTTGTTGTTTCTGCCTCCTGCATTGCCTTCTGTCCTCTACCTATTGATTGAGTCTTTCTTCGCCACTCTTGATGCCTTCTTGAATGACTCAGCACCAGTCACTTGGGTTGCCTGCAAGCTGTTCCCAGATCTCTGGGTTGATGCCTGTCAGTTTTAGGTTATGCTTGCAAATGTCTTTATACTGCAGTGCTGGGTGGCCCAATGGGTGATGTTCTGTGGACAGCTCGCCATACATAACATCCTTGGGAATGCGACAATCTGGCATTCAATGTACATGTCCAAGCCAGCTCAATCATCTCTGGCTAAGGAGAAGATGCATTCTCAGTGAGTTGGCTTGCTCCAGTACGGCGGTGTTGGTGTCTTGCCACGTGATGCTCAGCATACGTTGTAGGTAGTGAAGGTGGAAGCTTTCTAGATGATTTTCCTACCTGCCATAAGTAGTCCAGGATTTGCTGCCATACAGCAAGGTGCTGAGGACACATGTCTGGTATACATTCAGTTTGGTATTCATGGTCAGCTGATTGTTGTTCCATACTCTCTTGCTCAGTCTGGCCATCACACTGGTAGCTCTGGCAATCCGCCTGTTGATTCAATCGAGTGATAGGTTGCTGCTGATGATGGAACCCAGGTAAGTAAAGTTGTTGATGACTTCAGGCACTTTGCTGTCAATGCTCATCGAAGGTACAGCAGGGACGTCTTGGCCCATGGCATTGGTCTTCTTTATGCTAATAGCCAGCCCAAACTCCCTGCAGGCATTTACAAAACGGGTGGAGGGCCACTTCAGTATGTGAAGTCAGGGCCACATCATCATCAAACAGCAATTCTCTAATGAGGATTGTGCGAATCTTGGTCTTTGCTGTAGTGAGAACAGTCTTCCTGAAATGTCACTGTCAAGTTATAAGGGTTTACTGCCTCAATGTCTGCCCAAACTTGAAAAAGGCCTTTAGCTCATTAAAGAGGAGGCATGGAACAACTCTTCTTTTCCATTATTTGATGCTTTTTAATGATGAACAAGTTGCAAGAGCAATATTAATAACAGGAACAGGAGTAGAATTAGGAGTAGGTTGATAACTTTAAATAAACAAAGAAAATACAAGAAAACTAATTTTCATTCATACTGCTACATTTTTGTATACACATTCACTCCTTCATTATTTCAAACATGCGGCAGTTACTAAAAATAGCCACGTTTGTGTGATATCGTGCATTAACTTAACTTACTCAACTTTTTACTTAAATAATTCAGAAACATTTCACATTAAAAGGGGAAGTTTTTAACTTACCCGTGACGTCTCCAAAATCAGCTAATACATTAAGCTTTATAATTCCTTCATGACTCTTCTTATTTTTTTTTTGTTCACAATTGTATTCTCCGTGCCTTCTTTTTACAACTGAGCGTCTCTTCCATGTAGCAGCACACTGACCCTGATCTCTGGAAGAAGTTTTTGACCCTCCTTACATTCAATCTTAATTTAAATAAACATCCACAAGATAGTTTGTTTTCTTTTTTTTTCTTACTACTATTTATTCAAATCTAATAAAAATAACGCCTTAAACTCAGCTTAAAACCTCCCACTTGAGCTCCTGGTTGCAAACACAGGGATGTCACACTGCTCACTCCTTACACTTTTGTTCTTCTATGGGTAGCAAAACAACTAGACGTCTAACATTCCTATGAAGAACCGTAGCAGGGATCTTTTTCACAGCTTTCTTCTTAGTCTCACTAATGTTAATAGTACTCTTTATAGTAGATTCTGTAATTGTAACTGGATAGCTTGGGAATACTTTGACATTGATATCTCTCACAATGCATTTACTTTAATCACTCTGGCTAATTTGTACTGAACTCTCAAGGCATTCTGATCAACCAATCAGACTACATCCCCCACAGCAACATTCCTCTCTCTTATATGCCACTTTTTTCTTACAAAGAGGTTTGGCCAGCCAACTGACTCCATTTCTCCCAAAACATATTCACTTTCCCCTGGATAACTCTTAATCTTTTAGGGATAGATCTCAAGGAACGATCTCCTCAGTCTGTCAGTGGAGCAGGACCGTGACAGCAGTCTGTTGCTGAAGCTGCTCCTCTGTCTGGAGATAATACTGTTCAGTGGATGCGGTGGATTTTCCATGATTGACAAGAGCCTTCTCAGCGCCCGTCGCTCTGCCACGGATGTCAACCTGTCCAGCTCTGTGCCTACAATAGAGCATGCCTTCCTCACCAGTTTGTCCAGGCGTGAGATGTCCTTCTTCTTTGTGCTGCCTCCCCAGCACACCACCGCGTAGAAGAGGGCACTCACCACAACCGTCTGGTAGAACATCTGCAGCATCTTATTGCAGATGTTGAAGGATGCCAACCTTCTAAGGAAGTACAGTCAGCTCTGACCTTTCTTACACAGAGCATCAGTATGAGCCCTGAGTTTCTTTACTAATTTACTATGATTCTAATTACTTTACAATGGTGGTATTAATCCAACAAATCCTCCTGACCGCTCTGCCTCTGTCCATGAGCAGGGAACTGCTGAGCTAATCCAAAAGCGTCTCCGTCTCCAAATAAGCAAACGTCCACCAGAAGCGTGTTGAGCTGAGTTAGCTGCTGCCTCTATTGGTTCACGCTGCTACTTCCCCTCGCTGAATTAACGAGTGGTTCTTCGCCGGATAGACACTGCGAACGTCTAATCGAAATTCTCAGTCTCAGAAGTTTGTATTGTGGTAAATTATTTTGCTGATAATTTGCTGTTTGCCTCCCAAACTTTTCATGATACCACCTCGGTGTCACACTTTTTTTTTCCTCTCGCCCATTCTCTCCCACAGCCGGTCTTTCCACCCCCTTCCGTTTTCTCTACAACATTCGGTTATCACAGTAAAAATCTGCATAACCACGTAACAAACTACTACACTAAAATTAACAGTTTTAAACACAAACATTTACATTTTTACATCAGTAACTTATTTACATCAATCAGTTATCTAAGCACATTTCTACCTGGGCTACAGACACATAGAGAAGAGTTTGGAATTCCCCCCATAAACACCATCACTCCTCAGGGTACATAGGGTCCTTTTCACAATACAAACAGCTTCTTCTGCTGATCTATTCCTGTAAGAAGAATCTGCTGGATTGATCTTCCAAGATCACTCTGTTCCATGCTTGGCAGCTTCCTCTACACCTTCAGAAAGCTGTAGAGCTCTGCAAGAGCCAGCTTGGCTCCTACAAAGTTCAACCCAGCATCTGACCATAGCTTTCTTGGGTGTTATCTCAGTGCTGTGAACCGTTGGTATGCCAGCAGGAAGCAGAGCATTAAAGTTGTTGCCTGGGTTGACACCATTGACAGGGCCAGATATAAACATGAGCCAGTCTTTCTTCACAATTTCAGGTAGTTTGCTTTCTATAGACTAAATTACAAGATGGTTCTTGATTGCACCAACATTTTCAAGTTCTGTGAGATCTGCTAAAGCCTTCTCCAGCTCTTCAACAATTTCTATGACAATCATAGTCTTATTGCCATAACGGTTCTCTAGCAGTCTGAAAATGTCCTTAGCTGTATTATAACTTGATAGCCTGAGGTCTCTGATGATATCATCATATATACTACTTCTTAATTTCAGCTGACCCAGTTGGTTCTCCTTGTCTCTGCAGATTTTCCCAGTCCTTTTTCTAGTGATGGAACTCTCTTTTGCATCCACTGAGAAGCTGAGAAGGTCTCTTCCGTGCAGCAGCACACTGACCCTGATCTCCGGAAGCAGTCTCCGAATTTTTTTTCCTTCCTATTATTTTTTCAAATATATTAAATTAAATAATAATGCCTTAAGCTCATCTTAACAGTCACCACGTTGGAAGATGAGCAGCGTAGTAAAGTACACAGCTTGATTTCCTTTTAAAATGGCTGACTCTCGCAACAATGATTTGCCTTTTTCATTTTTCCATCTTTAAATGACATTGATACACTGTTTTGCCATATACACTCACAAGGCATTTTATTATGTACACCCTGCATAAGGGGCGGCACGGTGGAGCAGTGGGTAGCGCTGCTGCCTCGCAGTTAGGAGACCTGGGTTTGCTTCCCGGGTCCTCCCTGCGTGGAGTTTGCATGTTCTCCCCATGTCTGCGTGGGTTTCCTCTGGGTACTCCGGTTTCCTCCCACAGTCCAAAGACATGCAGGTTAGGTGGATTGGCGATTCTAAATTGTCCCGCTTGGTGTGTGGGTGTGTGTGCGCCCTGCCCGAGATTTGTTTCCTGCCTTGCACCCTGTGTTGACTGGGATTGGCTCCGTCAGACCCCCGTGACCCTTGTGATGGACGGCTGGGTTCCATGCCCGGCCGGGAAGCCCCTGCTATGCATGTTCCGGGGGAGCAACTTTGGACAGCTCAATACCTTCCCCAGGACACTTGGTGGCAGCCTCCCGGGCCGACGATGATTCTCCAGCCTCCCACCTGGCTCCATGGAAGGTGGAGTATTTCACAGCCTGGTTGGGAGCTGGGGTGGCTGCTAGGGGGTGCTGCCAAGTCTCGAGAACCCGGCTGGACGAGTAATCAGCCCCACCCGGAGGTGCAATTGGGACCAGGTGGTCAAACACCTGGAACACTTCCGGGTGGGCTATAAAACGGGCCAGCCTCCACCACTCAGGGGCCGGAATCGGGAGGAAAAGGACGAGGTTGCCTGGGAGGAGTGGTGGAGCAAGGTGGAAGAGTTGTTGTGTTGGACTAAAGTGCTTTTGGGACTGTGTTAGGCCTATGGTTGAAGACTAAAATAAAAAGCCTGTGTGTTTTTTACACGTGTCTCTACGTAGTCTGTGCCGGGTTGGGCGCTATATAGCGTCTTGCACACCCTGTAGTTGGGATATAGCGGGTTGGATAATGGATGGATGGATGGATGGACACCCTGCATAGATTGAACTAGGTGCTGGGAACATTCTTCAGGGATTTTGGTCCAATTGAAGCATCAAGAATTGAAAGCATCACACGGCTGCAGCAGATTTGTCAGCTGCACATTCATGATGTGAATTTCCCGTTCCACCACATTCGAAAAGTGATCTATGGGATTGAGATCTGGGACCTCATGTATAACGCCGTGCATAGAATTCACACTAAAACATCGCATATGGACAAAAGTGGAAATGTATGTACTCACAAAAAAATCCAGATGCATAAATCTGTGCATACACCAAGTTCCACGCAATTCCTCTTTATAAATCCCAAAGAATTTGAAATTTAATGCACATGCACGCACCGACAGCCCCACCCCAACTCCTCCAAGAATTTTGCATATTTTAATATGTAAATCATTATAAATAGCCCCTTTCCTTCAGTGCTTTGTTAAAAGACAATGGCAAAAGCACATGGAAAAAAATAATTTCCGCAAATGCAATTTGGAGACAAGGAAAAATGTACTATTTGTTAACTTAAGCAGTGGTATAAACAGCAAAAGAAAACTGATGGAGTGATACAGTGTGGCGGAGAAACTTGAAAGCTCAAGTTCAGAAAGTTGCGCAGTGCACGGAATAAAAAATAAGTGATCAGATATCAAAGTTGACATGAAAAGCAAGTCGCAGCCCACCGTCTGTTTATTCTGTTTCAGACAATATTACAAAAGCTGACACCCGTACTGAGGATGCGAATCCACGCGGCGAAAGTGCTGCTGCACACACACCTCTGCCTTGGAAAACCATAGGTGACCTCCTGGCTATGTGCTGACAGACGTTGTTCTGGAATCATAAAATGCAATTGTGGAAGCTCAAAGAGATAAGGCCAATTACCACAAATTAAATGATTTGCTTAAAAAATAAATGCTGCATCTAATTACCTGTTTTCACATTCTGCTTAATACATTTAAAGAAAGTTGCAACTCTGGTGCACAATACAACACACTTTCTGTATACAGCAGCACATTAATTGAGTGGAAATGCTTTCTATTTACATAAATTCATATCTATTTACATAATCTGCAGGTGCTTTTATAGTGTCGCGTTGGCGCTGAGTGCCACAACGGATCGATTCTCTGCTCTTTATATGGCTCTTTTCTTGTGATTAAAACTAACCAGGATGAACCAAATTTACAGGGCTCTAAAAGCTATTTATTTACTGAGGCAATTCACTTTGAAAGCATTTCTCTCTCACATATTCTTTCTTCATTGCACCAGTAATTTATAACTTTAAGGCAGCTGTTTCAATTAGTTTATAACCTGGGAACAGAAAATAAGTATGAATGAGAAGTTGTTTCTATTACCCTGGGAAAGAAATCACCCATCATAAGAACAGCCAGCCAACCAAATGTGTGCAATGTCACATTCCATGTGAAATTTAAACATAAATATGGCTCATCTGGGAGACCAGAAGAGGTGGCGATAGGAGGGTGATAATATTGGTAGCAATGTCAAAGGTTTGGATACAAATGACAATTTAATCCTGATGGTGGAGAACATAACCTATGAATAACACTGGCTGCTAAATCAAAATGCAGCCCAGGACAACATCCACAGTTGACAATGTTAATTTTCAGTATATTTTTTAAAGACTATATACATCCAAACTTTGCTAAGTACTTTATTTCTAATATATCCTCTTCTATTTGGCATTTATTATACTTGCATAAATACAATGTTGCTTATACATAAATACATTTCTATACTTTGACTTTATATCTTCCGTGATTGAAGTAAATAGTAGGACACCCAGCGTGAGTAGATTGTTGCTTTCTTGCCTGCAGGAATATCAAGGCTGAGAGGTTGCACCTTGATATTTAGAACACGTATGGGAAGAAGTAACACATTGCTGGTTAGAAATTGGTCCTATAACCAAAGTGATTGTGAGTTGTTAGGACACTGCATGTTTGTTAGTGCCGGTGAGAGTGAATCCCTTTGTCCAGTACTAAGAGTGACAGAGATTTGGTATCACTCTTATATGTACTTATGTGAAGGGGGTCCTATGTGGAATATTGCAGGAAATCTTTGTCTGAATAGGGTCTCTTTGGATATGGATGTGTGTATACATGACTGTGTTAATCTTTATGTGTCTGAATTGACCAATCTAGTAATGTACCTTGTAAGCCTCACAAATTTCATGAAAATGCATAACTAAATTTTTGTTTTTCTTTTGTATTCTAGAGCCAAGGTCATCTGTGGAATGCTGGCTGGAATGGCAGAGTTTAGCAGGGAGGAATAATGTAAGGGATGTAAACAGCTTTTCCCATGCTGTTTTAGTTCAGGACTCAGAGGGTGTGAACAGCTTGACTGACGGGAGAATGTAACCATTCAGGAGAATGAGTTCATTTGTCAGCGCATAACAAAAAAAACGGAAAAAAAGTACAAAAATGAGAGATTAGTGTGGGTGTCAAACATCAATACTGTAGTTCAAATAATAAAAACTTGCAGTGAGTCAAGCTTAGTAAAAAGTTTGCGCCTGAGAAAGGAACCAGTTAAGCAGTCAAGGTTTGGTGTTGCATTCCAGGAGCTTGATAGTGGAGTAGCGCAGCAGATGGTGAGTAAAGCTGGACTTGCTGAGGCTAACTGAGTGCAGTGTGAAAGTTGAGGCTGTTGGCAGTGCACTTTGCTCATGTCACTGAAGACAAGTGAGCCGGAATAGTGTCCTGCTGTCTAACTGGAGTGGAGTTTGAACATTGCCAGACAGAGTCTAAAAGGAGATAGTAGGCTCCTGCATTGTTGGAGGATACACTGGTATTTACTTTTGTTTCACTGAAGTTGGTGAATATATCTGTGAGTCATATTTGAAGCACCACAGACAGCGAAAACAAGAAGATGGTGTATCATATCCTGAGACCAGAGCTACTTTGAATATTTGGAGCTGGCATGTCAAGAATAACATAGAAGGTAGCAGAAGTCATCAGTGTAGCTATTACAACTTGGAGGGGCTTTTCATGAGGTGCTACTAGAATTTGTTTTATGAACACTCTGACACTTCATCTGAAAGGAAAGCATTTTGTTCATTTACTGTGTATTAAAGAAGCTGGATTATATATATAT
>JANRMT010028631.1:0-10003 GCA_026402145.1 Polypterus bichir lapradei | reverse complement strand
ATAGATAGATAGATAGATAGATAGATAGATAGATAGATAGATAGATAAGGCACTATATAATAAATAGATAGACAGATAGATAGATAGATAAGGCACTATATAATAGATAGATAGATATATAAGGCACTATATCTATCTATCTATCTATCTATCTATATAGTGCCTTATCTATCTATCTATCTATCTATTTTGTTTTGCATTTTTATGAACTGTACTGAGGAAACATGCAAATAAGAATTTCATTGTATCGTGTACATGTGGCAGTAAACATGACTCTGTGCTTAAATGAATGTGTGAATTTCCTGTATATATATTTAAATTTTGCATTTTTTTGTACTTTACTATAATTTGATTCTGTCTATGCACACTCTGACTGTCTTCTGAGAAAGATATAATATTAAAATGAATTGAATTGAACTGAGCTGAACTGAATACATTGTTTAAAAGTTAACACAATAACAAAGCATTTGTTTGAATGTGTTTAGGTTAAGAATATCAAAACTGCTGAATCACATCTGCTTAATCTTTAGTACATTTATGCAGATAATCCATTTTTATTTTGAGAATTATTCATTGTAAAAGTTCAGTGATGTCAGTGGAAGTGTTTGTCAGGTGGAAGAGTTGGATTAAGTAATACAAATAATAAATCTGTCTGTCTACGGTGTCTATCTATAGTATTACATTCAATTTCTCTAAATCAGTTTGTAGATTTTAAAACGGTTAATCAAAGTGACCTATTACCGAGTAAGTATTAGCTTTAACACAATTCTGGTTTTAGTATTGAAGATCTCAATGTATTGTTCTACTGCACTTACTTTTACTGAATGAATAAAGAGCTGATGAAAGTTTCAATAATAAATGTAATAAAAAGTTTGTTTTTTTCTGTTTGACTCTTGTTTGGCAGATAGTTTCCAACATAAAAAACTCTGTTTAATTACCAGCCCAGCAGCTGGTTCAGTGATGATAAATCATTTTATTAATACTGGAGCTGTTTAATGTTTGCTTCCCCTCCCCTTTTGTGCCCTTGAATATGATTAAGGATAAATCTGTGCACATCATCATTTTACTTGAAAGTCCACCATATAGTAGTGCTGGTTTTTACTTATTCAAGGTTGTTTTTGTTCAAAGAGAGGTTTTTAAAATCTGACAAACAAAATGTACAAGCACGGAGAGAGCCTCTTTAAGTGGAGTGTGGTAGTTTAGGTTTTCTGCAGCAAGATTGTTTTTATGCCTGAATTTCAGCTAAATTATAAAATATTTAAAAGCCTCACAGTTTGTATATGTGAAATACGAAATTTTTCTTCAAACCAAAAAATGTGTTTTTAGGAAAGATATGTGGAAACTTGATATAATAGCCTTACCTCAAAAGAGTATTGTGAAAGTTTTAGTAAAATAATATTCTGAAAAGGTGCTTTTTAAAAAAGAACTTGCGTGAAAGAAGATATATCACAGCAGCGATGAATATTTTATTATTGTTTTGTCAGTATCTGGATATAACCCATTTCTTCTGTCTGTTATTTAATGTTTTCATTCACCGTTTGCCTGGAAATTATTATTTATTACCCAATTATTGATATTTTGTTTTTCAAGAGGCCTGGATTGATAAGACTACCATCCACCATGTCTGGCGTAGGTTTTGCTGACCACTGCAGATTTAGTAATACATTTTTATTTTCCCACTGAGATGTAGATGTGGTGTTCCTCTTCACAGGCCATGTTAGGATTTTAAAATTTTGCTTGAGAGTTATAAATGCTCCTGTTGTTATGGTTCTGCCTTTGTCCAGAAATGGTTTCATAAGCTTTATGAACTTAGTCTTGGAAAGTCTTTCCCCTGTGGTGCGACTGGGATCTTTTCCTGAATAAGGAGTGGCATTGCACATGCCGAACTCGCCAAGGTATCTTACAAAGTTCCGTTTGTGATTATGTTTTGTGATGGTCTTTATATGAAAAACATTTATATGTTACTTATATAAAAGCCAGATTGAATGTTATTTACCTTGATTCATTTACTTATCTTCCTTCAGCATAAAGTCAAAGTAGATTGCAGGGCTTCCTCTGTTTGATTGACACGGGCATGTTGACAAACTATATGTGTACTGAAATGACTTTAGCTGCAAGTGGAAGCTCATGTCGCACTCTGTTTCGTTGAAGGACATGCATGTGGCAGATTCACTGGCAGGACGACACCCGACCTCTTGCTGCATCCAAACGGTGCCATCTTTCGCCTTTATGCTGCCACGCTTGGGTCACAGATTTGCACAGAAACACAGGAGGTCGTAGAGACAGGAAGAATTTTATTCAAACACTGCAAACAAACATTTGTCTTTTTTAAAGATTTTAAACATGCTCCTTGACAGAGATGACAGTTCTGTCTCTCAGTTAAAGGTATGCAAACGTATCTCCTTCTTCAAAGGAGGAGGAAATGTCTGAGAGAGAGAGAGAAAGCAAAACAATCAATTCCAAAGCTGACAGACGCTGTAAAAAGGCTTTTAAGTAAGCGGAGTACCGCACGAGAGGTTTATCACGCGTTATAGAGCAAGTAAGGTAAGGAGGTTTATCACGCGTTATAGCGCAGGTAAGGTAAGGAGGGTAAGGAGCAATGTGAAGGTAGACTGTCAGCTGTTTCAGGGGTTTTCCCAGGGGCGTCTGTGTCCTCTGAGGGTGCGATCAGCCCTCCAGCTTACAATGCCTGGTGCAGCTGTGTTGTTCTTATACATGAGTGGATGTTTCTTGCAGGGTGGGCTTCTGTTCTCTTTCTTCAATGTAGAACCCTCATACTCATTGGAGTTCACCTCTGTTATAGCATGTCTTTATTTGAAAACAGCAGTGTCAGATCAGGGGGAGCGTGAACGCGGCTGAGAGAATAAAACTGAATAAAAAAAAAACACTGACATTTACAAATACCATAAATTAACACCAGCTGTTACAGACTCAATCAAATGTATGTTTTTATTCTATAATAATAACAATAAGAGCAGCTTACTACTCAAAACAGAGGTGGGAGGGAATGTCTTGATTACGAGTCAGTAGTTCTTACCGCTGCACCACCCAAATGGTCATGTCAATGCTAACTCTAACCTAAGTTCTTTTTCTGCAGTTATATTATTGAATAAAAGCACCCCTGTTTTGTCATACTTGTAACTTTTGTGAAAGTGTTTATTTGATATTTGGACTTCAGTCTTCACGCATTAAAAACTTCATGTCTAAATTTTGTCAATTATTACTTAAATATGAAAAATATTTCTTTTTTTGTTATGTGTTCTACACTTCCTGCCTCTCATTTCATCCTGCAATTTACACAGATCGTTGTAGAAATGGAACACACATGAAGTGTATGTATTCCAAAAGACGATATATTATTTACCCGTTACGATTCCATGCACCACACAACCAGATAAACAGACTTTAGCTCTGAGAAACTTCTCTGTGACTTGAAGTGAGTTGGTGTTTGGTTAGGGGGTGATGGGATAGGAGGCTGTTTGTGCTGATCGACACATTTACAAAACAAAAGATGCTAATGGAGAGGTGCGAAGGAATTTAAGGTGGGCTGGGATTATAAGATTTTTGTAGGCTTCAGGAATTTTAGTGTTAAGTTCTCCAAATTTTCAAACTTGTCACCACTGTGTGAGCATTTCACCTTGTCACTCTCTAGCTCTCTCTCTCTGACAAATGACTTTGGACTCTCTTGTCAATAAGACTTCACCCCCAAGTCTCAGACAGCCTCTGGGTTGCTTGCTTTAAGATCTGAGGCCCTTATGTTGACACCAAAAAAGGTGAAGGCCAGAGAATGGTCTCCCTTCAGCCTTGCCCAGCGTGAACATTGGGCGTTTTAGGTGTACACTCTTAAAAATTAAAAGTACCAGAGTGGTTGTTCAGAGTGATGCCATAGGGGAAATATCTTTGGTTCCCAAAAGACTCATCAACATGAAAATTCCAGAAAGACCCTTTATTTGACTTAGATCTGCTACAGTAAATAACCATGACTAGATGGCAATAGATTTGTGAAATTCCAATGGGTCATGATCTTAACAGGACTCTTGCTACTTACGTCCAGTAACATAGGCTTTCTTAATCTGTTAGTGTACTGCAGCATACTGTACATTAATGATTTCATTTTTTTCCTCACATATTAGGATTATTTTTCAAAGCACAAAGAACCAGCTTCCTATGCAAAGATCCCTTCCTAGAATTAAATGATTCTTTGTAGAGCAATGGCTCTATCAGGAACCATACAACCCAGTACAGAACCATAATGTGTCATTAAAGAATCATTATTTTTAAGAGTGTACTTGGAATTGCATGTATGTCTCTCAGTCAGCCAGCAAGTATTCTGCCCCCTTGCAAACTCCAGTGGCTTCTCTTTCACTGTAAGTAGAGAGTTCAGAACTCTTGACCGCTGCTGGGTAATTTGCTCTTTAGTGTCTTAAACATACACTTATGTTTTGCTCACTGGTTGCAACTTCATTTCTTTTGCAATGGCATCATTGCACAGTGCACATCTGGTGTCTCATGCCTCATACAGTACCCCACATTAGCCTGAACAGGACCGCTTCTTATGAAACTGCACATGGTGTTTAATTCTTGTTGATGCAGTTCACTACTTTACATTGTGAGATTTTTGAGCTTTTTTGAGACCCTCCCCAATGGTGCCGCATGCCGAAAAAGGGTTGAAGCGTCTGTCAAGTATTGCTTGTCCATCGCCTCAGATACACGGCACAACTGAAGTAACTGCAAGTTCTCAGCCTCCCCACATAACATGTCTGTCACCCGAAGGTTGATGTGGGTAATATTCTAATCCAGCCACTGACCTGGCCCTGTACCTGCTTGTTTGTTGAGTCTGTGTGCATTGAAGTGGTAGCATGTGTTTGAATAAATACCCTGACTTTTCCTGTTTTGAGTAGAAAAAAGTTGGTTTTCTTGAAGCCCTGAGCTCAGCATCTTCTCTCGGGTGCAAGGCAGTGACTTACGTGTCACAACATGTTCTACAAATTGATAGAGATAACTATAATTATATATCTTCTTATATAATATGCTATCGTGGCTGTTGGTTTCTCTGTCCAGGATTTTAAATCACCTGTAGCTCGCAAATCATTTGAACTATTGACCTGAAATTTGGTACACATATACTATGTGACGTCTACTATCTGCTTGCGGGGTGATGATTGACCTCCAAGGTTATTCTTCTTTTTATTTTTATTGTTATTTTATTGTGGAATCAACTCTCAGCAGTGGCCAGCAGGGTGGCCATGCAGCGCATGCATACGAGCGCCATTCTCATTCCCTACCATCTTCGCCGTCACTTCCCTTACCACTTCATATATTAAATCATTCTTGAGGCAGATTGAAGACTTAAATGCCAGCTTAAGTGAAAAATTAAAGAAAACATACTAAGTAATTGCAACACAAACACTGACTTAATCAGTTTTAATGTGAAAAGATGCCGATGAAAGAAGAGAAGCAGCGGGCTGCTAGGGTGGAGAAAAGAAGAGCTGCTCAGGAAACAGCAAACACATCAACCTCTGAGCAAACGAATGCTAAACATACAGAGAAAGAGGATGAAAACTAGGAATGCTCAAGTCAAGTGTATTCTCTGCACGTTATCATGCAGTGCGCTATTACTAGTTTACTAATAAAAGCAAAACATTGTTTAAAGATATTTATGAAGTAGGTATAGCAGAGCTGGAAATAAAATGACTATGAAATAAGTTAAGAGATGGATTTAGTAGTGTTAAATGTTTAAAAATTATACATATATTTTTATGTTGTTTTTTTGTAGAATTCTTCAAATCCTTACTGCTGTCATTTTCTCCAAACCTTGATGAATACAACCCTGATATCCCAGAATGGAGGCAGGATGTCAGCAGAGTGATTAAAGCAGCTTTGGTACAGGTAAGAGTACTTCTTTATTGCTATAAATACCAATTAACCAAAAATCTTTGAAATTAACTATTTTGTTTTCCTTTTATTGGCTGCTTACTAAAAATCTGACATATGTAAACCATACATGGTGGTGATTGCTACTGATACTTAAAAAGTAGCATCTTAGAATAAAATCTATTTTTATGTTTTTATTATTAAGACTTTTCTTAATGTTGGTTATCAGGACCCCACATTAGTGTTCCATTTGTGGCTGAATGCTGTAATTTTACCGTGGTACTATGAAATATATATTAAATTAGTTATGAAGAAAGCCAATTAAGATGTAAGTATCTTAAGCAGAAAATCACCTCATATACAAAACATACGAAGTGGAAATAAAACCCACACCACCTTGTTCTTCTGACCAGCATAGCACAAAACAGCCTCTTCTCATGGCTGAAACACATTTGAGTTGTATTCTCATTACCAGGCCGACTCAGATCTGATTTTTTGCTAAAATGTGACACAGATCTGATATTTTCAGGGCCGTGTGGAAACAGAAAACTAATCTTTTCAAATCAGTCACTTTCATATGTGGTCCTATATTGGATACTGTACGTATGCGATTCATGGCCATGAGACATGTGTGAGAATTGGTTACATTAGAATTTGTGTGCTATTTTGCCTATACGCATTGGCTGAGCTCTGCCAACATCAGCCAGCAACAATAGAAGCAAGCTACAGGTGTGATAAAAATCATGGTTCCACCATTGCTGGTGTGTTCCTTGTACCCACACATCTCTTGGTGCAATAGTGCCAAAGATAACTTTGAAAATAGCTAAAGCTAGCTGTCTGGCTTTATTTTTTTGCCTCCTTGACCCAATCTCATGTACAGCTGACAAACTAGTTGGGCCGTTTAGAGCAAATTGCGACACATACACTAGCTACTAGAGTGCTTATTATTTTGGTTTTGATACCATGCATAAGTCATCTTACAAATAGGTTGTGTTTTGTTGCTGGGTATGCAGTTGACTCATGCACGAATGTATTATTGTTTCTGTGTGACATTTTAGAGGTTAGATGAGTTAACATTACAGTTAGATACAAGTCATTTGTACTTATGAATGTGAACTGTCAATTTAGGCAAATCCAATCAGAGCAAAAAATTGGAAATGAGTAATGAGGCTTGTAATATGAATGTAGCCTTAGACACTCTGTGTGTGCAGTGTTCAAATGGCTATTTCATCATCCAGATAAATATTTTCCATGAGTCAATTCAGTTTTCATTTTATTTTTGCATACAGCTCTTCACTGGTTACAGGTGACGAGTGCTGTGATGAGTACAGACGTAGCTACAAAGACACAAACTTTACAACTTACTGTTTGTCTAATGAGTACCCACATAAATACACATAACATAAAACAAAGTAGGCTGAAACTGATTAACATAAATTAAAGAAGTGTTGAACTATGGACAGCATCCCTGGAGAAAATAAACCTCTCGGGGTTCACAGTCAGTTTTAACAGATAAAGTCTGACACAGTCACGGTCCTGGAGCGTGACACCAACTGGCCATCAACCCTAATTCCCCAATTCAACAGTAGTGTGCAGCTAGGATGTAGAGTAGTGGCACCAAATGCTACAGCAGGATATAGAGAAGAGAAATAGATTAGAAGAGGGTTAGGCTTCTTCTTCTGAAGCATTTCCCACTTTCATATAAGGTTGCTATACTGAACCAGCCTACTACACTCTTGTATGTTTTTCACTCTTTCACCTGATACCCCTTTCTTTTTTAGGTCACCCTTCATACAGTCCATCCACTTTTGATTTGGTTGTCATCTTCTCCTCCATCTTGACACCTCTGTATCCATGATTAATATATGAGGTTTAGTAATGGTTCATAATTATTGTATTACATACTGTATATCCGCCATAAAAGGACAATTGTCTGTGTGTCTGTCTGGTTGTTATTTCTCTAACATTCCAAAAGATGGCTCATCACAATCTTTTTTTTAAGGTGCACTGCATTTTTCATTCCAATAGATGGTGCATCACAAACATTAACACAGGTTTTACAAATCCCATGCCAAATGGCTTATAACAGAGACATATGCATTGCATGGAGCACTACAGACATCAGTTGTGAGGTCTGTGTTGATTACTTAGACTTTAACCAATCTTAAATGGGTGGCACAGCTCTTTTTTGTATAAATTACTAGTTTTGTATAAACAGAGATGCAATATGCACAGCTAATCAGCAGCTCTAATCAGGGTTTGCTAGTAGTAAATCTTCTGCCTGAATTTAAAAGCTAAGATTGAAGGACCATCTCTTATATAAGCAGGCAGATTGTTCCACTGTTTTGGTGCTCTGTAATTAGAAGCTCAGGATCCCACTGTTATTTCATTTAACCTTGGAATATTTAGTAGGTGAAATCTTAATGCACACTCCGATTTGTAAGTAATGATAAATTCAGACAGGTTATGCTGGGTCTTGACCATTTAAGGCTTTACATGTAAGAAGGAGGATTTTGAAATCAGCCCTAAGCTTAACTGTTATGTTATGTGTTCGTACTTTTGGTTCTTGTAATGATTCTTGCAGCAGCAAGTGAATTAAATGAAAGCTGCATAAAGAATGAATTGAACAGCTGGTGAACAATGAATTAAAGAATTAAATTCTATTAGAAATAAATACATGAAATAATTTCTCTGTATCCTCCATATTTTAGAAACCATCTTCATTTTCCATTATTTTTAAAATAGAAAAAGACATACTGGTGTCAAGGATAATACCTATGATGCGGGCCAATTCAGTAAAACTTATCATGATTTCAAATGAGATAAAAAGAGATAGAATGTTGTTGCTGTCTGCATCATTCCTACTAATGACCAACATTTCAGCTTTTTCTGTAATTCTCATCCATCTACTTCTTCAACTCACCGACTCAATTAATTAAAGGCAACATTGGAGAAATATTATTTGGTTTAAAATAAAAGCATAGCTGGGGTATCGTCTACATACAAGTGAAAATGAGTGTTTCCTAATGATAGTTCCCAATGGAAGTATGTAAAGTAAAAACAGATTACAAAGTCAAACTAAAGAGTAATTTTTTCATTCACCACCAAGTCATAATCTGGCACTGTTTGTCTAGTGAGCTAAGAGCACAGAAGGCAGAAGCTTACGATTCTGAGTGTAAATCACTGTTCCCCTGAAGCATTACCTCTCTCAATATCAGTAATCTCCATCATTTTCTACTATCCACCATTACACTCTTCAGTATCATATAGACCAAGATAAGCATTACCACCTACGTGAGGATCCTATAACATCTGCCATTTTTTCTTTCCAGAGCTTATCATAGGATGAACTTCTTCTCACTAAACATTCTATTCAAGCCTCTAGCCATGGACAGCCTGTGAACTGCTTGCAGTTGACTGCCATCACACTAAGCCCATGAGCAGCTGTCTCACAAACCCAAAAATGGACACTAAATTATTTATAATACCATAACATGTTTTTACAGTGTATTTTTCTGGACACTCCACAATTTTTGACATCCAAATGATTAATCAGGTGTCCCATATCCCTCTAAAACTACTGTATTTCACAATGTAGTTGAAGTATGATAGAGTCCAGTGATGGACTGGCATCCTGTTAAGGACTGGCTCCATAATTTAACCAGTTCTTGACAGTATAGATCTGAAAAAAGAACACACAAGTACATTTTTAAACTTATTTATTCCAGTTAAGGGTCATTGGGGAACCAGGGAGTATCCTGGCAGGACTGGACGCAAGGTAGGAAACAGCCAGGAAGATGAGGCCAGTCCACTGCAGAGCACAAAATTAGAAAAAGTGAATTTAATAAAAATGAACTGTACATTGGCAGAGGTACTGAACGAAAGAAAGAAAGAAATTTCAAGAGTTCTAAGTCCATGACTAGCCTGATGTGTAACCCTGGGTCAATTATTTAAACAACTGTGTGCCAATTGCAAAAGTGTATCTTAAAGTAATTGTATTATATGCTTGTAATGCTTGTACTTATACTTGGAATAGTGTTGCTAAAGAAATAAAGCCTGTTTATTTGTTTGTCATACTCAGGAGTACAGTTTATATATATATATATATATATATATATATATATATATA
>JANRMT010028610.1:1620-17795 GCA_026402145.1 Polypterus bichir lapradei | reverse complement strand
TTACATTAAATTTACAAGACCAAATGAATAAACAGTCACAGTAATACTAAAGAAAGGATTGGGAATATAAAAAGGAGACTATCAAAGGAGACAAGTCCAAACCAGACAGAAATTGCTGAACATGTTGTATTTTCCAACAGGGACCTGAGGACAAGGAAACATCTCAGTCAATTGTACAAACCTCAAAGCTGAAAATGAAATTTTTAAATGTCTGATGCGTTTCAGGCCATACAGCTCTTCAAGTTAGTGATGTTCTGTATTATTTGAATGCGTTCCCTTTAGGATGATCAGTTCAAATTATTTCCAGACTTTGGTAAGAGTTCCTTAAAGTCAGCACCCCGGGTCCATTCTTATCTGCCGTTTTGCTGTGCATGGACAGCCACTTCACACACGGCTCCCTCGTGGTTTTGCTTTCTGATTCAGGTGTCTGCTTGTCTTCTGAGCTTATTATTAGACTTGCTATGTTTCTCTGTTGAATTGCATTTTGTTATTGAGTTTTTGTTCGTGACATAAAAATGAATTCTGGAATAATAAAAAGCAAATCTACTCTGCTAACAGAATCCCAAATGGACCATAAATAATTAAAGTACACATACTTACAAAATGAAGATTTACATGGAGGTCTTTTTAATAAGCGTACTATCATTCAATGTTCACTTCAATCCAATAGATAGAAACAAACAGAAAATAACAGTCAAATATGCAGGAAATTGAAAACGCTGTGAAAATACAGAGAGGAAAAGCGCAGTCTCCAGTGGGCAATGTGGCTTACGTCAAATTAGAACACCGACTTAGATAAACGGCCATAAGCTTTATTACAGAATTTCAATTAAGAGAATGATATGAAATGTTATCATAAGACAAATTAGAATAGTTATTGAAATAATGGCAAAAATGAAGCAGAACAAGAGCAGAACTCAACTTAGGCAGCAAAGAGAAGCCTCTGAAAAGACTGAACTGGTGTGTAGTGTAAGTGAGCAGTGCAAGAGGGGCTGGAAGAGTGAAATCCTTGGCCTGGTGAAGCCCCCTTGGGTTGCATTTCCGTACAAATCCTACAAATTCTTTTTATTTTATGGAGTGAGAAGTCAAGCAAAATGACACCTTTTATTGGCCAACTAAAAAGATTACAATATGCAAGCTTTTGAGGCAACTCAGGCCCCTTCTTCAGGAAAGATGTAATGATACAATTATTTTATTTTTATTTTTTATTTATTTTTTTATTTTATTATTTTAATTACATTTTGCCTGAAGAAGGGGACTGAGTTGCCTAAAAAGCTTGCATATTGTACTTGTTGTAGTTAGCCAATAAAAAGTGTCATTTTGCTTAACTTCTGACTGCATCCGTTTCTTGAACCCTATAGAATTGGATTACCAACTAATTGTATTTTAAATGTTGCCCTGGATAAAAACTGAGCCAAATAATTAGCAGTAATTAGTAATCAGAACTCGTCAGTCAGCTCGACAAAATATCTGCACAGGACAAGAAATGAGTCTGGTGATTTTTTTTTTCACTAGAGATCTTTATTTAAATACTAAATGACAGGCAGATGCATGCAGAATTAATATAAGTAAACGTTTTTCAAGCAGGAACTAAACACTTTGTCTCAATGGTGCAGATTTCATTGGAAGTAAAACAGCATTTTTTGCATATTTCTTTGCAAAATCAAATAGTGAGTTTTGCAGCAAGTTTAAACTTCATTTTTCCCCACAATTCACTCATCACTACAGATAAACATCCCATGCCAACTTCAATCTAGTTGTGGAAACTCTGTCTGTTATATTACAGCCTGAATGTATGTCTATTTTACATTTTAATGTTGCTTTTCTTATTTTTTAGTTATTACTTTTCACATTTTTGTGTTATTTCTGTTAGGTTCTTTAATGTACTGTTTCTTTAAATGGCCTAAGGGTTTGTGTATGTTATGGGTGGTTCCCCAAGAGGCGGGGCCACTCTGATGTCACTGCTTCTGACCCCTCCCTCTGGCTACTTAAAGCTCAGAGCACAGTGTTTTCATTAAAGTGGTTTGGAATCGCATTATATTGGTTTTAGTTTGGAGCTACTGATTCTTTCTGAAAATTCTGCTTCGTTTTTGGATTTTGATTTCTGGATTGTGTATTGGGACTTGTCTTTAAAGGCAATTCTTTTCTGCTCTTTTGAGAACTTTTAGTTATTTCTGTTTCTTTAAAGAAATATTTTTTATTTATAATGCGTCTTTTGTGCCTTTTGATCATAAGCCAGTGCTTTTTCTTAGTTTCTCACCATTATGAGACCTTTTTGATATATATTTGATATATATATATATATATATTAGTATATTTTGAAATATTTTTGAACATATTTGAATACATATTTGAATACATGAATATATATTTTGAAATATATATACAGTGATCCCTCCTTTATCACGGGGTTGCGTTCCAGAACCCCCTGCAAAAGATGAAAATCTGTGAAGTAAAAACCATATGTTCATATGGTTATTTTTATATATTTGTATTTCTTTTAGATTTTAGGTAAGATTTGTTGAAATTATGTATGTAAACACACTGTTTATATACAGTAAAACCTAAATATTATTTTAAAGATATCGAGCTTCTCCGATATCACATATGTTACAGCCATTTTGATAGACAGATCGTTTTGGAGCCATAATGAAGGGCTTGACTATGCGCAAAGATTAACACAAAAGAGCACAAAAGTTAACTCTTTACACAGCGAAACACGTTGATGCTGAATGAGCTAGACAAGACTTCCTGGTAAACGCAGTGCAATCGAATTCGGCGCTCCGTCTCTGAGCCAATCAGCACACAGGAACTTAACTGCGTGCTCTGATTGGGTAGCTTCTCAGCCATCCACCAATAGCGTCCCTTGTATGAAATCAACTTGGCAAACCAACTGAGGAAGCATGTACCAGAAGTAAAAAGACCCATTGTTTGCAGAAACCCACAAAGCAGAAAAAGTCCGCGTTATATATTTAGATATGCTTACATATAAAATCTGCGATAGAGTGAAGCCGCAAAAGTCGAAGCGCGATATAGCGAGGGATTACTGTATCAGTATATTTTACTATATATATTTGAGTATATTTTTATATATATTTTTTATCACTCTCTCTCTCTCTCTCTCATATATATATATATATATATATATATATATAATTCATCATCTGTCTGTCTATCTGCTTTTCACAAGAGAACTACTTAATGGATTTAGATTGTTTTTTCTCTATAATTTGCTTCCGGTTGATTTTGGGGGAAGCATGATGTCAGTAGTGGGGAGCCGGGGGGCCCTCCTCACTTACGCACCAGCCTCCATTCAAATCACTTTTTGGATCAGAACATGCCTCCACTTAGTCAGCAATACCTGTCTGTATATTGATTTTTAAAGTTTATCTTGTTTCACTACTACGTGGGCGGAGTCGCAAGGGACAGCTAGTAAAAGATAAAAGGCTGAAAACCTGAAGATGACCATCTTCATCGTAGACATGCAACAGCTGTGCTACAACTGCTTATCTATCACATTGACAATCACAGCCATTTTCTCTAAGGAAAGCGGCACACACGGGGGCAGTTCCCATACCCATCGAATCTCAGATGCTGCTCATCCCCACCTCCAGTCCACATGGTGGCCATAACCCGAGATTCCATTCCGTCACTGGACCTTATAATATTCCTTTGATTCGATTTGACCTCCTCAGCTGAATATGATAAGTTGATTGCTTGTGTTTTGGCACATGCACAGCCTTGTTCCGCTGTCTGAGCTTTGATTTAATGCGTTCAGCCATTTATATTCACGCAGTCCTGGAGGACTCGTCCATCTTCATCAAAAAGATAAAGTGACACATGGACGTCTCGCTTTGCCCAAATGCTATCAGCAAGCCGCCAAACGGATCAGCGGAGAGCAGGGAGCCATCTAGTAATTACTGTATAATAATGTGTGTGCTCTTTCTATTCAAAAAGGAACGTGTGTAATTATTATTTCAGAAAGCTGTGCTGTCAAGTGCACATTTGTTTAAAAGCGTTTCTTGAACAGCAACACACTGTAGAAAATGACAGTTGTAAAACGTGTTAGTGCTTAGAGTGTCACTACCTTAAAGTAACATCTCTGAAGGACTCAACCGTCAGTGAGAAATAAATAAGGTGCAGCTTCTCACAGCTGGTGTGGTGGCTTAGTACGTATGGAAAAGACAAAAACAATCATCAGTTTTTGGTAGGAGACTGAGGTTTGTGATCCTAGTCCATGTTGACATGATTGCTTCATGCAAATTCTGCAGATTTGTCTGAGGCACATTCATTTTGAGAGTCTCCTGTTCCACCACATACCTCAGGTGCCCTGTTGGATTCAAATCTGGGGCCTCATGTATAAACGGTGCGTACGCACAGAAATGTTGCGTAAGAACTTTTCCACGTTCAAATCACAATGTATAAAACCTAAACATGTCGTAAAGCCACACACATTTCTATGGTACCTCATACCCTGTCGTACGCAAGTTCTCCACTCGGTTTTGCAGACTGCTGGCACCCAGCGTCAAAGCAGTGCTACTATTCCTGTGTGGTTACACCTTATTTTCCTGACGTGGCTTTATAAATACACTGAAACTAACCGCATATTGTTTATTAGTGTAATGCATCTGATTGTAATTAACTTGTAACAATATAATGGTCCAGGGAATAGCCATAGTATTCCAAATACCATAACAGCTTTAGCGTTGTTACTCTCACTGCACCTTCTTCTTCTTCTTTCAGCTCCTCCCGTTAGGAGTTGCCACAGCAGATCATCTTTTTCCATATTACTCTCACTGCACCACTCTGAGTATTTATATCACTGCATGTGAGTGTGAATCACAGCAGCAGCTCATCGGAAAGAGAATTATCGGTATACAGCATCAAGCCCATGCTGCCTCAGCCACTGCAAAATGTTTCAAAGCCTTTCCTGTACAGACAACGCGGTTCAGAAATAGTTTCGTCCCAAGAACTATAAACACACTCAATCAATTGCTCCTTGTAGAACTGTTTGTACTTATAAGTACAATTACCTCACTGTAAACTTGCACTACAGTTATAATATTACACAACCTGAGCCACTTTATAAAGTGCGTATTTACATATGATGACAGTATGATTTGTAAAATGAAATGCAGCAAAATATTTTTATTATATTATACAGATAAAACTTTAACTTCATTTGAATAATCGATATTCTTCACTGGTACTGGCGTGAAGAATAGAATAATTAAACATGTACTACGAAGATATTTCAATGTTCCTTAAACGTTTTGAAGAATCGGCGCTCTAAGCTTACAGATGGCTTAACGTCTATTACAGAGTTGATTGTGTGGCGATCGGTTACTTGGAGAAAGAAAAGCAAGGACTGCAGGGGCGGCCATGCCAATATATATTGAATATAAAACAGAAAGAGAAAATAACGACACAGCTAAAAATGCAGCGACAAATTTCAGCAAAAGTTAAATGCTTGTGTCATGAGCACGAGGCGGCTATGCAGTGTCCGCAACGGACGTGGCCATCCGCCGTGCATAAGATACCATATTGACATTGGCGGGTGAAGGGGCCACCGATTATCCTCTGCCCAGGGCCGCCCCTAGTACTGCTGCAATAAATTACTTCATCAAAGGTCGCACACAATCACTGCGCCGTGAAACCCATGTTTAATAACGTGCTTTAACTCCAATCATCATAAAAATGATATCACATATACATCTCAGTATTTTAGTTATTCAGAGAGCTGTAATATCACGAATGTAATGGATTCTGTGTCCAGTCGGAGGAAGAGAGCCGGTTTAAGAAGCAAGTAGTGATTCACACACATAGAGCACATAGAAGATCACATACAAAACAAAACATTTAACGTGCTACTTTTATTAAGATGTGATTTGAGAAACTGGTTAATTAAACGATTTTAAGATGACGTTTATGATGTTCTACTTTAATTACAAAATAAACTACATGATTAAAGTGGAAATGTCGAGATTGAAGTTGACATTTCGTGCTTTTTCCCCACTGTGTGTGTTTTTTTTCTCTGTACCCTAATAAGCTTTCATATGACACTCAGACAGTGGGCTACAACTCGCCTTTTCACAGCGACTTTGATATGTGACTTCTTTTTTATTTCCGGCACTGTGTGACTTTGTGAACTTGAGCTTTCAAGTTTCTCCAACATGCTATGTCACTCGATCAACTTCCTTTTGTTGATTATACCACGGTTTAATTAAACAAATAGTATGTTTTTTCTTTGCCTCCACTTGGTATTCGTTGAAATTCTTATATTTTCCCTAGTGCTTTTCCCATTGTTTTTTCACAGAAGGCTGAGCTTAAGGGCGATTTATATTGATTTGCATATTCAAAGAGGCGTAATTCTGGGAGGAGTTGGGGCGGGACATAAGGCGCGTGCATGAGCGTTACTTTTCACGCTGACCGGTATTTATGTAGCGGAAGAACGGGGAAGTTGGAGTACGCGCAGATTCCTGCATCTGGATTTTTCTGTGCGTATGCACATTTCGGCTTTTGTGCTTACGCCATGTTATAGTGCGAGTTCTACGCACGGCATTATACATGAGGCCCCAGGTGACTGGGACGGCCACTGAAGAACATTGAACTCATCAGCATGTCCAGGAGACTTTTGCTTTGTGACATGATGCATTATCATGATGGAAGCAGCCATTAGAACAGTGCTTCTCAACCTGTGGGGCGGGCCCCTCTAGGGGGGCGCGAAGATGTGAAAAAAAAAAAACAAGAATCAAAAATATGAAAAAAAATTTGTTGAAACCAAAACAAATTAACTTAAACTACATTCTGATACTAGAACAATAAATGTAGAGTTAGATAGATGCCGATAAAAGTTAAGTAGAAAAGTTAAGTAGGTATATAAAATATGCATCTACATTTCAACAAAATGCCATAAACTGACTAAACAAAGCAACTCGAAGATGAGTTGTACGTGAGCGCTTTTATTGGTAAATGGCCCAGAAAGGGACAGATAGACTAATTCTGTCGGTCTAAAATATGGCTGCTTATGATTGGTTTTGTATTGGAGGCTGTTGTATACCACAATGCCCCATTGGTTTGTATTTTGTTATAAGAATGGCATAAAGCTGGACACCTTGCCTTTACCTTTCTCTCTTACCATCTGGCCATGAAGAGAAGACCATGATGAAGATGACTCTGTCTCAGAAGCCATATTGAGACAAGTAACTGTCCTGTTTTCATGCTCCATTCAGAGGCCAAGTGGCAGCAAAGCAAGCCATGCTGAAGATATGCCGATGGCCACCTGTGGACACAGTGCTACTTAGGATGTAATGCTATGGTCTGTCAACACACACATCGTGCTTTTCACCTTTAATACTTTTTGGCATATCTTCTTATATAATACGCTACTGTGGCTGTTTGTTTGTCTGTCCAAGATTTTAAATCACCTGTAGCTCGCAAACTGTTTCACCTATTGACTTAAAATTTGGTACACCTATACTACGTGACATCTACTATCTGCTTTCAGGGTGATGATTTTTATTACTCTTTTTATTTTTATTTTATGTTATTGTAGAATCAACTCTCGGCAGCGTGCAGCAGGGCAGCCGTGCGGCGCATGCGTATGGGCGCCGTTCTCATTCCCTACCACATTCGCTAATCATTCTTGAGGCAGATTGAAGACTTAAGTGCCAGCTTAAGTGAAAAATTAAAGAAAACGTACTAAGTAATTGCAACACAAAAACTAACTTAATCAGTTTTAACGCGAAAGATGCCAATGAAAGAAGAGAAGCAGCGGGCCGCTAGGGTGGAGAAAAGAAGAGCTGCTCAGAAAGCAGCAAGCACATCAACCTCTGAGCAAACGAATGCTAAACAAAGACAGAGGAAGAGTATGAAAACTAGGAATGCTCAAGTCAAGTGTATTCACTACACGTTATTATGCAGTCCGCCATTACTGGTTATTAATAATACATATTTAAATGTGTAGCTTAACTCTATCTAATTGCCTAAGGTTACAGAAGGGAAGGAGGAGGAGAGGAAGCGCTAAAGTACCTGACCAAATAGTGGTAAGTGAATGGGATTTTAGACGTTTTATTAAGATCTGCACAACAAAGAGTAAAATGTGGAAAATTGGGCCACCATAGGACCCTACGAGACAAAACAGAAACGAACCTAAACTGAAGCTTCTGACTGATTTTATGCATAGTGCTACTGCCACCTGATTGGCTGATTGAATAGAAAAGCAGGTGGTCAGGCGGGCCTAATCATTTCTCAGTAAGTCTACATGCAGTTTGTCTCCAGCCACTTATGCCGTAGGGTGGTGCTTCCCAAACTCGGTCCTGGGGGCCCCCTGCGGCTGCAGGTTTTTGTTCCAATTAGATTCCTAATCAGTGACAATACCTGGTAACACTGATCTCATTGAATTAGCTGGTATTTTTGTTTCTCGTATTCTACATTAAGAAAGCACAGCGACATGATTTTTACATTTATAAGACTTAAGGATTATAAAGGATTATATAAGGATTTAAATGCGTAACTCTTTTTTGTTGCTTTCATTATATTTTGCCCTTTCTCTGTGCAGTTTTCCCCCTTCATTTTATCTTATTAATGATAATTAAAAAGCGAGCCAAACAGACACTTGGGCGATCAACACTGAATCATGAAAGGCTGCAGCTACTTTAGTGTCAGAGCCACTAATTAGTAAATAATGGATTAATGAAACAATTAGAACAGCAGGAAAAATAGAATGAACATTAAGATGGAAATATGTGTTTTGAAGTCAATATAGAAATTACAAACTAAGTTTGGTAGATTTTTATTAAAATGTAATAAGCAGTTATGTGGGGAATAGGTAGTTTTTTAAGTCGTTAACATTATTTTCAACCTAATTTTCATTCTGCTTTTCCAGATGTTCTGGTTG
Source organism: Polypterus bichir lapradei (assembly GCA_026402145.1). NCBI lineage: Eukaryota > Metazoa > Chordata > Cladistia > Polypteriformes > Polypteridae > Polypterus > Polypterus bichir. Next base: position 8,896 of record JANRMT010028610.1, on the reverse strand, counting down.
TTTAATTGATTATTTGCTAATTAGTGAGTTTGACACTGAAGTCGTTGCTGCTTTCGTCATCCCGGGTGTCTGCTCTGCTGGTTGTTAATTGTCACTATTAGGGTTAAATGAAGGGAGCAAACTACACAGGAAAAGGGAAAAATAATAGGAAAACAAAAAAAATGAGTTAAGCATAGAAATATTTCAAAATGTCAAAACCATACTGTTTTGTTTTTGAATGCAGAATAAGTGAAGAATAAAAAAGTCCAGCTAATTAAATGAGATCAGTTGTTATCGATTATCCTTCTATATAAAAGCGGTCGGGATTGTCCTTCCGTCCCGTAAGTGCTACGCAGGCGTGGAGTTTCACACACGCCACCTCCATTTTGCAATGCACGATGGGATTTGTAGTTTCGTTTTTCCAGGTAAAAGATGATTTTCTACTCCAGACTGTGCAATATCTTCTTCTTCTTTCTTACTATATAAAAGCGGTCGGGATTGTCCTTCCGTCCCGTGAGTGGAAAGCGTAGTGGTATTCCGCTTATCACAGACTTACTACTTGCAGCTTGCGGTACGAAGCGACATGATGTGAGCAGAGTTCTAGTGCTCCCATCGTTCCTTTGCTTTTGTGCGCAATGTGCTGGAAAAATAGACAAAATTATGTCTCTGGAAATAATTAATGTTGATGGAGTACAAATGCCTCACCGCGTAGTAAATATCAGGGGGGGTTCAAAAGGGCGACCTCAATATAGAAAAAAAGTTTAAATTTCATCACAAAAATAACAGAAACTACGAGTATTAAAGTAATACCGCTCAAATGCAATATAACCAAATTAATGAGTTTGTATAAAATATCAAATTGATCTACATATTGAATTGCCTTAAGAAGTGGTCAACTTAAAAGTCGGTCGCCTTAAAAGGCGGGTCAGCCTAGTTTGGAAAAAAAACCTGCAGCCATAGGGGGTCTCAAGGACTGAGTTTAGGAACCACTGCTGTAGAGGATTAGTCTGTGGACGCCCGCCATATTTGACCTCTCTTCAGTCAAACCCACCCCATACAAACCGTCTATGGCCAGTAAGGAGGGAACGAGCTGAATTTTGTTTTCACATAAAGTTTCAGAAGATTGATGCTAAAATCGGTCTATTTCAAGTTTTAAAAATGTCTTGGAGTAGAAAACAAAAAAAAAATGTTCTCCCTAAAACCTCTTTCACACTTCTAAATTTAGCAGCACGTTTTCTGTAACTGTAATGTAGATAAATCTTCAGCTCAGCAGTAAAATCAATTATATTTTTTGGCTCTTGTTCAAATCACTCTGGAGGAGTGCGGTTCATTTCTTTTTTAATTTGATATGCTGTACAAAGATACACCAGAATGCACCATCATGCACACTACCGTGTTCTCTCCGTGAGAAAATTCACTACAAGGGGAACCTGTGGCTTGCCGTTACCTCGTGACTGACATTTCATGTTTCAGGGTGCCTACAGATTAAGATGACAATATGAATGTTCCAAGTGCCATGGAGGAATATACTGAGTATTATTTCTGTCTGCGATCTAATGCTTCTGGGAGAAAGATTGGCAAAGCAAGGGTTGTGCTACGAGAACAACCACAATGCACGGCTCACAGCTCAACAAAATGTCTTTACATCCCAAGAGTGGACTCTGGTGATTTTCTTTTTAAGTAGAGAACTTCATTTAAATGCTGGCTGTGTGGTTTGATATCTAACGTGGACCTCAGTGCATTATTGTAGTAATTAAATGGTTTTGTATCAAGTAGATTATGTTTTAAAGCTTTTCTTTTCCTTTCAGTTATTCTGAGAAGGTTTTATTTTTTACTTCCCGTCTTTAATTCTTGAGCCGTAATGTGACCACAGTTGTACCTCCGGTTATGCCACAGAATGTGATGGGTTAATCGTGCCCATGGTTTCAACATGCTTCATCCCTCAGATGGATGAAATGATATTAAAAACAACAGCTAACTTGTGTTAGTCAGCTTTTAAACAAGTAGACCCAAGTGTCAGGTTTTCTTTCGGTTTCATTTATTTGCAAACAAAAATTTTGTAAAAAGCAAACTATTGGCTTAACAATTTGAAAAACTTTAAATACGCCATGAGTAAAACTAGCCACAGGTATACTCCATTAACCTTTATTGTTATTTAATTTTTAGAAAAGAAGAAAGGTAAAGGAAATGCAAAATAAATTTAGTTTGCGAAGTCATAATAATCAGTCAGACTTAAATAATCAAGAATGAGCAATGACTGCCTCGTATCAGAAATGCGCACAGTATTAATTGTGATGCGACGTGCTAACTGAACCACACCCAAGTCAGCCGGCGTGCTAACAGTTGTGACTTTCCTCAAATGTGATGTGCCCTAATTGTGCTGCAGGCTATAAGGAATTGCATATTCTAATAGAGACCTAGCCGAAAAGCAGCATGCTATCAGCACACTGTGGTTATTCTGGACTGGCCCAAGTGTTTCGTGCCATAGTAGGGCCACAAATTAGTAGGCCTTATCCAATCAGGATTCAAGCCAGAGGTGGGCTAGTGAATTGTTGCTGACAGTGCCAGAGCAGAACCAGGATCGGGCCAAATGCACAGTGCTGGCTGGGACTGTGGGCAAGAAACTCTGTCTAATGGGTGGTATCACTCAGATGGGAAACACAGAGTTCATAGGTCACACACTATTCTGCCACAAGCAATGCCCCAGGACTTTATAGTGTAAAAGATACAGCAGCCTGGCCAAGGGTCTCTGGATCTATGAGCTAAGAACATCTATATATACTTCCTGTCTTTTATGCTTGAGCCGTCATGTGACCACAATTGTACCTCCAGTTATGTAACAGGATGTGATGGGTTGTTTGCGTCCATTGTTTCAAAATGCTATTAAAAAACAACAGCTTACTTGTGTTAGTCAGCTTTTAAATAAATAGGCCAAAGTGTCAGGTTTTCTTTTGGTTTATTGAACTCCTTCTTGCCACCTGGGGCAGGTTGGTGGCTCTGAGGCTACAAATCTGTGCGGTAATCTGAAGGTTTTCCACATCATAAGTGACTCTACTCTGTTGGGCCCTTGAGCAAGGCCCTTAACCTGCAATTGCTCTGTCCTGGGTATGACGTTAATCTAGCAGGTCCTCAAATTACGGGGACATTGTGGGGGTTGGTGGCAGGACTGGCACTCCAGCCACCATCAAAAACCTCACACTGTTCCAGTGTGGTACTGAGGTGTCACCCACTGCACTCGGGTCCTAATCCAGGTGGTTCGGTGGGTGTGGCAACACAGAATCAGTGCATGACTTTGCTTCTCGTGTTGTTCTCCTGTTTTGCTCTCTTTTAATCGTTTCTAATCTCACATATGATCTCCTGGTTATTTTTCCCTTTGCCACAGTAATCTTTGGAGTCTTATAATGACTTATCTATTGGACTATATTTTGTAATGCATGTAGTAATAAAATGCATTGTATTTGTCATTCCAACAGATGGTGCATCACTGCTTTAATGAATCCGCTACTAAATGGCATATAACAGAGGTATAGCAAACTACAAAATAGAGCACAAAATAATCCACAGGAAATGACGTCATGTTTGTTCTACTTATGGAAGTTCTCCACCTCTTACATGACAACAACAGCTGTCCGCTTAATGCTGACTCTGTTTTGTACTGAAATGCTCATAATTTTGTTCTACTTGGTGTGGGCCCTGACACTATGCTAGAAGAGAAGGACGAGTTATAGGAATACAAAATGCAAGAAAATTATAATGACAAGAGTCTCTCTGGACCTGCCCAAACACAATAATGCACCTCTCAAGCCCAGTGGGGTGTCTGGTCCACTTGCACAGTACCTCAACCCTCACCAAAGCACCATAATCTGAACGTAAAACATAAGAAATTATCTGACAAACAGGAGGAGACCAGTTAGTCCGTCAAGCTCATTTGTTTAGCAAACATCTCATCCAGATTCTTCTTAAAGGTTTTCAAGGTTCTTTCTTCAACTCCATGTCTCAGTAGTTTGTTTCAGATTCCCACGACTGTTTGTGTAAAGAAGGGCTTCCTAGCTTCAGTTCCAAATGCAGCTCTCCTTAATTTCCAATGTTGTCCTCGAATCCGCAGTTCACCATTAGGTTGAAACAATTCAGCTGGATCTCCCTTATTGATGCCTTTGAGAATCTTGTAGACCTTAATTAGGTCCCCACTGAGTCTCCTCCACTAAAGAACTGATGTCTTCAAGTGTGTGATTCACCATTAAGGCAAAAAGAATTCATTTACATCTGCTTTATCGATGACTTTGAGAGTTTTGAAGAGCTGGTTTGGGTCCCTACTCAGTCTCCTCTGTTCAAGAACTGACGTCCTCAAGTATGTGATTTACCATTAAGGTGAAAGAATTCATCTGGATCTAGTTTATCGATGACTTTGAGAGTTTTGAAGAGGTGGATTGCGTCCCCACGTGGTCTTCTCTGCTCAAGAACTGACGTCTTTAAGTATACGATTCACCCTTAAGGTGAAAGAAATTTTTTTTTATTTACTTTATTGATGCCTTTGAGAATTTGGAAGACACGGATTAAGTCCCTGAACAATCTCCTGTCCTCAAGAACTGGTGTCCTCATGTATGTGATTTTCCCTTAGGATGGAAGAATTCTGCTGGATCTACTTTATTGGTGCCTTTAAGAATTTTGAAGAGCTGGATTAGGGCCTCTAAACAAATTTAATTCTTCAGCCCTGTCACATATTTAAGAGATCAAGAAACTGGAAGTTCTCTGTTAAACCCACGACTCCAAGAGTTCCGACTTCAGATGCACCACGTACTTAACATTTTATGATCCTGGGCCACAGGGGTCCTAACCTCTTCATTTCGTTGTTTTTCCAGCTTTAACTTTTTGTTTGGACATTGAATTGAGTACCGTGGAGGTCCCCAACCCTTTATTTTGTTTCCCTTGTAACATAACAGCAGTTTTAATCTCATTGGAAATTTTGTGCATCTGAGTACATTTCTTCTGTAGTTCTAAAAAAATAATTGACTCCGTAGAAGTGCCCGTATGGCAATATCACTGAAAAATATGTCTCTGAATTCAAATCAAGAAATTAGTGTGCTGCAGAGAGAGCCGATCTGTCACAGCCTGACAATAAGCACTGCTGGGTCATTTAGCCAACCTAAGGTTTGGGTGGTAAGCCTGTAATTCATAGACCTTGAGGTGAAGTCTGACAGCCAGAGTCACAAATGAAGTGAAGCAAACTCACCTTAATCAAGAAGAGGCTCGATGGGGAGGGCCGCTGCTTCGCCACCACATGTACCGCTGCAGAGAACTCTGAGTAGTGCACTGCTTGGCATTTTAGAAGTGTCTCCGGATGGATTGGAGATGCAGTGAGTTACTGTCAGACGACAGAAGAGGAAAAGACAGCAGGCCTTGATGAGCATTATCACCGTCTTAAGCACTGGTATTGAATGGAAGGGACAAAACCAGAAGAACCATTCAGTAATATTTAGTGATTATTACGCAGTAATTCAGTTAGAAAAACTGTTAAACATAAAAAGAGCAAAGGATTAAAAAAATCCTAATTAAATAGGTGATGTGGATAAACACATGGAAATTAATTTACAAGGAAATAAAGAGACAAGTAACACCAAACTAAAACAAATTTGAAAATGTACACATGGAGTAACATTCAGGTGTGTTTGTGGATTTAGCCAGAGCCGATCCTTCCTAATGCACTGTGTGACAGATTAGGGCCGTATCGCTCCCTTGAACCCCTGTCCAAGACTCCAGACACCAGGTAAAAGTCCAATAATCGACTTTATTTTCATGCCACAGTGCACAAAGCACCCTCTCCTTCACTATACTCATATACAATAACAATAATCACAATAAACAATCCTCCGACTCCCAGACACGTTGCCACCCTTCCACCCAGCTGAGCTCCCCGTCTGGGAGCTCCCATAGTCCTTTTATTCTCCCTGACCCGGAAGTGTTCCCAATCCCCAGTCCATGTGATTCAATATCACTTTCGGGTCAGGTACAAGTCCTTCTTCTTCACCCCAGAAGCACGTCACTCTTCCTTTGACGCACTTCCGGGTTATAGGGCACAAAGAAGTCCTCGGTCCTCCCTGCAGCTCCCTCTTGCAGCCCCTGTGGAACCCAGCAGGGCTGAGGATAAAAACTACAAAGTCCATGACTCCCTGCTGGTCTTCGGGGCACCTCCATACTGCATAGAGGGCTCCATCTGGCGGCCTGGGGGTATTGGCCGGGATGACAAGCCGGCCAAATACCACAACTGTGATTGGAGGACTGGTGTGGGGGAGGGCTGTTAGAGGTTCACAGACCTCCGTGATTCAGGAGCTCCACTGGACAGCCAATTAGAGTGAATGTTTTGGTCAGATAACTCCTCCCACAACCTTACCAGGTGTATCATACAGTTTTGATATTGAGTGTCTTAATAGATATTATCTGATGTTACAGTACCCAGGTGTCACATGGTTATGGATTACTTAGTACCGCTGTAGACCTCAGGACAGGACCAACAAATGCTGGCAAAGCCTGCTAGCCTTAGTCCAGTGGTTCTCAACCTGTGGGGTGGGTGCGAAGATGTGAAAAAAAGAAAACAAGAATCAGAAATATGAAAAAAACATCTGTTGAAGCCAAAACAAATTAACTTAAACTACATTCTGATACTAGAACAATAAATATAGAGTTAGATAAATGTCGATAAAAGTTAAGTAGGTATAATAAAATATGCATCTACATTTCAAAAAAAATGATTAAAACTGTTATGAAAACTCGGGTCGCAAATACTTAAAGGCTGAGAAATGCTGCCTTAGTCAACATATGAAGTGTTATGAGTGCAGCTGCACTGAGGACACATTAGTAAATTTCACCAACACACTAAGGCTCTCTTACCTACAAGTTGGCTTAATTGTGGAAAAGCAACTTTGACAAAAGTGAAGAACAATTAGTTAGATTAACTTCAAGTGTTGATTTATTTTAATGGTAGCTACCATTACTGATTTAGTTAATGCCTCATTGCTACCTGCTGTCATTGGAAGGTCTAAATGAAGTTTAGATCACTTCATAACTGTAGGTGATACTTTCACATGTTCATTTTTTAAATACCTAAATGTTCAGTTTCATTTTGACTGCATTTAGTAAGTTTATTAGGCACAGTAAGTAGTAGTGGGAGTATTAGAAGCAGTAGTAGTTATTGTTTTTCATATTATTATTATCATTATTATTATTGGGAGTAGTAGTAGTTAGTTGTATTTTATATTATTTTTAGTAGCAGTGGTAGAAGTAGTTGTATTTTATATTATTA
>JANRMT010028607.1:14125-34120 GCA_026402145.1 Polypterus bichir lapradei | reverse complement strand
ATTTTAAAATTTGAGTTTTGCTTATTTAAACAGAACACAACATCTTATATTTATAAATACAGAATATATATGTTATGGCCACTGGAACTGGATATAGCATAAATGATGGAAAACTAGGCATATATAGTTCAACTTCCACTAAATTTACTGACCAATAAAAAGAATAGCCATTATTGCTGATATGCAGGCCTGATGGATTACCATATGGATAACCAAACTAATGAATCAGTGGTAGTTGGGGTCCTTGAGCACTGCGGAGAGCTCATCAGACATGAAAGGTAATATTGGGTCAAAGAAAGATGGGGCAACCAGAACACTGGAGTGAGCAGGCCGAAGGTGTGGAGAGCAGATCAGATGTACCTGCTTATCCCTCTCGTGAGTGTCAGTTAACAATGATAGCTCATTCATAAGTAAAGTGTGAGTGAAGTGAGGCAACTGTCTAAGTTTACAGGTTTGCAACTAATAGTAGTTTAGCAAAAACATGTGTCTAAAGTTTAGTCACATTATGCTTCTCGGTATCCACAGAGGGGCCTATTCAAGTTGACATGCCATTACCATTTGCTATTGTAAAGTCTGATTATGGGAGATGTAATAAGAGCTTGTAGGGTTTAAAAATGAAAGAAAGGATGTAACATCACAGCTGAATACCACCATTCCATTCCTCTACAGACGACTTGATCAAATAAAATGTGTGATGTGTTTGTTACATAGACGGTGGCACAAAAGTTAAATGATGTGTTAAACTAGAAGGCATGGAGCTCAAATTCGTTTTTAAAGTTCAAATTCTGAGTCTTTGCTAAGAGACTGGGTTTTATCTCTTAAAATTTTGTAGGTGAAGACACATAAATAAATAAATTCATCCATCCATTTTCAAACCCGTTGGAGTCCAAACACAGGGGTCTGCTGGAGCCAATTCCAGCCAACACAGGGTGCAAGGCAGGAACCAATCTCAGGCAGGGCGCCAACCCACCACAGGACACACACACCCACAGCACACACTAGGGACAATTTAGAGCCGCCAATCCACCTAACCTGCATGTCTTTGGACTGTGGGAGGAAACCCACGCAGACACGGGGAGAACATGCAAACTCAACTCAGGGAGGACCCGGGAAGCGAACCAAGGTCTCCTAACTGCAAGGCAGCAGCGCTACCACTGTGCCACTGTGCTGCCCTAAATAAATAAATAAATGTGTTAATTTTTAATAAGTTATTGTACCATTGGTGTTCTGTAACATTGCCCTTCCTGTTACCTAAAATCCCAAATTACCTAACTTTAGCAGTAAAGAGACTCTAAAATAGACAAGGCATTTCAATCTGGAGCAGAAATAAATTTTTGCCAGTACTGAGGTGTGACTGTAGAAAGGGAAGAAATTAAAAATTTAAGTATTACAATTATTTTAAAAACTGTAGCATACAAATCAAAGAATGTTACACTTAAACAGTTCAGTACATCACTGAGTGTTACTGCCTGAAATTTGTTGTAACTATGGATGCTCTTGACCAGACCTTGAATAAAGAAAACAACTTCAAAAATAAGAAACAAAGGCTGTTATTATGAGGGGGAAAATGACAGCAGAGGCAGAAACCCATCCTGGCAGCTCTGGGATAGGCAGACAAACACTCAACACACATTCTCTCAGTCACATTCTGGCCAGTTTAAAGTCATCAATTAATTTTGGGGATGTGGATGGAAAACTGGAGTTTTGAGAGCAAAACCAACTGAAACACACAGAGAAAATGTAAACTGCACACAGAAGAACAATCAGGCAGGAGATTCTCACCAAGAACACAGGACCATCACACACATCAGGACCCCACAACAGTCTCTCCTCTAGTGACACACCTTTTGCCTTTTAAACGCAATGTCCTCAATCAGATCAAATCCTGACCAATTGCTTTTCTCTAACATCAAAAAATCACTTTATTTCTCTGCATTGATTGTCTTCCATTTTTTTGTGTTGCATTTTTTTGTCTATCCATTAAAACTGTAAAATCTCTAAATATTGCCACTCCCTTCTGTTGTCCCCCAGTTCAGATATTCATCATCCCATCAGTCAGATGTCCACTTTCATCTTTGACACCTTGGACTTGCTTCACGTTCCTCGTAAAGAAGCAAAGATGACACGTCTGACAGACAAATGAATGCAATCTCAGATTGTTCATTGAGAACTTCTTTTAATAAACTTTTACATGTGACCCAAATGTCATTTTGTCCTTGATTTAGTTTGACTTGTTTCATTTAAAATGAGTTGTGTAGCAATGTATATCTTCACAAATGGCATCTTTATTTCAGAGTCTATAAAGATTAAAAACTTCAAAAACTAACAATGAGAGATGAATTGAAGGGGGCCTCAGTGCTTTGGGTGGGCCTGACTGAGACGTGCACACACAGAAATGTCACAGGAGACTACTGAGTTATAAAAGGGGTGTCAGCACTGATGAACTCTAACTTGGTGCTTTGAAGACAGGATCTGAACAAATAAAAGGCAGACATTTTAGATTTAAGAACAGAATGATAAAGCACTGTGGTCAGCTCCAGGGGTTATCAACAAGACAATCAGTTAAAAGTGAAATAAGAAATGGAGACGGGAATAGACGGGGATTTTCTGAAAGATGCGAGTAGGTTTTGGGTCTGCTGCAGAATATTAGTTTATATGTTTAAAAAACGAGAACATTTCCCACTCATGTAGTGAATCACTTAATCCAGTTGTAGAGTAAAGCAGGCCGGAGCTCATCATGGCAGTGACCATCATAGACGGAGCACCAGTCCATTGTGATGAACACTTACTCACACACTCATTTTCAGTCATGCTGGGCCAGTTTACAGTGACCATGATTATGGGATGTGGGAGGGAAGCCAAAGTAAGATGGAAAAAACTCCACAAGAAACAGTGAGCTGGTCAGGATGGAATTTGAACTGAGGCTAATGGAACTGTGAAGAAACCACACTAACCACTGAGCCACACTTTTAAAATGAATTAAAGTTAAAAGATGCCAATGCTCAGTCAAGAAACAGCCGCTCAGTATGTTAGCGAGCAACAGGAGGACACACAAACCTTAAAAAATAAAAGTTCAAAAAAGAGAAGTCTTCAAAAAAGCAAATCACACAGACACTTTAGTGATGGACTGGTTCTAGCAAACTCCATGAAGAATCCTCCATTAAACTGACAAACAAGCATTTCACATGAACTTGTCTAAAAAGCTAACCTCAAATGATCTTGTCAAGTTATTTAGACCCCGTAAACATTGTCAGGCTTGTTGATTCATTTGGGGTCTTTCAGGTTTGGTGAACCAAAGTGTAAATGCAACTTCTCTTGGTGGTTACATCAGACAAGTATTCAAGCAAAGTGTAAATGTGACTACTGAGGGGGACAATGTGACAGTGGGGGAGCTCTATGGCACATCTACTCTCGTCCTTTGCCACTCACACCTGTGCTGTTTTTACAGATCCATTTGTTTGTCATGGTACAGTCGGAAGGTTTGAGACCATCACCTGTTAACACGGCACAGCCTGTGGCTGAGCTACTGGTGTCCAAAGTGAATCTGTGAAGAGAGAAAAGAGTGAGCGTGAGACACCTGAGAGATGATACAACAGGTCTGTCTGAAAAAAGGCTGAGAACAAGAAGACCACCTCTCTGAGTCCCACAGGGTCCCATCCACCCAGTGCCAGCCTGACTCATTTCTCTTCAGTCCAATAAAGTAGCCACCCTGCACTGCCAGACTCTTGATGTGTTGTGTAACTTTGTTCTGCAGGAGAAAGAGTGACATCACATCATAATGGACTGAACAGCTGATAGTGAACACCCCACTGTCATTGTGTTGGGGTGAACAGTAGTGACTGCCGATGCCATGTGTGACACTGGAGTGACAAGCTGAGACACTGTGACAAACTGTACTTTTATTAGTAGTTCCTCTGCTGCATGAATCTCAATGTCACTAAATTGTGAGACCACATAGATAACACTCGTTGTGTCACTTTCTTTACTGATTTAGTCACAGATTGCTCTATTGGGTAATTCATAAGTGACATTCCCAATCAAGCATTATTTAAAAAAATAAAAAGCGCAGTGTGCTGTGAGGCCTGTGATGAACTGAGGTGAAGGAAATCCAAACCCTGATGTGCTTCATGAGCTTCTGTGTGCACAGCCTGCCATTGTAGATGAAATGTTAATCACTGAATGGACTTGTAAGGACCACCCTGATGGGGACCACACACTGCTGGTCAGGTCTGATAGTTTGCACTGCTGATGTCTTTTCATATTTGATGTTTTCTTGATACCCACCACATGCTGCTCTGTGTGTTATAACTTCATACAATGTGATAAGATTCAGACAAATACAGTTGTGTCAATTAACAGTAAAAGATTAAACTTCCGTACAGTTATTAATGTTGTATCAAATATACACTTGTGTGTCAAATGGAGCAAGAACTGCATTTCATGGAATTCATAAGAAAAACAGAACAGTAATATGGTAATCATTTCATGGCTTGTATGACAATGTGATTAAGTGAACTTGTTTATTGTTGTCTTACTCTAAATTACAAGTGAAAACTTTTATTTGATGAAGAACAACACACAGTGCTTTACTTAAGTTTCATTGTGCTACGAATGATTTTGGTGCTGAAATCCAGGAATTTGCAAAACAGAAGTAGAACTGGGGAGCAAACAGAAATAGACACATGACTTGATCGAATGAGGAGAAAGCAAGGGATTGTATGAACGTCCATGAGGAAGATTGTGACCCACCCTGAGGGAGAAGAAAAGAAGAGAACTTTAGATTGTGAGTCACTTAGAGAAATGTCATCAATTCATTCAACCAAGGAAGAATAACTGGTAGAACTAATAAAGAAATCACAGAGGAGACTGCGATGGCTGATCTGAAGGTGGAGAAAACAAGCATTGGAGATTATCAAGACAGTGTAACTATGTGGAGAAGTCGAGCAGACAGAATGATAGAAAATAACCACAAACCACTGAGTGACTGTGGATGACTGAGTGATGTAAGTGATAGAAGAGACAGTGAAAGCACTAAATCAGCACTCTGTTAAGATAACAAAGCTGATAATAGATACGTTTAATGGTGAAGTAAGTTTTGTCAAGGATTCTGGAGCGAGTATGATACATGATTCATAATAATGATCACATTTCACCAGCCTGAAATCACACATAACAGGCACAGCAGAAAAGGGTATACTGGGGATCACATTGAGGGACAGCGGTTACGACGCAGTAATTGGTCTGCAGAAGAAAAGATTTGGAAGAAAGGACATTGTAGTAAATGCATACGACCGAACTGTTTAATTTAAACCTATTAAATGATCATTAGACATTACAGCCCTAAGGCAGCTACAGGATGAATATGGAATCCCCAGGGGTGCAATGTGATACCTACGGTGGTCTGTTTTGCCCCGTATTGTTAAGGATGATGATACCAGACAGCATGGCACTTGATTACCCTCGGCAGACAGTTCAGATGGTGAAGGGCTGAGCTTTTAAAATTCCTTCAAAGAAAAGTTGAAAGCAGGAAATGAGAACTTCAAATGAACATATTTGATAGCTCACAGAATGAGATTCAGTCAGCCCAGAAACAAGGCCATTACCATGTGCTGAAATGAAAGGTAAAAACTAAACCTGCCGTCCTCAACTGCACTGCATACAACTGGCACTAACTCCTGCGTGATTTGTGACAGTGGAAATCATGAGGCTGAACATCGCCCTGATAATCCAATAGCTGGACAAAATGAGAAATTCTCAAAGTAAAGAAGACGTTTTATTTGTTGAGTCCCATACACATAGCAAGGTTTTGTAAGGCAATGGGAGTTATATACAGAAAATGTGGAAACAATCACTACTAAGAGTGGGTGATTTAAAATAAGACAGATGGACTTAAGAAATGGACTTGTACATTCAGGTACTGTCCTCACTTTATCTGGGACTGTTTTAAAAAGACATGTTCAATTAATTTAGCCTTTTTGAGATCAGTGCTAACTTCATTGTGTGGGTGGATGATGTAATTTTATGCAGTTTGACAATATGCAGGCTAATATAGTTATTTTAATTGATAATAAAAGATTAAACTGTTACACAGTTATTTATGTTGTATAAAATATATGCTTTTGTTGGATAAAATTATTAAGTGAGCTTGTCTTCTGTTGTGTTATGCTTTCCTTTTCTTCATAAAGAATTATGCATGGTGCATTATTAAAGTTAAATGTTGCCACCCTGTGTGACACAGTGAGCAGGGCACAAAACATTTCACAAGTAAGATTTGTTTCTAACTCTGCACATTTGTGTCTGTCTCATTTTATCATAAATGCATCATCCCCATTTTAGCACATCAGTTCATTAATGACACGTCATGTCTGCTCCTCACCAGCTCTTCTTCATCCTTAAACACTGCGAGGGTCGCCTGATGATTTGAGCAGAAGTCTCTGCTGTTCTGCCAGTTTTTCTTCTCAGTAGAGAAATAGTAAGAGTTCTTTCCCAGAGTTGTGAAGCTGTACTCATTTGGAGACCCTGCAAAAATAAAAGGCTATCAGACTCAGCTTCTCTGTGTGATGGTCACTCTTCACTGAAGTTAGACGTTACAGTTTTAATTTTAGGTGACATTTGTACACTTCTGTCAGCCCAGTGTCAGTGAGATTTCAGTTATTTCAGTTCTTTGAGGCACTGAGACTGCGAGAGAGACTGAATCTCAGATCTGTACATTTCTAAAATAAAAGTCATTTTTAAACTATAAGAAGATAAAGTCAACACAATCTCAAGCAATTACAACTAATCCCTTGTATCACAGTCTTGTGATTCAGCACATTTTCAGATGTTCCTGTCTTTTGTCAGAAATCTCAGTTCACGATGAAATGTCACTTGTTTTGTCAGATTTAAATGGATGCTCAGTGTCCACTCTTATAGTTATCAGGTTGTCTCCTTCCATAACCTTCTGTGAGTCTGTTGTAAGATGGCCAACTGTTGATATTATGATCCTCAATTATCAATGATACAAGTGCAGTAATAATATTACAAGAAAATCTGAATATAGGAGACCGTCCTTTCTCCTGTTTTATTATACACTGTGGTGTTTATTCTAATTAGGGGTTAGTTAAAGTAGGCAGGAGCTCACACTGACTGTACTGACTGTGGAGGAGAAGAAGATTCTTGAATGATCTGCACAGGGCAGCAATGTGTGACCTGGTGTGACCTCGACTTTGGACTGAGAAACTATAAAGCAGGTAAGCAGACAGAAGGTGTGGTGAGAAGATCATCTTGACTCACTTGAACCCCAACTGAGTGACTGCCAGTTAAGAAATCACAGGACATTCATCAATTGTGAGGGAAAGTATGGAGAGAGAGAAGAGCATGCTGGGAAAATTCAGAGAAAAGGAAGTAAGTTTAAGGGGAAGAAAAAGAGAGCTGCAACACAATATGAGAAATTTAAATCAAATTCTAAGAAAGTGGAGAAGAAGACTGAAATGAGACCAAAGAATACAATGTGCAGGAAGAGATACTTGAATTTTATTTGAATTTGTTCAAAGTAGTAAAATTATAGAAAACACTGAAAGATTTTGTTAAATTCTTAGGTTAGCTTCGCTCAACTTTCGCCTCTAACAATGTTACCTAAAAGACTGACGAACAAACAGATAAGCTAGTACTGTGATACAGCAGCTCAGAGCTGTTAAAAGTTTGTCTAAACGTTTAGTCACATAATTCCTGGACACCAACATCTCTTCAGCATCTCCACAAAGGCCCATTCCAGACCAAAAAATGTGAAATAGGAAACAATTCAGCTAAAAGAAAACAAGTCCTAAGCAAAATAACATAAGTGCTGAAACAGACAAAGGAAATTTAAAAAAAGGAAGAGCGGGAAAGTTAAGAAAAGTTAAGCAAAGGCTACAAACACAGCAGGTGAAACTTAAAAGGCTAGGAATGCTGGGATTTTTGATTTTGTTCAAAACATATGAGATTATGCAAAACTCTGAGAAACTTTTTTAAGTACTGAGGTTAACATCCCTTGATAAGTCAACTGCAGAAAGAAGCTTGACGGATGAATGAGTTAATATTCTGGAAAATATAAGTCAAACGTAAAAGCTTTAGATTTGTGTAAATGTTTATTCATGTCATGCCGGACACTCACAGATTTTCAGTAATTTACAGGACGCTCCGCTCCATCCTGACGGTAACTTGTTTTTATTTATCTTGTGAAGCCTCCTATGGCCATGTATCATGGACTGACTTGTCTGTTCACAAGTCCAACACGTTATGATATGATTAGTCAACCAACATTTATCACAAATCACTGGTGAGGAGAGGGAATTAGCGTTTTATTAGATGGAGTCATGCTTAAAAATGAAAGGCATGAACCATCAGCACAGAGACGCGCTGGTCTGAAATGCAAGACATGTTTATTACATAAAGAGCTAAAAATGACTTGTTTGTGAAAATATTGTGAAATATTGTCAGAGTTGAAGACAGTCAACATGGGGAAGACTGGCTTATGTGTGAAAGCAGTTCCTTGATTTCAGGTAGAGCTTTACACATTGAAATTTAGTCTCTAAGGTGTGGTGTTGAGCAGCTCAAATTTAATTGACTTATGTTTGGTCAGGTTTACATTTCATTTCTCTTTAACTCTTGAACTGCAAGGCACAGAAATAATTTATTAAATAATTAAACATTCTAGCATTCCCACAATTCATTTTGTTTAATTATTGAGAGACTGACCCTGTTAGGTACAAATATAAAACAATATCATTTATAAATAAATACACAAAATTACTGCACCTTTCGCGTTGTGTGAGGCAGCCTGAGTCGTATCTTCATGTTTTGTAGGAGACTTGTTACCTAAAATCAAAAGTCACACAGCATCAGTCATAAGCAGACTGTCCATTTACAGGTTTGGTGAGTTCACAAACACTGGATGACCGTGTAACCAGGAGCTGAAATAAATGGTGAGGAATGTGTTTGTGGAGGGAACAAATGAAAAAGGAAATATTCAGTTTTATATGAAATACTGTCGTGAATAAACCTCCATCTTGCCTGTCTTGTCAAAACTCTTTTTCCTTCATATATGGTTCAACACTCATCCCATTCCATTGCATCCTCTCATACAAATCTGTATCTCTTTAATTCACATTTTGACAGTTTCTCTTCTCTTATTAATTTTATTCCTTTGTTTCTGAAGCCTAGGTTTTGTCTCATTTATTGCATACTCTGCTTATTCCTCTCCTCACTTTTTTCTTCTCGTGTGTTGCTACCTCTTTCTTTCTTTGTCTCTTAATGCACTTTTGTTGACTCAACAGTCTTCCACCAATGCTGTCAAAGGTTTGAATACCCAACTCATCTCTATATACAGTGGGATGCAAAAGTTTGGGCAACCTTGTTAATAGTCATTATTTTCCTGTATAAATCGTTGGTTGTTACAATAAAAAATGTCAGTTAAATATATCATATAGGAGACACACACAGTGATATTTGAGAAGTGAAATGAAGTTTATTGGATTTACAGAAAGTGTGCAATAATTGTTCAAACAAAATCAGGCAGGTGCATAAATTTGGGCACCACAAAAAAGAAATGAAATCAATATTTAGTAGATCCGCCTTTTGCAGTAATTACAGCCTCTAAACGCTTCCTGTAGGTTCCAATGAGAGTCTGGATTGCGGTTGAAGGTATTTTGGACCATTCCTCTTTACAAAACATCTCTAGTTCATTCAGGTTTGATGGTTTCCGAGCATGGACAGCTCTCTTTAACTCACACCACAGATTTTCAATTATATTCAGGTCTGGGGACTGAGATGGCCATTCCAGAACGTTGTACTTGTTCCTCTGCATGAATGCCTTAGTGGATTTTGAGCAGTGTTTCGGGTCGTTGTCTTGTTGAAAGATCCAGCCCCGGCACAGCTTCAGCTTTGTCACTGATTCCTGGACATTGGTCTCCAGAATCTGCTGATACTGAGTGGAATCCATGCGTCCCTCAACTTTGGCACGATTCCCAGTCCCTGCACTGGCCACACAGCCCCACAGCATGATGGAACCACCACCATATGTTACTGTAGGTAGCAGGTGTTTTTCTTGGAATGCTGTGTTCTTTTTCCTCCATGCATAACGCTCCTTGTTATGCCCAAATAACTCAATTTTAGTTTCAAATTAGTCCACAGCACCTTATTCCAAAATGAAGCTGGCTTGTCCAAATGTGCTTGAGCATACCTCAAGCGGCTCTGTTTGTGCTGTGGGCGGAGAAAAGGCTTCCTCTGCATCCCTCTCGCATACAGCATCTCCTTGTGTAAAGTGTGCCAAATGGTTGAACGATGCACAGTGACTCCATCTGCTGCAAGATGATGTTGTAGGTCTTTGGTGCTGGTCTGTGGATTGACTCTGACTGTTCTCACCATTCGTCGCTTCTGTCTATCCAAAATCTTTCTTGGTCTGCCACTTCGAGCCTTAACTTGAACTGAGCCTGTGGTCTTCCATTTCCTCAATATGTTCCTAACTGTGGAAACAGACAGCTTAAATCTCTGGGACAGCTTTCTGTATCCTTCCCCTAAACCATGATGGTGAACAATCTTTGTCTTCAGGTCATTTGAGAGTTGTTTTGTGACCCCCATGTTGCTACTCTTCAGAGAAAATTAAAGGTGGAGGGAAACTTACAATTGACCCCCTTAAATACTCTTTCTCATTATAGGATTCACCTGTGTATGTAGGTCAGAGGTCACTGAGCTTACCAAGCCAATTTGAGCTCCAATAATTAGTTGAAAAAGTTCTGGAATCAATAAAATGACAACGGTGCCCAAATTTATGCACCTGCCTGATTTTGTTTGAACAATTATTGCACACTTTCTGTAAATCCAATAAACTTCATTTCACTTCTCAAATATCACTGTGTGTGTCTCCTATATGATATATTTAACTGACATTTTTTATCGTAACAACCAACGATTTATACAGGAAAATAATGACTATTAACAAGGTTGCTCAAACTTTTGCATCCCACTGTATATATATAATCCAATGTTTGTCTTTCTGTCCGCTTTTCACTACAGAACTACTTTGTTTCTATAATTTGCTTGAACATTCTGGTTGATTTTTTGATCTCACTCATTGCGCTAAGTACCAGAGTTCGCTTGCGGTACTGAGAGAGATGCAGTGGGCTGAGGGGAAAAAGCCGGGGCCCTCCTCACTCACGCTCCAGCCACACAGCGTATCTTACTTCCACTTAGCTAGCGAACAAGAGAACTACTTAATGGATTTAGATCGGGTTTTTTCTAGAATTTGCTTGAACATTCCGGTTGATTTTGCAAATTCTCTCATCGCGCTAAGAATCATAGTTCACTTGCAGGACCAATATATTCATGCCAATCCAAGAGAGAGACTGCGGGCAGAGGGGAGAAGGAGGCAGCGTGACATCAGGAGTGGGGAGCCAGGCGGGGCCCTCCTCACTGTCCTGTTTCACTTCTATGTAGGTGAAGCCGCGGGGTAAGACTAGTATTATATAAAATCTGGTAATAGACAGCCATTCTTCCTCCTCTTCTGTTGTAGTCAGATGCCCATGCAGACTGTGAATATTATGATATTCAGGTCACACACATGGCTGCCATTTCAGCTTCTTCACTGAGCCTGTCAAGACTTCAGAATTTTGTCTTCACTTCACTGCTAAGAACTTAAGGACTCCATATAAGTATTTATATTGTGTATTTTCAAGTTGTCTGCTGCCTATATCAATTTCTTCATCTTTTTATACTTATTTTTTTACTATATAATTGTGTCACTGATGAAATTGATTTCTTTTAATTTATGAGTGAAATATAATAATCTCATATTCTGTGATTTTTGTTTATTTACACCAGTATACCAAATAGGGCACATTGATAAATATACATGAATTAAGCTATGGCCACTGAAACTGCATGAAGCATACTGGATTGGTGGGTAAGACCATTGGACAGATTAGATGTTCATTCTTGCTTTGGCATTTCTTCCTGTCGCACCTCCGCCGTTGCCCTTGGGTCAGCTGCAGGGTCTTCAGCTGGTGTTCACCATTTCACTCCCTACTCCAGTACATCTCCTGGTGCTTGGTGGAAGCAATGACGCATTGGTAATATCTTACCACCATCCACTGCTGCTGTATTAATAGGGGTGTTTGCCCCCAAGCATATATACAGTAGTTTAATTTTTACAAACTTATCTTATCCATCAAATAAAAGAGGCAATGAATATCAGTATGTCAATGTGGTCATCAGTTTGCAATTCAGCTGTCAACTACGTTGTCCATTTATCCATTTGCTAGACTATATTTACCTTGGTCAGTAACATGCAGACTTCTACTTTATTTATTGTTTTATTGTGACAGTTGTTATTTCTCAAAAACCTTTCTAAAATTAAAATTCACCAAAGAATGGTGGATAATCAAAAGAATAAAGAAAATAATGAGTCTGGGATAGTTGGGGTAATGGTGTTTAAAAATTGGAGTTTTTGCAGTCTATTAAATAAGCCTCATAATATTTTATTTGTATTTTTTCTGTGTATATTAGATGTAGCTTTTAAGTGAAAAAATTATTTGACCGTGACTATTGCAATACTAAAGGGCTTAAAAGGGAAAACTAATATTGCTTATAATTGTTGGCTTTTAAACAAGAGTATAGCAAAAAGGTATGGAGAAAGTTAAATGCAGGCAGAGAACAAGAAGGTGTTTTATCTCAACAATGGGTGTAGAGACAGGTGAATGAAGACAAGTATTTGAGGAGCTCATGAGAAGGTAAAAGATTCAGAAGGCACTGTCGCCAAGTTTAGGATGAGTTTAAGAAAGGAGTCTGTTATATCTGTTCTTCTTTTGAACTGTCTGCTAAATTAACTGAAGAGAATAAAAAGTATTCTGACATAGCATTAAATTCTGGGATGTAATTAGACATACTAATACATAGAATTCTGGGGAAATAGGCAAATGTACAGCAAATGATAGAAGAAGTGTTACCTGTTATGTTTAAGCTCAAATAAGCTAACCAGTGTGTATATGCCTGTAAGGAAATGTGAAATGGAGTCTTTTGGGGAGTTTATATTTAACTTGTACCTCCTAATTAGCTTAAAGTAACATCAGGTTGACAGAAGAGTGGAACCAAGGATTATTTCCCAATAGTTAATTTTTTGGCTAATGTCAGTTACTAAAAATAGCCATCAAGCCACAGTATAAAAGAAAATGCCTATTGGTTTGTCACAGACGTTATTCAGCTGTCAAGAGGGATGGGACAGAAAATATACCGCCTTTGAAAATGGAACAATGATGCAGATTTTTAACATGAGAACACTGTTATGAAAAGGTGAATTATGAAGATACACTGAAAATGACATGCCGTCTAAAGAGGAAAGCACAAAGCCAGTTATGAAATAAACATGTAAGCCATCTTCATTTTGGTGCGTCTTTTAAGGAATGCCTTGAATTTGATTAAGAAGGATGGAGTCTTTAAATTACCAGGATATTTCTCTCCTGCTTTTGCTGACTTTTTTTGACTTCTAGTATTAATGCCTGGTCTCTCTTCAAATGAACATAAGTAATGATTATATTGAAGTTTGAATATTTCCTCATTGAAATTTGCCTTTTTTTTTTATATCATTTGCCTCAGTGTGCTCGTTTGGTGATTTGTAATTTGTTTAGCTCTTTCAAAGGTAGCGAATGACCATGATGGAGTGTGTCTTTTCTTTGGTCCTGGTGCAAGCTCTGCTCATTCTGATTGAGATAATGAAGTACCCGGCTTATAACCCCTGCTAAGGTTTAGAAAGTGAGGGTGGCAGCCTCTTTTACTCTAATTGATTTGTGCAGCCCTTTCAGGGGTAATAGTGAGACAGCTGAAAGACACAGGCATCTCTCTGGACCATGGTGAGGTATTTTGAAACTGGGATCACCAGCCTCTGTTACTTGTTTGATTTGTGCAGCTCTTTTTGGGGACGTGTCTGGTGCAGCAACCTCTCGGCCCCTGTAATGGAATTCTTGATTGCTCTGTTTTGAAGCTGAGGTTGCCATCCATGACCATATTGTTTGATTTGATTTGTATGCCTCAAATGTCAGTAACGACTGGATGTCATGGGTTGTACATGTAAATCAAGGCTAATAATTTAGACATTTCCAGGACTCACTTTCCCACCAATATAAAAAGAAGTTTAGAGGTTACATCCCAAAACAGTCAGGGACACTGAGCACTGCTGCCCAGTGCTGACTAAAAAGGATATTATCAGAAATCAGTAACTGGATAAAACCTGGGAGGTAAGATGGCGTCAGATACAGATAGTATAATTAGGACATGAAAAAAATGAGAAACTGCAGAGGAGAAGAGCTCTTCAGTGAATAACTGTGTCAGTTACAAATCACAGCCAATTCATCAGCAGGGGTGGGAGTTTTGTGTTACTTCCTGTATGTTAAGTTGGTTATACATTTGTAGCTTTACCACCACCTAGTGGCCTTATATTGTATTTTTCCCCTGTTTGACAGATGCCTCATGTTACAGTATGTTGAGAGATGAGGAAGTTATTCTTACCATTAAAAGGTTGCTCTTCATCTGTATGCAAACTTAACAGAGTGGTTGCTAAGTTAGGAGGGATGGAGCGAATAGGCCATTGGAGGGAAAAAATAGGGGTTAATATAAAAGGACAAAAATATAACTTAGGGGAATTTCTTAAATAAGGGGGATTTTTTTCATGTGAATTACCTTTTTATGGGAGTGGGCTTCAGTACTTTGCACATTTTCTCTACTCCTATTATACTCTACTCCTCTACTCATCCAATAATAACCAACACAGTGCACAGCTGCCTGTCATTGCTCTGCTCACTCGTCTTGAAGTTTGCATGCGATTGGTTAGGTATCAGAGTAGTCTGGGATGGATGGGTCATCTGACAGTGGCATGCTTGTCTCATCCCAGCCTGTGCTCTTCCTCTTAATTGTTTAACTTTATTAACAGATTCAGAGTTTCAGCTAAGTGTGTAAGGAAATCTAGGACTGGCATTACTGTAGCTAGCATAGTTCTGTGAAGTTGTCCACTTAGCTTGAGAGGATTTGAATTGACTCTTTTGAGTATATTTCAGTATAATAATTACCATTTGTTTTTAATAACTCCCAGAGCTACAAGCTAAAGGCAGATATTCAGCAGTAAACAGAGTACAGGACTCCAGTTTATACGTAGTGTCTTTATTATACCAATGATTACTTTTGCTGTTCTGCATTTTTTTTTTGCTTCGGATGAGAATTTTGTTTATATTATAAATTACACATATAATGCATATTGTATAACTGTCTCAGATATTCAATATTAACATGAAACTGTCAGTTCTTATCAGAGCGCAGAAAATTACATTTATGTGTTTAGAGTAGTGTTTTCTATGAGAAATTTGCAATATTTACAATATGTTTATTAAACTTAAACAACCTTAAAGAATACATTCACTGAGTATTCATTAGCATGATTGTCTATCAAGTTAAATATAATGTAACCGGTTTTGGATATCAAAGGGATTTTTGATGAAAACAATTTAAAATATTTCAGTACAATGATATCCCACGCTGGTCAGCTACTTATTCATTCAAGTGACAAGGCCTTTCTCTTCAGTACAGTGTGGCAGATTTAAAAACAGTTTTTATTAAGTGTTTAATTTAGTTATCAATATCAGATGGGTAGTACGGTGGCGCAGTGGGTAGCGCTGCTGTGTGACGATGTGGGTTTGCTACATGCTCCCATCGTCTGTCCGGGAGCCCTTGAACCCTGCACCGTCGGTAATGTTACCAATGAGCTCGGCAGTGAGGCACAACAATGGAGCAAGGGGATGGTGCAAAAGTGAAAAGTGCTTTTAGTTAAAACAACAACAAAACAGTGTCCGAATTAAATAAAGTGCAGTGCTTCAAATCATTAAATAAATAATCCCTAAAATAGGTGCAAAGTGTAGGTTAAAAACACCATAGAGAAAAAAAAACAATCCTTTAAAATGACAACAAGGTTAAAATAACACTGGAAGAAGTCCCTTTAAAAAATCCAAAGTGCGGTGTCTTTTACCTGGTGGCTCCCCTGCTTCTCCCATCTGGGCCCTGCAACAGGAGAGTTGCCCTACCAGCAAATGACCTTCTCTACGCTCATCTGATCTGGTGGTCTTCTGATCCCTGTCTCCAGTTCAGCTTACCTAGATCGAGACTTGGGCTCTCACCCAACGGCCAGGATGCACACGTTGGGACACTCACGTTAGGGCTTCTCCTTCCAAGCCTCCCGACTACCGCTGCCTTCTCGGCCTTACACGGCCAGCCATCCTTCTTCCAGTCACTCCCGCTCTTCATAAAATGCTCAGCAGGAGTGACCACTGCCAACTGCTCCTCGGGTGCTGGCCAAACACCCAGGTTCCCAGCTCAGCTGTTCGCTCTGTCTGTCTCTCTCTGCACTGGCTTTCTCCCTCCTGCTTTCTGCCTTCTTTCTCACTCCAACAACCTCCGTTTCTTTTTTTCTTTCCTTTTTTTTTTCTATTCCCCGGTAGCCGCCTTGCGCTTCTGTTTATGATGGGGGTCGTGACAGCTGTGGCAAATCAGCAGCCCCCGGGAACAATTACGGATGTGGACAGTTTCTCACCTGAGCACCTAGGTGAGAAACGCCCACATCACTAGCCCCCCAGGAACTGCTTCAGCCACACAACCATGCCCCCTCGCTAAGCCACGAGTGCAGCGATTATTTATTTTAAAACTGGCCTCTTGACGTGAGCTGTGGACCCACTATACCACATGCTGCCTCACAGTAGGAGACCTGGTTCGCTTCCCGGGTCCTCCCTGTGCGGAGTTTGCATGTTCTCCCCGTGTCTGCGTGGGTTTCCTCCCACAGTCCAAAGACATGCAGGTTAGGTGCACTTGCAATTCTAAATTGTCCCTAGTGTGTGCTTGGTGTGTGGATGTGTGTGTGTGCTCTGCCATGGGCTGGTGCCCTGCCCGGGGTTTGTTTCTTGCCTTGTGCCTTGTGTTGGTTGGGATTTGCTCCAGCAGACCCCCATCACCCTGTAGTTAGTATATAGCGGGTTGGAAAATGTCTGGATCAATATCAGATTTACATTTTCACAATGAGGTGGGAGTTGACTTGATAAAGAATAGGATATGTGGCACCCCTGCCTGCTGGGTGTTGTCATCTGCAATCTGTTTTTATCTTTGCGGTTCAGATTCAATCAGCTCAGACTCAGTCACTTTTAGATTTTTATATCTTGTAAAATTTTTTGATCAAATAACAGAAGAAAATAAATAAGGCAGGCAATAAATGTATATGTGTTAATTATTAAACAGAATTATTGTACCTTGATGGTTCAATGGGATTTCCTGATTTCCACCACCATCACTCTTGTTGTCTAAAATTAAAAATAGCACACCTTCAGTCAGTAAACTTACTTGTTCTTTACAGATGTGGAATTCAGACACAGTGGTGGACGTCACAGTGTGAAGTGGAGCTAAAATAATTGTGATCGAGTACTGAGGATTGTGTGCATGCAAGGAAGAAATTCAGTTAAATTTTAAAGCTGGTCCAAACAAATCAGAAAAACATTGTACTCCAACAGTTCAGTGCATCATTGGGTATTTCTACTTGGAGTTTCCCAGAATGACAAAATAATAAACAAGATTTTTGAAATTTTTGCAAATTTATTAAAAATAAAATTAAAAGTGTCACTTTGACACAAATATTCAGACCCTTTACTGCATACTTACATTAGTTGATGCCCTCTTCTTGGGTCTGATGCTACAAGCTTCTTACACCTGGATCTGAGGATTTTCTAACCCTAAACTTCTGAAACTCTGTAATGTTAGGTGGAGACTATCGACGGAAAGCTATTTTAAGGTTTCTACAGACATGTTCAGTTGATGTTAACTTTTGGCTCTTGCTGAGTGACCCAAGAACATTTACAGAGTTGTCCCTTAGCCACATTTGTATTGTCTTTGCTTTGTGCTCAGGTTCCTTGTCCCATTGGAAGGTAAATCTTTCACCCAGTCTGAGGTCCAGAGAGCGCTGTAGCAGGTTTTCATTAAGGATATCTCTGAACTTTGCTTTGTTCAGCTTTTCTTTGATCATGACTGTCTTCCAGTCACTGCTGCCAAAACACAACCCCATAGCATGATGCTGCTATCACTATGCTTCACCACTGGAATGGAATTGGGCAGGTGATGAGCAGTGCTTGGTTATCTTTAGACGTGATGCTTAGCCAGGGCGACCACCAGGTTCTTGGTTATCTCTCTTACAAAAGCTCTTCTCCCACAATTGCTCAGTTTGGCAGGGTGTCCAGCTCTAGGAAGAGTTTTAGTTCTTCAATTTAAGAATTGTGGAAGCCACTGTGCTCCCAGGAATCTTCAATGCGGCAGAATATTTTTTGTAGCCTTCCTCAGATCTGTGCCTCAATACAGTCCTCTCTCTATGCTTTGCAAGCAATTCCTTTCACCTTGTGGCTTGTTTTTTTTCTCTGATGCACAATATTAATTCTACAGGCAGGTGTGTGCTTATCGTAATCATGTGCAATCAGCTGAATTGACCACAGGTGAATCCAAGCAAGGCATAGGAACATCTCATTTGCAAAAATTCCTAAAATCCTGTTTTTGTTTTGACTTTCTGGGCTACAGTGTGTTAATAATAATAATAATAATAATAATAATAATAATAATAATAATAATAATAATAATAATAATAATAATCTTTACATTTATATAGCACTTTTCTCACTATTCAAAGTGCTTTACATAGTCAGTGGGGAGCCACTTCAATCACCACTAATGTGTAGCATCCACCTGGATGATCCAACGGCAGCCATTTCTGAGCCAGTATGCTCACAACACATTAGTTGTTAGGTGGTGAAGTAGTGAGACATAATTAGCCAATTAGAGACAGGGGATGATTAGGGGGCCAGAATGACTAGGTCATCTAGGGAAATTTACCCTGGACATCAGGATACACCCTACTCTTTATTAAGTATTCCCAGGGGTCTTTTATGACCACTGAGAGTCAGGACCTTGATTTTACATCTTATGTAAAGGATAGCGCCATTTTTACAGCACATTCTCCCCATCATTGCACTTGGGCATTGGGATCCACATTCAGACCCGCAGGGTAAGCACCTCCTGCTGGCATCGCCAACACCTCTTCATCCAGCAAGCCAAGCTTTTCCTAGATGGTCTCCCATCCAAGCACAGGTATTGGTAGGAGGTGGCACTGTCAGGGAAAATTGGCAACATATTCTAATCCAATCATTAGATAGATAGATACTTTATTAATCCCCAAGGGGAAATTCACATACTCCAGCAGCATCATACTGATAAAAAACAATATTAATTAAAGAGTGATAAAATGCAGTGCAAGTTAAAAAATGCAAGGTGGAGAGTGCAAGGCAGGTATAACAGATAATAACTTTGTATAATGTTAACATATTTACACCCCCCCACCCCCCCCCCTGCCGGGTGGAATTGAAGAGTCGCATAGTGTGGGGGCTGAACGATCTCCTCAGTCTGTCAGTGAAGCAGGATGGTGACAGCAGCCTGTGATGAAGCTGCTCCTCTGTCTGGAGATGATCCTGTTCAGCGGATGCACTGAATTCTCCATGATTGACAGGAGCATGCTCAGTGCCCGTCGCTCTGCCACGGATGTCAAACTGTCCAGCTCCGTGCCTACAGTAGAGCCTGCCTTCCTCACCAGTTTGTCCAGGCATGAGGCGTCCCTCTTCTTTATGCTGCCTCCCCAGCACACCACCGCGTAGAGAGGGCGCTCGCCACAACCGTCTGATAGAACATCTGCAGCATCTTATTGCAGATGTTGAAGGACGCCAGCCTTCTAAGGAAATATAGTTGGCTCTGTCCTCTCTTGCACAGAGCATCAGTATTGGCAGTCCAGTCCAATTTATCATCCAGCTGCACTCCCATGTATTTATAGGTCTGCACCCTCTGCACACAGTCACCTCTGATAATCATGGAGTCTAGGAGAGGCTTGGGTTTTCTAAAATCCACCACCAGCTCCTTGGTTTTGCTAAT
>JANRMT010028570.1:0-10267 GCA_026402145.1 Polypterus bichir lapradei | reverse complement strand
CATCTTACATTCACAGGTGACGATTTCAGTAGTGGACACTTTGATGTTTATGAATGTTTAAACTCTCAAAAACTGGATGTGAAGTTATCGATGAAACCGGTTGTAAGCTTACAACGCTTGACAGATTCCGAATGTCACTTCAACACAAGTCCTGCAAATACTGTCGTAATTGAAACAAACCATGAAACTCAAACCGATTATGACAACAGCAATCCAAGCTGTGAGATTTGAGACAAGATTACTGTTCACATGGCCAACTGTAAGTTGCATGCTCAAGAGTAAGCTCAGCGCACAGCTTGGTCATGTTACAACAGGAGGGCCGAACTGACAACATGGTATACAAAGAGATCCTTAACAAATAATTATTGGCATATTTTCCCTCAGTTTAAAAAGGTTAAATTTTCTTCTTAATAAAAATTTTAATGCAGTACTTCGCCGCTGCGAAGCACGGGTATTTTGCTAGTTTATCATACTTGTAAAGGTTATTTTTTTTATTCACTTTTCATTCTCTCAGTAGTGTTCAGGATCCTTCCCTACACCCCCACCCCACCCCCAAATTGAGAATGCTGTTTACACGTAAAGATGCTCTATAGCTCTGCAGCGTATTTGTGACTGCATTCTCGTACCAATGCTTCCGAACTGAAGAGCCTGCATGCACTTTTCGTGGCATTACACGTCTATTTTTTTGAGCATGCCCATGTCGCTCAAACACAGGAATATATGTTGGTGTACAAGAATAACAAAACAAGTGCACTTTTATTCTAGACTATATGTGAAGAAAAAATAAAGCAAGTTACAGTAGGCGGTTGATACGACAGCTTGCGTGGTGCAATGCTAAGAACTGCTGATTTCCGATCCGTGCTATATAACATCATCACATTCAAATATTAACAATTCCCACACACCCTTCCTACATTCACGACATGTGTACTTGTTGCAGTGTACACATCTCTCTGTGCTATGGTTCCTATTACACTGAATGAGCACCTGACATTGTACTTTCTTCCCTATACAAATAACATTCGAGTATAGCGCGTCTCCAAATAAATCACATTTGAGTTATAGCGCGTCTTTATGTGAAAAAAAGCAGTGTCAGATGGGGGGGGGGGGGGCCCGGGGACGCGACTGAGAGAATGGAACTGAATTAAAAAAAAAGCTAACCTTTATAATTATCATGCATTTACACTGGCTCTTACAGACTGACTGAAATCAAATGTATGTTTTTATTCTAAAATAGTTCAATACATGCAATATTATTTGAAAAAGAAGAGCGTCAGATCGGGTTTGAATACACGCTGACGCTGTTACAGAAGGAGTCTGCTTATTCAGTGCAGCAGTTTCAACGCACAGTACATGCAATATTATTTGAAAACGAACAGCGTCAGATCGGGTGCATATTCAAACCCGATCTGACGCTGTTTGTTTTCAAATAATATTGCATTAGTGCGATGATGTTTTTACATATATTGTCTCTTTCATTCATCTTTCGGTTTGTAATCAGTGACCGCGTGTTTTTTCCCGATCTTGCCAGTTCGCACATGTTGCTGTATGGTGGTGTTTCTTTTGTACTCCAGGACATGCAGAAGACAGAATTGTACAGAGCAGTAAGTTCAGCGCTATATGCAATCAGACAGACAGACAGGCAGAGAAGGCACTAGATATATAAATAAACAGGGAAGGCATTGTATAATAGATATATAAAAAACAGCTAAGGGGATAGATCTATAGATAGGTAGGAAGGAAAGGCACTATATGATAGGCAGACAGGGAAGCTCCTATATAATAATAAAATTACTGTTATTACTATATAGATAGACAGGGAGTTCAGGCAGGCAGAACGGCGAAGGTTAAAAATAAACAAAATTTTCTCCCTAGCGGAGATTCGAACTCGGATCTCTTGAGGTACAGCAAGTCTGCTGCGCTCTAAGTGACGAAATCTTACCGGTACGCCACGGAAGCTGTTGTAAAAGTCTTGAACCTTTTATGAAAGTGTATTTGCTCTTTGGCTGTCAGGCTTCACACATTTTATAGTTTATGTCTACATTTTGTGACATTTATTACTAAAATATGAAAAAGTTTCTGTTTTAACATTGTGTTTACACAGATTACTGTAGAAACGGAACACACATGCAATACGTGTGTTCCAAATAACAATCTATTATTTCCACTCTAAAACTCCACTTCACTCCCAGATAATCAATCAAGGCATGAGCTGGGAGAAGTTCGTGCACGTTCTAAATTGATGGGGGGATGGAATAGCCGGCTGCTTGCAGTTTGTTTTTATCGGCACATTTACAGGACAAAGGAGGCTGGCGGAGAGGTGAGAGCGGTTTTAAGAAGCGATTTAAGGTGGGACGGATCTACGAGTTTTTTCGTAGGCTCTGGTAATTCTAGTGTTAACATAACGCCAGATCTGCGGCCCCGCTTCTGCTTTCTTTCCCTCCTCCGTCTGTGTCGTCTCCTAGACCCGACAACAATCCACGGAGAGCCCGCTGGTCTCGCTATGTTGTCTGGAATGTTGTGCGTGTGATGAAAAACACTCGAAACAGATCTCTGGCTCTGGACACCAATGTCTATAAGGTTCTGACGGGTGTAGCGGATGTTCGCCGAACCGATCGTGCACAAACAAGCAAAAAAAAAAGTACAAAAACAACAAAAAAGTGCACTGAAAAGGAGAGCCCTGAGCCGCTGCGATCATGCGCGCCACCATGCTCCTAGTTTAATCTAGCCTACTTCTGGTAGGCTAGGCACTTTTTATAACTTTTTGGTTAGTACATTAGAAAAATTATTGGTGTTTTGGTAAATTATGCACATTATACAACCCTTTTTTATTATGAAAAGGTTAAGTAAGTGTTGCAGTGGGAGGTTCGGAATGCATTATGGGTATTTGCATTATTTCTTATGGGAAAAATAGTCTTGACTTACAACCAACTTGAGTTACAACCAGCCCTCGCAAACGAATTAAGTTCGTAAGTCAAGGGTCCACTGTATTGCGTATTTAAGTTAATCAAATTTATAATGAGTCTCCGGAAATCCAACTGCTGATGTACCGTATTTGCATATATAGTTTCAACACAAAGGTTTCATTTTACCAAACTTCTCCGCAATCACTTCCTGGTTTCCATCAAAAATGCCGGCAGTCTCAAATTCTCGCCGATAAACATGATAAATATACCTGAAGAGACACTTTTAAGGAAATTTAGAAAATTTTGCTTGGAGAAGGGGGCTTAAATACCGGTCATCGGCAAATACATGTAATTTAGTAGGTAGAAAAGGGGGTCGGCTTATATACCGAGTCGGCTTATATTCCGGGATCTACGGTAATAGTAACACATTTAAAAGTTTAAAATGTTTGAAAATCTGTGTTCTGGAGTTGCAGCTAGATTTACTTTGACAGAGACACTTTCAGCATTTCAATAGGTTAATGGAGGGAAGCAAAGTGAAAGAAAGGGAGAAGGACCGAAAGTAGAGGAGTCTGGGGACAGACAGTACAGCAGCGATAAAGAAAACCTACTCAGATAATCATTATATTCTGTGTCTGCATAACCACAATGTTGCAAATCCAACACTTTCACATTATTTAAGTGAAATCACTGGATTGTAGCTGACACTCATTTATACTCTCAGCCTATTGGTACCTAGTCACACTTTTATTCGTTTTATATGAATTATTAAAGCAAATTGGTCTGGGAAATTTGGCAATGTATCAGAAGTCATGATAAGACATGTTTGGTGGTAGATAGCTATGGGGTAGTAGGGGTATTCCCATCGTGCATAGCTGTTGACACCTTTAACTAACCCCGAGACAGCAGCAGAAGAACAATACAATACAGCATATCACCAAACCCACCCCAAGGGTGAAAAATAAATCATCAGGTAGCATCAGATTTTCACCTCAGCCATGCTACACTGAAGTTATTTGCGCAATACTGCACACAACTGCTGTGATTGCAGATGTATCCCTGTCCAGTGAGAATGAGGAAGAATTCATGGATGTTGGAAACATCAAAATTCCTTATTGTAGAGGAGAAGGTGTATATTAGGCTGGTGCAGAGGTGAAACAGGCTATCACCACTACTGTTGCATAATCATTATTTTTTATTCATTGGTCTGACATTAAAAGGTTTTGTTTTTACTTTATTGTATGAGTTATTGTGTATATACCACCCACTGCCTGACTTTACTTTGAACAGGAATACTGTAAACGTACAGATAACACGTTTTGGATTCCTTTCAAGCATTCATTACATCATTTACTGTAGTTTACTTATGTTACATACATTAGACTACATACTTTGAACCCTGCAAATGTAGTCTTTGCTTCTCTAAGGCAGGCATAGAAAGTGGCTACATCCTTAACTTAAAGAATACAGCTATATTATTTCACCCATTCCCATAAGACTAGATGCTGCTGATAGTGGAAGTGCTATAAAATGTGACTGAATGGCACTTTGACTATTTGAAGTTTTGAAATTACTCATAAATTTGATTTAACCTATAAAAGCGTATAAAAATTCCTATTTGGTAATACAGAGTATCCTAAACCTGACAGAAACCCCAACCTCCTATCTTAATGACCTTAACTTTAAAAACAAGCCACCTAAAACAACGGACACCAGACAAATGTACAAATACTCAATTAAATACCCTGTAATCTAAACATACAAACGGAACACTGCAACTCACCTGACTGTGACAATGTTTCTCCAGGCCGAACTTGGAATTCTTCCTTGATTTTGATGGTTCTGTCATCTGCCACAACCCATTTCAAAGGAGCTAATGGGGACTTGCATTTCTCACGGTCTGTCTCCATCTTACAGTCTGCGGTCATCTGATCGTCTACTGCATTATTACAGTGCTGCAATAAGTGCAGAGAGAACACATTAAAAAAAAAATCTTCAACTTCAGAAAACTCAAGCAAATAGCATTGGTAATGTGATGGAGAGAGCTCTTCTTCAGAAAAGAAAAAAACAGTCCTGAGATTAGATGAAACTGCACAAAAGACTTTATTACAAAGTAACAAGCCGTGTCTTAGTCCGCAGAGCAAGCCTCTCAATATAGCACATAGTTCTTATTTTATATTACAGTAATCCCTCGCTATATCGCGCTTCGACTTTCGCGGATTCACTCTATCGCAGATTTTAAATGTAAGCATATCTAAATATATATCACAGATTTTTCGCTGGTTCGCGGATTTCTGCGGACAATGGGTCTTTTAATTTATGGTACATGCTTCCTCAGTTTGTTTGCCTAGTTGATTTCATACAAAGGATGCTATTGGCGGATGGCTTAGAAGCTACCCAATCAGAGTATGTATTACATATTAACTAAAACTCCTCAATGATATAAGATATGCATCCCGCGCGATGCTTGATTGTTTCCTTGTCTCTGCCTCTATCTCACCCTTTCTGACATTCACTGCGCCTGACGGAGGGGGTGTGAGCAGAGGGGCTGTTTGCCTAGTGGATACCGATGCTCCTATAAGAAATGCCGCTTTATCGAGGTGCTTCGGCATATTTAAAAGCACACGTATTGATTTTTTGATTGTTTGCTTTAATCTCGTGCTCTCTCTCTCTCTCTGACGTTCATTGCGCCTGACAGAGGCTGTTTGCTTAGAAGATACTGACGCTCCTCTAAAAAATGCCGCTTTATTGCAGTGCTTCAGAATACTTAAAATCACACATATTGATTTTTTGATTGTTTGCTTTTCTTTGTCTCTCACTCTGAAATTCTCTACTCCTGATGCGGGCACTCCTTTGAAGAGAAGATATATTTGCATTCTTTTAATTGTGAGAAAGAAGAAAGAAGATCTCTGTCTTGTCATGGAGCACAGTTTAAACTTTTGACTAAAGGGTGTTATTTCATGTCTAGAGGGCTCTAATAATGTTAACAGTGTGGGAGAGTTTATAAGGGCTTAAAATATATAAAAATAACCATACAAACATATGGTTTCTACTTGGTGGATTTTCATCTATCGCAGGGGGTTCTGGAACGCAACCCCCACGATCGAGGAGGGATTACTGTATTTCTTATCATCTTTGTATCATCTTAATTAACATTGTGTTTTTACATGGCTCCCCCTAATGTACAAACACTTTTCCACCATTACCTCATAGCAATCATTTGACCAAAACTTGTCACCATTATCTCATAATCTGAGCTGGTGGTCCCAGCATTTGACTGAAACTGATTTATTTACTTCAGTTTTTCACCTTGGTGGTTACACAAGCTATTCAAAACAATAAAAAAGAAGAGGCAAATGCCTTTTATGTGTTTTCAAGCTTAACTCCTAAGTCATATTTTAATTATGCTTTATTATCTTTTCCATACTTTTAGTTCATTAGCTTACAAAAATCATTATACCAAGATTATGAAATACTGTACCATATATTTTCCCACTTTGGGACTTTCTAAACTCCCACCATATTAAACTCAAGGGGAGAGAAGAAGTTCAAAAAAATCAGGGAACAAACATTTCAGCCTTTTTGACTAGGAAGCATAAAAAATCCCTAGCCAGCCAATTTGAAGAAAGGAATCATCATAGATCATCAGTACTTTAAGCTTTAAACTATATATATATATAATAAAAAAAAATCCTGGGAGGGAGACTAGGGAGACGAGACGTGATTTTCTTCGAAGATAATTTGATGTCCCGCAAGAGAAATTTTAACGTCACGCGAAGACAATTTGGCATCCTGAGAGAGACACTTTAACATCACTCGAGACAAGGCAGTGAGACAACATTTAAAACAAGTTGACGAACATCTAACCAAGCAGTTCTTGGAATGCTTTTGGCAGACAGATTCCCAGCTCTTAAAAAAAGAAAAGCAGAACACGCAGCTTGCCAGCAGCAACAGCAGGAAGCCAGCAGATGATCCAACTGCTGCTCCTTAGTGTGCGTTCAGCCCTCCCCCCCCCCCCCAATTCACAACGCGAGCAACAGAGACGCAAAGTGGCAAAAGAACAGCTGCCGTGCAGGCTTTGAATTGATCGATGCAAAGTGCAACAAGTAGAAAACGCAGCTCGCCAGCAGCAACAAGACAGCAGATGCTCCAACTGCAACTCCCTAGTGTGCGTTCAGCCCTCCTTTACAACGCGAGCAGCAGAGACACGAAGTGGCAAAAAGACAGCTGCTGTACAGGCTTTTAAATGATCGACGTGCAGCGCGGCAAAAAGAACACGCAGCTCGCCAGCAGCAGCAGCAGAAAGACAGCAGATGATCCGACGGCATCTCCTTAGCATGCGTTCAGCCACCCATCCCCATCCCTTCACAACACAAGCAGTGTTATACGTCCTGCGAGAAAGATTTAACCACACCCGGTGCCAGAAATAAAGGACAAGTATTGTTTTTACAAAAGTTTTAAAGTAAAAGTGAAAATAATTCATATGTAACAATTCTCTTTAAATTGTATATCCGGTAAACCAAACCTGGGGGTGGGCAAGCAAAGCACCCTAGTATATATATTATATATATATCAATACTAATAAAAGGCAAAGCCCTCACTGACTGACTCACTGACTCACTCACTCATCACTAATTCTCCAAGTTCCAGTGTAGGTAGAAGGCTGAAATTTGGCAGACTCATTCCTTACAGCTTACTTACAAAAGTTGGGCAGGTTTCATTTCGAAATTCTACGCGTAATGGTCATAACTGGAAGCTATTTTTCTGCATATACTGTAATGGAGTTGAGTTCGAAAGCCGTGGGGGCGGAGTTTTGTGTGACATCATCACGCCTCTCATGTAATCACGTGAACTGACTGTCAACGCAGTGTGTAGAAAACCAGGAAGACCTCCAAAAAGCACTGAAGAAAACATGCATTATATAATTGAGAAGGCAGCGAAACAATAAGAAGCGAGCGAGTGACATATACTACCATATTCATGAGTGCTGCTACTTCGGAAAGAAAGCAAGATGTAAACCGAAACTTTAAATTAAGTTCATAGACAGGCTACCGCTGGCGTTTCTCATGCCCACGGGTAATGCGGGATACAAGTTTAATGAGAGGACGCAGGATATAAACGAGAGTTTTGATCACTTTGTAACTAAGTTAAAATTGCAGGTGAAGGGGTGTGCTTATGCAAATTCCGAGAGACTGTGTTTGTGGGGGATTGACAGTTAAGGCGGGTGGGGGAGTCACGTCATCATCTCCCCTCCCATTTACCTCATTTCGCTCTGAGCTGAGCTCCGTGGCTAACACCGTCTTCCGAAGCAACTTCGTCACACTGCCACCAAATATTCACAGAAAAATCCACAAGTTAATACACACGCTGTCTCTAGAGTTTCTCCACACTGAATCCTCCAGGCACTGCTTACAAAAGGTTACATTGACAATCGTGTTTCGTTATTTTTAAAATCTTTCCTTTTCTTAGCACAAGCACAGCTGAGAAGCTTCGATGCATGTGCTCCATAACGCGTTAAAAAATAATGCATTTAATCACACTTTCCATTACAATCAAAGGGGAACTTTTGTCAATGCATGATTTCCTGGTACACCGATTACACTGATCAGCGCATCCCGATTCATTTTAGCCTCGCACCAACTTGGTTTGAGAAGAAGTATGAAAAAATATGAGGTTAACACAGAAAAACAGATCACCAAATCAAGCTTTATGAATAATCGATTCGCCATCAATAATTGTTTTGGTAAAGCCATACTCAGTGTAATCCTCCTTCCATTTTATAATTTTTCCGCCACTAGCCATGATTAAATGAACGGTAAAAAAGTAAGAGCGAAGCGAGGGTGACTTATTTAGGCAGGCATATATATGATAGCAAAACTCATGACAATGTCAATCATGTTACATTATTATTAAAATGTTTCCTTTTCTTTTTCATTACTTCTTTAACACACTACTTCTCCTTTGCGAGGCGCGGGTATTTTGCTATATATATATATATATATATATATATATATATGAATGACCTCCAAAGAGTGCAAAGACTTTTGATCATTTGAACGTGTCTGCAAAAAGTGCCGTCTCCTGCCCAGCAAAAGTCGAGCAGCCGGCGCACGTGCATAGCTGTGCCGGCCTTTGAGACGCTGACTGCACTTCTGCCTTAAGTCAAAGTGAGCACTTTTTATTTTTTTCATCCTCCCCCTGAGCTATAGCCCAGACAAGTGCAAACACGGGACCCCTTTTCTACACCGCGGCAAAATAATATTAAGGCGCTTCACACTTTATTTTGCACGTATACGATTATGAGGTCGTCAGCTCGGATTATGAAGACACGCACAGGAGTGGAGGACTGACAGTGCCATCACAGCCGATTAATAGCTGGGACGTCTCACCAGTCTGCACAAGACCCACCGCGACTGTCCCCAAAAGGCACTCATATCGTCAGCGAAAACATCTCTCTACACTATATAAAAGAAAAAGGCAACTTTCCTTTCTTTACACCTTTTTTCCTTTTATCCCAAACCAAAGCCTTTCTCTCTTAACACTGCAGAGGACACAAAACTAATTTTCTTTAATTGCTGGTAATGCCGGTAAGGCACATTACCAGAGGCAGAAATTTGGACGTTCACATAGAAAATGTAATTTCTATACCACAGCCGTCGTGTAGCGCCTTTCAAAAGGGATCTACTACCGAGAGATGATCCATATACATTTTAGCTGCTGTTAGTACTACTTACCTGTTCTGTTACACTGTCTTTAAAATGTAGTTTACCCACAACCACTCCAGTAGTGCTCAATGTACCTTTACTTCTTAAAACGTTAATGTTTTACTGTTTAATAACTTAAAGACTACATTTTATTATTTTTCCCTTGCACTCAGTGACCAAAGCTATACACACAAATATAGACACATACAGTACATATATATACAGTAATCCCTCACTATATCGCGCTTCGACTTTGGCGGCTTCACTCTATCGCGGATTTTATATGAAAGCATAACTAAATATATAACGCGGATTTTTCGCTGCTTCGCGGGTTCTGCGGACAATATGTCTTTTTACTTCCTGTACATGCTTCCTCAGTTGGTTTGCCCAGTTGATTTCATACAAGGGACGCTATTGGTGGATTGCTGAGAAGCTAACCAATCAGAGCACGCAGTTAAGTTCTCCTGACTGAGAAGCTAACCAATCAGAGCACGCAATTGAGTTCCTGCGTGCTGAATGCAGTGTTAACCAGGAAGTCTCGTCTCGCTCATTCAGCATCAACGTGTTTCGCTGTGTAAAGAGTTGTGCTCTTTTGTGTTTATCTTTGTGCATAGTCAAGCCCTTCATTATGGCTCCAAAACAATCTGCTACTGCTTCAGG
>JANRMT010028514.1:0-13713 GCA_026402145.1 Polypterus bichir lapradei | reverse complement strand
TCAGCCCTGATTTAGCATACAGGTATCTTTAGTTAAGCCCATCGACTGCCTGCCATGCACTTCCCATTATACATACATTATTTATATATATAAATATATATATAATACTGTCTCACACGTGCGCATTGGAAGCAGGAACACCTCTTCTGCTTTCTCTTTACACAGTGTATTTATATATTGTCATATAAATGAGTCCAAGACATTATAAAGGTTTGGGGCAGCCATTCATATTATATATTATTATAATATATATTGTTTTTCCCAGCTGCAAAAGGGTTTTCTGAATCAAATACTGGATGTGCATATCACAGAGTCCAAAACAGAACTGGCTATAGTAACCCAAGATGGAGGCTTTAAAGGTCTGGAGAGGAACTGACGTCATCAAAGGGGCTGGAACCAGAAGTGACGTCATCAAAGGGGCCAGCTTCGGAAGTGACGTCATCAAAGGGGCCGGCTTCGGAAGTGACGTCATCAAAGGGGCCGGCTTCGGAAGTGACGTCTTCTGAGGCGCCGGAACCTTGCAGGATTTCCCGGGAAAAGTCTGTAGGGAACTGAGAAAGACAGTCAGCGCACTCTGCCGCCCCCTGGTCGGATGTTTTATTACAATTACTCAGGCCCTCCTACTCGCACGTGTGTGACAAGATATATATGTATATATATGTATATGAAGTCATAACAGAAGAAATAATTAAACACAAGGAAAAGGATTGAGTGTGTGACGGTGCGGGTCAGCCAGCTCCATGCTCCCACTCCTGTTTGGGAGCAACTTGAACCCACATCACATGTAACATAACCAAGGGTTGAGCTGGGCAAATGAGGAAACAAATTTAAGGCAAGGGGTAGGTATAAAAAGGTGCTCAGTTCTGTTATTAAAAACAATTAAACCAACAGTGATCCAAATAAATAGTGCAGTGCAAAATCGTCAATAAATAAATCCATAAAAGTCAGTTAACATGTGGAGCTTAAAAGCAATCCCACATATAATCCATTAAAAACAAGGCTAAAATGTTAAGGCAGGGAACTGTCTTTTAAAATCACATCCACGGTGCATCTCTTGAACTCTTGGCATCTTCTCCCCTTATCCTGATTGGACCTTACAAAATGAAGGAACGCCTGCCAACAGATACAGCCATCCTTTTCCTAGTTCGGGTCTGTACTGCTCCATGGTGCCCCATCCAAATCTCTTCTTACAAAGCCTTGGGTCCCTGTGGCCATCCGTGGCCCTGACAGGGCTCACCATCTGAACTTTCCCGATTCCTGCTGCCTTGCCAGACTTGCGCGAAAGTGAGCCACATGTCACTCCCAACTCCACCAATACACTCAGTGAGAGAGAGTCAGTGGGAGCATCGGCCACACACTCTCCCAAGGGCTTTCCTCCAAGTTTCCTGCCTTTTCTCACTCGCTGTCTCTCTCTCTCTCTCTCTCCCTCTCACACCAGTTGTCCTGCATTGCTGTCTTCTTCTCTCCTGTCTTTTAACCTCTCTGTTCTTTCTTCCCTTTCATT
Source organism: Polypterus bichir lapradei (assembly GCA_026402145.1). Lineage (NCBI taxonomy): Eukaryota > Metazoa > Chordata > Cladistia > Polypteriformes > Polypteridae > Polypterus > Polypterus bichir. Next base: position 12,209 of record JANRMT010028514.1, on the reverse strand, counting down.
TTCTTTGCCTTTCTCTTTCTGCCCCGCAGGCTCCCTCTTATATGCCTCCATGGGCACAGTGCCTCAATTGCGACTAGTGGAAAGCCATTAGAGCAATCAAGACAGACCTCACCTTTCTGTGCAGGTGCACTCTGCCTCAATCACCCCACCAACCTCCCGCAAACGCATGAACATACCCACCTACGGAGACTGAGCTGGCTATTTATTTATTTAAAAACAAACCTCTGCTGCTTAGTCACAGACCAACTATTCCACAGAGTGTAACTCAAGGTTTAACTAAACGCAGCTTAAAGCTGAAACACAAGAGGTCTCTGCCTTGTCTTAGAGAAACTACCTACGTAATTTCCCAGGGTTAAAAAAAGGTAAATGAGTAACAAACACCCCTCCAGAAAGTGGGGATAAACTGACGTGAAAACCCATACCCTCCTCCTATGAAGTGATGCTAAGATCAATAGAACAATCTGCTAAACACCCCTCTTAACGAAGTGGTGTTCAGAATAATGGGAGAATCAACAGTAGTCAGAAATTACTGTTGACATTAGTTGATTGGAGGATGTAATAAAGTTCTGCATATTAAGAGTCAGATGATGCGATGTATTAGATCAGGTGATGGTAATTAGAAAAGTTATGAAAGCAGATGAATTTTCAGTTGATTTCTCACTTCCTGGACTGAGCCATTTGCGCGTAACAAATAAAGAAATGTTCTGCATTCTCATCTGGGCTCCATGGCTGCTTTCTTTGAAGATGGAGGGAAGTTTGTTTTTTCCCACAATACCATCTGCTATCTTAAAAAGATGGTCTCCAGTTATCCAAAGACTCCACCCCCAACAAAAAAACCCTTAGAGCCTCCCAAAAACTTTTTTAAAATGAGTATAGCAATTGTATAGTATAATCACCCGTGAAATGATTTTTAATTTTGTGAAATTGTCTTTGCTCATCACTAACCATAAGCGACTGGGCAGGCACTCTCTCCAATTTGACATTAATGTATTATTATTTGACTCTAATGTCTGACACTAGTCTTATGCACGGGTTCTAAGTGCAACCACTACTTCTCCTTATTTAATTGTGTTAAGTTCCTAATTCATTTCTTGCCTTGAAATGCCTCTTGAGCTGGAATGCAGTCAAAAAGATGGAGTGAAACCAAGCAGGTGGGCCCAGCTTTGGGATTTTTTGTTTTACCCCTCTTGGGAGAAGAAGTGGTTTTATTTTAGCAGCCTGTCATTATCACTTTCATTTTCAGTTTGGATGCACCATCATGAAGTGTTTGGTTATTGTAATGAGACCCGATTGCACAGGCATTGAGAGGCACAGATGACGATGCGCTCAGAGATGTGATGCGTTACGGCTAGAGACAAATCCTGCTCCTTAAAATCCAAATATGTAGCTATGCAAATGCTCTCATATACTAAGAGGCACACTCTGAAAGCTCACTCGAAATGTATTCATTTTTTTTTTAACAATATACTGTTTGTGAATTATTCATACTGCGTTCATTTTAATACCCGACATATCCTCCTTTAGAGAAGTGCCGTGGTGATCAGGACATCGCACTATAAAGGAACATTTCCTCTCCTTCTTACTCCTCACAAAAGAGTCACAAATCATGCTTGAGGGCAGACTAAGCCTTGGAAGAGTTTAATGAGTCTAGTGTTAATTCCATCCTTCTTAGAGAGTTTGCAATTTTCTTTTTCGTTTTGTGTTTTAAGCTTTTCAAAGTCTGTCTGTTGCAAATGAATGCTTTTTTTTTTTGCCTTTTTTCAATGAAGTCTGCAGCTGCAACATATCGCTCCAAGAGCTTAACAGCTTCCTTTTATGCCAGTGCCATTGAATGAGCTGTCTGGGAGCATTTCATTTTACAAAGACTTTTTAGCCAAAATGTAAATTAGAATGCTATCTAATTTAGTTCCAAGTGAATCTGCAGGATGTACTTACAAATTAATTGCTGTATGCTGTTGAACCAATCAGCATTCACATCTCATGTTCTGTTATCTTGTCAATTCAAGTCGTTTGGTTAAGTTGCACAACTTTTTTTGTATTATTATTAATTATTATTTTTTATTTTATTTTACCATACTTAATCTTTGTAAAGGCTTAGAAATAGCTGAACTCTTGGTTAAGCACTGAGAAAAAGTTCAAATTGGAGTGAGCCAATAAGACGAGACTCGTGACTGAGCTTTGGCTCCATCATATGGGCCGGACACCTGCCTGTTTTATCTACTTGAAGTTGTGTAATAATACAAATCTCGTTTTTTTATTGTACTAATAATATATTCTGTAGAATACTTGTGCAGGCCATCTGTTCCTTTAAATGTCCTTATGTGAGTTTCTTTTAAAAAAAGCTTTGCTGTTGTGCTGTCGTATGAGAAGATACTGGAGGAAATAGCTCAAGGCTTTGAACCTCCTTGATCATGGACTACCTGACCAATGGACAGCAGTTTGTGAGACTGAGGGACTGTGTGTCAGAAATGGTGGGGTGTAATATTGGAGCACCTCAGGTTGAATTGTCCTGTCTCTTTTCCTGTTTACTCTCCACACAGCAGACGTCCAGCACAATACCAGCACTTGCCATCTACAGAAATTCTTGAATGTCTCAACCATCATAGGCTGAATTAATAATGGAGATGAGTCTGAGTCCAGGAGGCTTGTGGAGGTCTTCATCTTGTGGTGCAGGGACGACAACATGCAACTCAATATCGGCAAAACAAAAGAGCTGGAATACCAAAGGGTGCCAAAGGGAATTGTTCTGTACTTTAAAACCAAAATCAGACTTTTGGTTTCAGAACATCTGGATCCTCTGCAGTTTCCCTGTCAGACACACATACATACAGTTGTGCTTGAAAGTTTGTGAACCCTTTAGAATTTTCTATATTTCTGCATAAATATGATCTAAAACATCATCAGATTTTCACTCAAGTCCTATAAGTAGATAAAGAGAAACCAGTTAAACAAATGAGACAAAAATATTATACTTGGTCATTTATTTATTGAGGAAAATGATTGAATATTACATATTTGTGAGTGGCAAAAGTATGTGAACCTCTAGGATTAGTAGTTAGTTTGAAGGTGAAATTCGAGTCCGGTGTTTTCAATCAATGGGAAGCCAATCAGTTGTGAGTGGGCACCCTGTGTTATTTAAAGAACAGGATCTATCAAAGTCTGCTCTTCACAACACATGTTTGTGGAAGTGTATCATGGCACGAACAAAGGAGATTTCTGAGGACCTCACAAAAAGAGTTGTTGATGCTCATCAGGCTAGAAAAGGTTAAAAAACCATCTTGAAAGAATTTGGACTCCATCAATCCACAGTCAGACAGATTGTGTACAAATGGAGGAAATTCAAGACCATTGTTACCCTCCCCAGGAGTGGTCGACCAACAAAGATCACTCCAAGAGCAAGGCGTGTAATAGTCGGCGAGGTCACAAAGGATCCCAGGGTAACTTCTAAGCCACTGAAGGCCTCTCTCACATTGGCTAATGTTCATGTTCATGAGTCCACCATCAGGAGAACACTGAACAACAATGGTGTGCATGGCAAAGTTGCAAGGAGAAAGCCACTGCTCTCCAAAAAAAACATTGCTGCTCGTCTGCAGTTTGCTAAAGATCACGTGGACAAACCAGAAGGCTATTGGAAGAATGTTCTGTGGACGGATGAGACCAAAATAGAACTTTTTGGTTTAAATGAAAAGCGTTATGTTTGGAGAAAGGAAAACACTGCATTCCAGCATAAGAACCTTATCCCATCTGTGAAACTTGGTGGTGGTAGTATTATGGTTTGGGCCTGTTTTGCTGAATCTGAGCCAGGACGGCTTGCCTTGATTGATGGAACAATGAATTCTGAATTATATCAGAGAATTCTAAAGGAAAATATCAGGACATCTGTCCATAAACTGAATCTCAAGAGAAGGTGGGTCATGCAGCAAGTCAATGACCCTAAGCACACAAGTCGTTCTACCAAAGAATGGTTAAAGAAGAATAAAGTTAATGTTTTGGAATGGCCAAGTCAAAGTCCTGACCTTAATCCAATTGAAATGTTGTGGAAGGACCTGAAGCGAGCAGTTAATGTGAGGGAACCCACCAACATCCCAGAGTTGAAGCTGTTCTGTACGGAGGAATGGGCTCAAATTCCTCCAAGCCGGTGTGCAGGAATGATCAAAAGTTACCGGAAACGTTTAGTTGCAGTTATTGGGGGGTCACACCAGATACTGAAAGCAAAGGTTCACATACTTTTGCCACTCACAAATATGTAATATTCGATCATTTTCCTTAATAAATAAATGACCAAGTATAATATTTTTGTTTCATTTGTTTAACTAGTTTCTCTTTATCTACTTTTAGGACTTGAGTGAAAATCTGATGATGTTTTAGGTCATATTTATGCAGAAATATAGAAAATTCAAAAGGGTTCACAAACTTTCAAGCACAACTGTAGGTGTGGAGGTTGCTCTCGTCTCCATGCTCCATAGAGTCTACTCCCACTTGTTCAAAGACGGCACCAAAGTCACAATCAAGTTCTTTGATTTTCCCAGTGACATTAACCCTACTTTACCTCATTGATGCCCCAATACTCTCCTGTATCATGGACTTCCTTAAACAACAGATGGCAGTTTGTGAGGCTTGGGGACTGTGTGTCAGAAATGATGGGGTGTAATACTGGAGCACCTCATGTTGAACTGTCCAGTCTCTCTTCCTGTTTACTTTCCATACAGCAGACGTCCAGCACACCAGTGTGCGTCTGTAAGAAGCGGGCATTACAAAGAGACGCTCAAAAAGTTTCCTCACTTTTTAAAAAATCTATTTATTAAGAATTTCAAAAATAAATTACATCGCTTTTCTACATAGTCACCTTCCTTTGCAATGTAATTTTCCCAGTCACATGACTCTCTCAGACAGGACCAATGACTACTCCTCCTGCCTTCACAGTTTCCAACAAAAATATAGAAATGTGGAAACCGTCCCTCGTATGTCCGTATAATATATGTAAAATTAATGTCTGTATATATATCATAACTGCTAAGAAATTTGACTGTATGTTATTTCATTTTTATTTACAATATATTGTTTAGACAGTTGTAGTTTTATACATATATTTATTTGTAACCAATAATGTTTATACTTAAATATTGCAGTTCATGAATAGCGCTTCTCATAATGTTGTTTCAACTGTGTCGTTGCTTTCAAGCTTGTTTAGTGACAGTGCCGCGTGCGTAACGTTTTAAGTCTAAAATTGCATTTTATTCATTATTATCCTTTACTGTATCATAGTGTTGCAGAGTGTATTCTATATTATTATCATACAGTATTGAATTAAGTCATGTTCTTAGTAAGTATTTACATTTATTATATTAGTTTTAAATGGATATTTCCTTTTTTATCTCTCTCACTCTGTTATGTTAAAGGAAAACCACATACACATTCACAAATATACAGTATGTCATCTACATAATCATCATTATCAAACCCTGGTGCAAACAACTTTTGAAGATATGAGTGCCATGGATTTGTATTTTAATAAATTATTTGGACATCTCCCTTTTCTGACTGTTCTTACTGGGCAACCTGTGGCGATTGTGCTTGTTATGAAGATCTGAAAGAATCAGTGAGGTCACAAGTTGAGTCAAATTATTCAACACCCCTGTAACACTCTGCAAAGCAGAAGCCATACATCAACATCAGTGTCCTGAAGCGCCACCAGCCTCTCTGGGCTCGGCCTCATTTGAGATGGAAAATAGTGAAGTGGAATCGTGTTGTATGGTGTGGCGAGTCAACAGTTCAAAATGTTTGTGGAAAAAACTGTCATCAGGTTATAGATAGATAGAAATGGCAATATATAACTGATAGATAGATAGATAGATAGATAGATAGATAGATAGATAGATAGATAGATAGATAGATAGATAGATAGGACACTATATAATAGATAGATAGATAGATAGATAGATAGATAGATAGATAGATAAGAAAGGCAAAATGTGTCCCATAACTGGGCCTGCCATTTTAATTAGCTTGTTGATTCATGGTGTAATAGGAAAGAATCGACTTAAACAATGTCCAGTGGACTTGATGAAAAATGAGAGAAAAATAGATCAAAAAACCAAAACATTTGACAAAACAACAACATTTATTTATATAGCACATTTTTATACAAACAGTAGCTCAAAGTGCTTTACATAATAAAGAATAGAAAAATAAAAGACACAATAAGAAAACAAAATAAATCAACATTAATTAACATCGAATAAGAGTAAGGTCCAATGGCCAGGGGGGACAGAAAAAACAAAAAAACTCCAGACGGCTGGAGAAAAAAAAAAATAAAATCTGTAGGGATTCCAGACCATGAGACCGCCCAGTCCCCTCTGGGCATTCTATGTAACATAAATGAAACAGTCCTCTTTGGATTTAAGGTTCTCACTTGATGATGATGATGGTCATGTAGACTTCTGACTTTTAATCCATCCATCATTGTTGGAGCATCATGAAGCTTTGAGTAGGTGGAGGTGGCGCAGGCCACCACCACAAAGAAACCGGAAAAAGAAACAGAAAAGAGAGTAGGGGTCAGTACGGATTTTAGAGCCACCATGAATAGTTATTATGAGGAAATTGAACATACAGAGTATCAGGATTAAGTTAAATTAAGTTAAATTAAAGTTATAGAAAGGCCATGTTAAAGTAATGTGTTTTCAGCAGTGTTTTAAAGTGCTCTACTGTATTAGCCTGACGAATTCCTATTGGCAGGCTATTCCAGATTTTAGGTGCATAGCAGCAGAAGGCCGCCTCACCACTTCTTTTAAGTTTTGTTCTTGGAATTCTAAGGAGACACTCATTTGAGGATCTGAGGTTACGATTTGGAATATAAGGTGTCAGACATTCCGATATATAAGATGGAGCGAGATTATTTAAGGCTTTATAAACCATAAGCAGAATTTTAAAGTCAATCCTGAATGACACAGGTAACCAGTGTAGTGACATCAAAACTGGAGAAATGTGTTCGGATTTTCTTTTCCTAGTTAGGATTCTAGCAGCTGCATTCTGCACTAGTTGCAAACGATTTATGTCTTTCTTGGGTAGTCCTGAGAGGAGTGCGTTACAGTAATCTAGTCGACTGAAAACAAACGCGTGAACTAATTTCTCAGCATCTTTCAGTGATATAAGAGGTCTAACTTTACTTATGTTTCTTAAGTGAAAAAATGCTGTCCTAGTGATCTGATGAATATGCGATTTAAAATTCAGATTACAGTCAACAATTACCCCTAAGCTTTTTACCTCCGTCTTGACTTTTAATCCTAATGTATCCAGTTTATTTCTAATAGCCTCATTGTATCCATTATTGCCAATCACTAAGATTTCAGTTTTCTCTTTGTTTAACTTGAGAAAGTTACTATTCATCCATTCTGAGATACAAGTCAGACATTGTGTTAGTGAATCAATAGAATCGGGGTCATCAGGTGCTACTGATAAATACAGCTGTGTGTCATCAGCATAGCTGTGGTAGCTCACGTTGTGCCCTGAGATAATCTGACCTAACGGAAGCATGTAGATTGAGAATAACAGCGGACTCAGGATAGAGCCTTGTGGAACACCATATCGGATATCATGTGTCTTCGAGTTGTAATTACCACAACTAACAAAAAATTTTCTCCCTGTCAGGTAGGATTCAAACCAATTTAAGACACTGCCAGAGAGGCCCACCCATTGACTAAGGCGATTTCTAAGAATATTATGATCAATGGTGTCAAATGCAGCACTCAGATCTAAGAGGATGAGAACAGATAAATAGCCTCAGTCTGCGTTCACTCGCAAATCATTTACTACTTTAACGAGTGCAGTTTCTGTGCTGTGATTTGTTCTAAAACCCGACTGAAATTTATCAAGAATAGCATGTTTATTTAGGTGGTCATTTAACTGCATAATGACTGCTTTCTCCAGAACTTTGCTTAAGAAAGGCAGGTTAGAGATGGGTCTAAAATTTTCAAGAGCCGAGGGGTCAAGATTATGTTTCTTAAGAAGGGGTTTAACTACAGCAGTCTTAAGACAGTCTGGGAAGACCCCCATATCTAATGATGAATTTACTATGTCCAGAACATTATCAATTAGCACGCCTGATATTTCTTTGAAAAAAAAAACAGTAATGAAATTGAGATATAAATACAAAATAGCGACCAGATGTTAAACGGCAGGAAATTACGTCAAAACTGTATGTTCGGAAGTGACATCATTGTGGAGGAACCGGAAGTGACGTCATCATGGAGGAACCGGAAGTTATGTCATCGTGGAGAAACTGGAAGAGACGTCATCACAAGGAGCCGGAAGTGATGTTACTGTATCTTCTGGAGTTAGACATGTAAATGATGTTGGACAGCCATTTTGAAAACCTGGAAATGGTAGAGGTAAGTACATGGGATTGCTACTTTTCTTCTTTAGGTCTGGTGAAAAAGATAGAGAGAGTACTTGATATCAACCCTTCATCTCACGATAGATCACTCACCTTAGGGCTTGTTGGCTGCCTTCTAAGCCCATGTGTGTGACAATGGATATAGTAGTGTAGTTGAAAGCAGGACCCTTGAGAATCTTCAAATAATTTCCTAACAATAGTTTGGAAACATTAAATGAAATGAAACGATGAAACAATGTTTGGGCTGAATGGCCTGTACTCATTTTTATGTTCTTGCAGTTAGTTTGCACGTTTCCTATCTTCATATTGCTTATCGTGATGGAGTGCACGTGTAACTGAAATGTTATTTATGATATCTCAGCTGAAGTTGTCTCTACAGCCTTGTTATGCTCAAACTGTGAACATATCTGATTTTAATCTGCACTACCTTTCCTTTAAACCAGCACATTTACATGACTATCAGTGAGACCATTGTATTTTTTTTATCTGCTAATAACACTGATAGAAAGCTTGGTCTCCAAGAGCTACCAGAAATTTGCACATTTTTGCGTATTAACTGTTTTAGCTGGTTTTATTTTCATTTGAGCAATGTTTAAAATGACTAATGGAGAGAAGGAGAAGAGTGACATGAGGAAAAGCAACAGAGGTGCATTTGACTTTATTTAGGTTGATTTTTAGAAGGGTTTTGATAAAAGGTTAGTGGTCAAACTAAAAGAAGTGGGAATTCAGGGCATGATTTGTATGTAGGTGGGTACAACATTGGCTCCAACACAGGAAGCAAAAGGTAATAGGAAGGGGAACTGTTTTGTCTTTGTAGAGTAATATATTGCTCTACTTTCCCCTTTTGTATTAATAATGTGTAGCCTTTGTCAGAATGCCTCAAATCTCCCAGACTTACCACTGTTTATAAGGTATTGTACTTTATAACTTCTCCCCACCTTCCCTTCAACATCTATAAACTCAGGCAATTAGGTGTAGTAAAAGACAAGCAGGAGTTAAATTACAATTTAAACAATATATTATTGATAATATTCATAAATAATAATATGCAAAGTACATTTGGATATTGGCAACCATACAACCTGATAAATGGTGTTGTGTCATTTCAGACAGCACACAGAATTGTTTGTTATTTAAAATGTCTCTAGTTAAGGCATCATTTGTGGTCAGCTTTCTTCAGAACAGGCCACATGCCTATCTCAATATGGCTACCGAGCTGTGCTCTTCATTGTGTTGTCCTTTTCAGTTCATGCATCAGTTTGGTGAGAGTGAGAGAGTGAGCAAATTTATAGATTCTCTGTCCAACCCCTAGAGCCAATAGGACATCATGGTACTTAATGGCTTCTGATACAAGCCAGTTCAAAACAGCCATACTTCAGACCAATGGGGGAATAGAACATCTTCACACCTGCCCTCTAGACCATGTGTTAAGGTAAAGCTTGGCAGTTAGGCAGCCAGGGTTTGTGTGGGGGGTTGAGAGAGAGACTTTAGCAGAGAAACACTTGCCAGACTGGTTTGAGGCACTTCCCCCAAATCCTGTCATAAAAAATTCAAAGAGACTCAGTCCTGGTGGTGGGGTTGTAAATATAAATGCTTCTCACTAATGTAACACTAATTACATTGCTTTGCCTAAGTTACAAATAAAGACATACAAAATATTTATCCACTTATATGCAAAATCTCACATCACAACAGGAACTTTTTAAGAATTAGGTGATCCTAAAAGTGCGGGTCTTTTATTATACTTAACAATTTGATAAAAAGTATAATCAATAAGCTGTTTAAGTTTGCAGATATGTACCAGACTAGGTGGTAGGGTGGATAATCTCGGTTCCGTTGAATGTTTACAAATCTTTTTAGCCTCCTTGATATCTTCTGAATGCTGTCTGGCAGTTGATAGTGTTGAGTCCTCAATGACTCCTAAATCCTCCTCATATGATGCACTTTGAATTTTCAGACCTCCCATTTTTATTTCATATGTGTAACACTTTATATTTACTTTCATTAAATTTCATCTGCCACAAATTTTCCCAAGCCTGTATGCTTTCCAAGTCTTTCTGTGATGATTCAAGGATTATCAGTTAATCTGCTGATCATGGCATCATCTGCAAACTTAATCAGCTTGTTACTTATATTCCTATTCAAATTGTAAACATCTGTTAAAAACAGCAGCAGCCCCAGCACTGACCCATACTGGACACTGCTCTTAACATCAGCCAATTCTGATGAGGTTCCTTGCACCATCACCCTTTGCTTCCTGTGCCTGAGCCAGTTCTGTACCCATCTACACACCACATCCTGAAAATAATGCTCATCATACTTCAGTCAGAAATCTAGAATTATTGCAATGATCATTCTAAATGATACAGGGAATCTTCTGGAGGATGCACTGATGAAGCACCCAAGATGAAAAAGTTTTCTGGTAAGGCTTTCCACAGGATTTTGAAGTGTGTCTGGGGACATTTGTACCCAGTCAGCCCACATAGTATTTGTGAAGTCCAGTACTGATGTTGGGTTTGAAGTCCTGGCTCAGAATTACTGTTCCAATTCACACCAAAGGTTTCAGTAGGGTGAAAGGTCAGGGCTCTGTGCAGACCACTCTAGTTTCTCCATGTCTTTATTGACCTGGCTTTGCACACAGGGGCACAGCCATGCTGAAAGAGAAAAGGACCTTCCCCGAACTGTTACCACAAGCTGGAAGAGTACAATTGCCTAAAATGTCCTTGTATGTTGTAGCACTAACCGTACCCTCCAGTGGCACTAAGGGGCCTAGGTCAAACCTTGAAAAGCAGCCCCAGACCATTATCATTCCCCCACCAAATGTCAAAATAGGCACTGTGTAGTCAGAAGGTAGCATTCTCCTGGCATCTGCCAAACCCAGAATTGTCCATTAGACTGGCAGATAGGGAAGTGTGAGTTATCCCTCCAGAGAACACCTTTCCACTTCACCAGAGTCCAATGGCCGGGAGCTTCCTACCATTCCAGCTCACATCTGGTATTGCACATAGAGTTTAAAGAATTAAAGAAAGAAACCTATCCTCTACTAGGACGAGTTTGATAAAAAAAACCTCTTTGAGTCAGAAATCAGGCAGGAGGAAACCTGCTCATCACGTCTTTAACACTAGAATTACCAGAGCCTATGAAAAAACTCGTAGATCCGTCCCACCTTAAATCGTTACTTAAATCCGTCCGCACCTCTCCCAGCGTCTTTTGTCCTATTAATGTGCAGATTAAGAGCAGCAAGCAGCCGGCTATTCCATCCCTCACCGTAGCAGAACATGCACAAACTTCTCCCAGCTCATGCCTTGATTGATTATCTGGGAGTGAAGTGGAGTTTTAGAGTGGAAATAATAGATCGTTATTTGGAACACACGCATTTCTTGTGTGTTCCATTTCTACAGTAATCAGTGTAAACGCATTGTTAAAATAGAAACTTTTTCATATTTTAGTAATAAATGTTACAAACTGTAGGCATAAACTATAGAATATGTGAGGGCTGATTTCCAAAGATCAAATAAACACTTTCACAAAAGGTTCAAGATCAACACAGCAGCTCCCGTGGTGTAGCGCTAAGATTTGCTGTCGTAGCACGTCTACTGTACCTCAGAAACTTGAGTTCGATTCCCTGTTGGGGATGAACTGTTATAATTTTTTTCTTTTTAACCTCAAATGGACATAAAATTTATAAATTGGTATGCACTGTCAGTTAATGAGATTGTTATATTTTCATGTGGGATGCTCCTTTTAAAATATTTTTTAACAAGTGAGACTGCAAATAACATGAACAAGTGTCCTTATAACTGTTATTTTTAAGATC
>JANRMT010028502.1:0-10623 GCA_026402145.1 Polypterus bichir lapradei | reverse complement strand
ATTGTTTAGTTCCTGAAACAGTTCTGTGCTGCTTTTATCCCTAATGTATAGCCTAAGAAATCGTTTGAGTTCTTCTAATGTGAGATCATCTCTACTCAAGAGAAAATTTTTGAAGATGCCTGGTTTAACAACTTTTAGTACAGACTTAACAATTTCAGTCTCAGTAAATCCCTCATGTAGCCCTACATCTATTTGTTTGCAAAGGTTACTGTATGAAATTTCAGAACCCCCATCATAGATTTGCCCACCATGGACTTTGAACTCCGTACGAGGCAGAAAAGCAGTAACATCAGTGAGTCTTACCACTTGATCTGACGCCATATAAGGAAAGCATCCTTTCTCCAAGTCCCCAGAGTTCCTTCCATTTTCCAGGTTTGTGCCAAGATGTTGAGCTTGGCTCGACTGAGTATCTTGATCCAGTCCTGTTGTGATAACACCTGTACAATCCTTACTCTTCACAGGGTTGAAATCCTTTCTGGTTAGGAGTTGTGAAATCATATCTTGGAGGTGAAGTAGGTGTGACATGCCTTCATCCTCCAAATTTCTCAACTTTTCACTCTTAACATAATCAAAAAGGAAATAATAAAGTTCTTGTTCACCTAGTTGTGAGAGTTCTACAGTTTCATCGCCTTCTTCATCTCCTATACTTGCAGCCAGAATGCGGAGTTGATTGTAATCCAGCAATATTAATTTCTTATGGATATCCCAGATCAGCATCTTGCGTGGTCCAGATGTTGCCATCTTCCTTCCGTACCTGAAGCTAGGCTCTCTGGATGACACACTCAAAGGGGTCCTCCCTGAAGCTTCACAACAGGAATTCCCAGGCGTATTGATGACTGTCTCCACGGCAGGGTGTTATCCCGGACAAGCCCCCAATTGTTACCGACCTCAGGCCTAGGGGAACCTGGGCCAGGTACAAGCCACTGTTGCTACAGGGTGTAGCCTCAGCGATATGGTGTAAAGCATAAAAGAAACAGACAGCAGTCCCGAGTCTCAGACCATACTTCTCTGTTTTTTTTTTATTCTCCTTTTTCCAGAAATATATATATAGTTCAATTTCTGCATAGATCAACATGGCAATCAGTGAAAACAATGGTGCTAGCCAATTTCCTCTGCATAACAAATAGTGTAAACACATTTACTTTGAGTCCTTGATTAGAAAAAACTATCCAAGGAAGCAGACAGTTCTGTATTTCCACATTGTATGTAGATGAGTTACTAAATCAAAGCAGTCTGACTATTCGAAGCAGGTGACTCTTTAGCAAGACAGGTAAATATTTATGTCCTGTAGATAGCCATCGGCAATAACCTGTAGCAGAATTTTCCAGACATTCTGCCTTTTCTTTAAAACATTGGTTTATAGCCCATTACTCTAAGCAACACACCGAAATGTTATTTTCTTTATAATACTGAGATCTAGCCCATTACACATGCGTGTTAAACCTTCGAGATCAGATGAGATCGGACGCTTTCACACTGGTATGGCAGAAATCGAGAGCCACGCTACTTCTTTCTGGTTAAATACTGATGATCGGGGGAGCCCGCTTGCAATGGAAAGCATAAAGATGCATTTCCCAGACATACACTGGTGCCCAGGTTAACTTCGCTTGTAATGGAAAAAAAAGCTTACAGCACTCGAGTTTCCCAGGCGATCTTCCATCCACGTATACTGGCTGAGCGCATGCGTGTTAAACTTCTGAGATCAGACGAGATTGGACGCTTTCACACTGTTATGGCAGTAAGCGAGAGCCACGCTTCCTCTTCCTGTTTTAATACTTAAGATCTGTTTGCGCTTCCAATAGAAAGGATAAAGATGCAGTTCCAAGCCATACACTGAAGCCCAGGTTGACTTCGCTTGTAAAGGAAAAAAAGCTTACAGCACTCCGTCTCCCATTATCACTAAAATACAGTAAACAGTCCAAATTACAGTAATAAACTGTATGTCAAAATACAGCAATGTACTGTAGTCTATTTCTACAGTACAAATACTGTAATAAAACAGCATTTTACTGGCAAAACTGCTGCCATTAATTTACTGTAATTTTACATGAAAATTTTATACAGTCAAGCCATACACTGAAGCCCAGGTTGACTTCGCTTGTAAAGGAAAAAAAGCTTACATCACTCGGTCTCCCAGGCTGTCTCCCATCGAAGTACTGGCAGAGCGCATGCGTGCTTAACTTCCGAGATCAGATGAGATCGGATGCTTTCACACTGGTATGGCAGTAATCGAGAGCCACACTACTTCTTGCTGGTTAAATACTGAAGATCGGGTGAGCCCGCTTGCAATGGAAAGCATAAAGATGCATTTCCCAGGCATACACTGGTGCCCAGGATGACTTCGCTTGTAATGTAAAAAAAGCTTACAGCACTTGAGGTTTCCAGGCGTTCTCCTATCCACGTATACTGGCCGAGCGCATGCCTGTTAAACTCCCGACATCGGACACTTTCACACTGGTATGGCAGTAATCGAGAGCCGCGCTACTTCTTGCGGGTCAAATAATGAATCTATTGAGGGGCGCTTCCAATGGAAACGATTAAGATGTTTTTCCCAGCCATACACTGAAGCCCAGGTTGTCTTCGCTTGTAAAGGAAAAAAAGCTTACAGCACTCGGTCTCCCAGGCTGTCTCCAATCGAAGTACTGGCAGAGCGCATGCATGCTTAATTTCCGAGATCAGACGAGGTCGGACGCTTTCATGCTAGTATGGCAGTAATCGAGAGCAACGCTACTTCTTGCTGGTTAAATACTGAAGATCGGGGGAGCCCACTTGCAATGGAAAGCATAAAGATGCATTTCCCAGGCATACACTGGTGCCCAGGTTAACTTCGCTTGTAATGGAAGAAAACCTTACAGCACTCGAGGTTCCCAGGCTTTCTCCCATTCACGTATACTGGTCGAGCGCATGCGTGTTAAACCTATGAGATCAGACGAGATTGGACGCTTTCACACGGTTATGGCTGTAAGCGACAGCAACGCTTCTTCTTCCTGTTTTAATACTTAAGATCGGTTTGCACTTCCAATAGAAAGGATAAAGATGCAATTCCAAGCCATACACTGAAGCCCAGGTTGACTTCGCTTGTAAAGGAAATGTAGCTGCGTTTTTCACAAAATTACCAAAGTTCTGCAGCTTCAACTCAAAAAAAAATGAGATTCAACAAAAGCCTGACGCGCAGAAATGATTCCACAGACAAATTTCTTCGTTTTTTTTTGAAGTTTGGTTAAGTTTTAAAGTAAAACAGTTTACACACAAAAAGGGAAAATTAAAATAGTAAAAAAGGAAAAATTAATGTAAGAAAAGTTCAATTCTAAGCTTAATCTTGTTACATCTCAAATCGTTACTATTTACTTAACATTTCTGAACCATTTCAAAACGGTCAGAAAACTGTATGCTTATCCCATTTCTAAGCCTAAAATGGGTCTTTCAAGTCCCTATTTACTGGGACCTGTTCCAAACTAAAGTAGCTTATTATCACACTGTAACTCAGTTATAGTAGGGAGGTTCTATTTCTTGTTAACTATAGGGGGAAAAGACTATACCATAAGCTATGACTATGAAAGACATTTATATTCTATTAAGCAAACAATAATATGAGTTTAACTCAAAACTTTAACTTTCTAAAATTGGCTCTTACATTTCCAGCCCCTAATTGGCTATGTAGGAGCGGAGACAATTACATTTTTGTTTTTTACTTCAATATGAGCCAATTACTTTTATATTAACTATTCTTTTCAAATCATTAGCAATAATACTGCAAACAAACATTTTAAAAATTTCATATTTCAAACATTGGCTGTTTCTTGAAGCAGGCACAGTTTATTCACGGGTCTGTCCAGTATGCTGGTTTTGGTCTGCACACAAACTCTTCTGACTGCACCTTTGGCATCTGGCATTGTCTTGATGACTCGACCCATTACCCATGAATTGCGAGGTGTACCTTTATCTACAATTAGAACAACGTCCCCTGGTTCAAAATTTCTTCTTGGTGCAAGCCATTTTTGACGTTCTTGAAGTATTGGCAAATACTCTTTTGTCCATCTTTTCCAAAACAAATCAGCCATGTATTGAATTTGTATCCAGTTTCTTCTTGGATATGGTTCATTTTCTGAAATGAGTTTAGGTGGTATTTCAGGTTTTGTCTTCAATAATAACAAGTGATTGGGTGCGAGTGGTTCCAAATCATTTGGGTCATCTGATGTCTTCGTAAGGGGTCTGTTATTTAGTATTGATTCTACTCTACACATCATTGTAGGAAGGTTTTCATCATCGAGTGTTTGTTGGTTTAGTGTTGAATTTAAAATCTTTCTTATGCTTCTGATTTGTCTTTCCCACACTCCACCTTCGTGAGAGGCTGATGGTGGATTAAAAATCCATTTGATTTGTTCTTGCTTCATAACGTCACTGATGTTTTTGTGTTCCAATTTTTTAATAGCTTCTCGTAGCTCTCTTTCTGCTCCAACAAAATTTGTTGCATTGTCTGAGCGCATGATTTTAACTTGTCCTCTTCTATCCGTTAATCGGAGTATGGCTTGGATACAAGAATCAGTGTCTAGGCTATGTGCGATTTCTGTGTGCGCAGCTCTGGTTGTTAAACATGTGAAGATTACTCCGTATCTCTTGACCAGACTTCTTCCTCTTTTGACTAGAAAGGGGCCAAAATAATCAACTCCAACATTAGTGAACGGTGGATGGTTTGTTGCTAGGCGATCTTTTGGCAAATCTGCCATTTTTTGCTCACCTGCTTTCGCATTGTATCTTCTGCACGTTGTGCACTTTGAAATTATTTTCCTAATAGCTGAATTCGCTTGAGGTATCCAGGTATCTTGACTTGCCCATCAGGGTTGAACAATGCTTTTTGTCCTCTTCATTGGTTAAAACAAGGTAAGTGACAGTGCCATATCCATCTTCACTAGCATCTGCAAAATGATGCATTTGTGCTGTCTTTATGGTTCCAAACCCAGTAGGTTTGAAGCATCTGTTCACTTTATAGTCTGTAAGTAACTTCAAATCATCCGTCCATTTTTTCCATTTCTGAATGTGTTTGACTTCTACTACTTCATCCCACCCAAATTTCTCTTTGCATAAGTCTTTTAGAATAAGCTTTGCTGGCAGTAAGGCGGGTGGTAGAAAACCAAGTGGATCATAAACTGAGCTAACAACAGACAGAATACCACACCTTGTAGCGGGCTTGTTTTGCAATTTAATCTGAAATTTGAAACTGTCAGTTTCTGTGCACCACTGGATGCCCAGGGCACGCTCTGTGGGAAAGAGACTGTGGCTCAAATCTAAGTCTTTTTGTTCGTGAGCTCTGTCTTCTTCAGGTATGGACAATAAAACTGCTCTGTTGTTACTCACCCACTTAGTCAAATGGAATCCCCATTTGAGACATAGAGCTTGGAGGTCCTTTGCCAGCTTTATTTCTTGTTCTTCTGTTGTCACTGACCTTAAACAGTCATCCACGTAGAAGTTGTTGAGTACGGTGTTAACAGCTTCCTCAGGAAATGTATCTCTGGCATCTTCGGTTGTTTTACGCAAAGCATAAGAAGCACAACTGGGTGAAGAAGTAGCACCAAAAAGATGTACTGTCATTTTGAATTCTTCTAGGTCTTTACTTAGATTACCTTCAGGCCACCATAGAAAACGTAAAAGATCTGTGTCTTTCTCTGGTATCTTAACTTGGTAGAACATTGACTTAATGTCTGCCATTAAGGCTACTGGCTCCTTTCTGAATCTTGTAAGGACGCCAATGAGTGTGTTAGTTAGGTCAGGGCCTTTTAGTAATTGTTCATTAAGTGAAATCCCCTGATAGGTGGCAGTACAGTCAAAGACTACTCGAATCTTATTTTTCTTTGGATGATACAAACCGTGATGTGGAATGTACCACACTCTGCCTTCATTGCAATTCAGGCATTCTTTGGGTACTTTTACAGCATAACCATTGTCTATAATGTCTTTCATGAAGGCTTTATAGTCTTCGTGGAAACCTGGATTTTTGCTCAATTTTCTTTTGAGTCCTATAGCACGCTGTTCAGCAATACAGCGGTTATTCGGCATTTTAAGTGTTTCATCCTTCAAAGGCAAATTTAAACAATAATGGTCACCTACCAGTCTTGCAGATTCTGAAGCTATGCGCATGAACTTGATATCTTCCTGTGACATTTTCTCTTTTTCTTCACAGTTGCGATCTGGAAAATCTGTGTTATACTGTTGCAGCAGCATATCTTCAATCTCTGTTATTGACGAATGATTGATTGAATGTTTAGGCATCTTACCACTTTGTTTTGTGAGGTCATCTATCTCTTTGTATGGTCCACCAACTACCCATCCAAGTGCAGTCTTCATGGCGTGGGGTCCACCTCTTTGGCTAAGTATGATTCGTGACTGCTTGAAGATTTCTGGATAGTTGATTCCTATTAAAAGATCGACTTCAGAGTCAACATGAGACAGATGTACCTCTTTAAGATATGCCCACTTATCGATATCTTCTTGTAGTGGAATACTTTCTCTGTTCACTGGAATGGAGACCTGTGTGAAGACCTTTGGCAAATCAATATATTCATCATCAATGAGACCACAGACTTGTAAATCTGATAAGACAGAACATTGGGTTAGCACTTTTGAATCATCATCGTAATTACTCATAGTTTTGAGGAATACTTGTGTTCTTCTCCCTTGAAGGCTCAATTGTCTTTGGAGCCTTTCAGTGCAAATTTTTACTGTACTGCCGAGGTCTATAAAGGCGTATGTTTCTACATACCTTTCACTTTTCTTGGATTTTACCTTAACAGGAACTACTTGCAGTGCGCATTCTTCTCCCGCCCCTGTAAAGGTACAAGTTCCAGTCTCGGTTTCCATTTCAGTAGACGTTGCCACACTAGCCGTAGCTTTAAATACTGCTCCGCTGTCTCCTTGAATGTGCAGGATATCTGGGTGCTGTAAGGAAAATGTCTGACATTTCATTCTCTGTTTACAGTTCTTACTTAGATGACCCTGTTTGAGACGGCGAAAACATAAACCGTTAGATTTTAAAAAGTCAATTCTTTCTTTATGTGGCAATTCATTAATTTTTCTACATTCGGCGAGAATATGCTAATCACTGCAAAATGCACAAGGTTTTTTAAATGCACATGTATCGTTAACAGTATTTTTGATAGGGATTTCTTGAGTCTCCTTATCAGCTTCTTCAGAAATATTGGTGGAGAAAATACTTCCTGATTTCTGTCCGTATTTCTGAAGAGACTTACTTTTGTCAGTTTTTTCTTTTTTATCTACGTCGCCATAAACGGGATGCATACATTTCTTAGCTTCTTTATGTAAAAAGACAGTTAAATCTTGAATGTCGATCTCTCTTTTTCTTCATCTTCAATTTCGTAAGCTACGTCTCGCCATCTATATCGTATATAACATGGAAGCTTTGCGAGAATAGTGCGGATGTTTTCATTGCTACTGAATGCTCCTCGATTTCTAGTTTTAGTCATGGAGTCCTTACAGTTATCAAGAAATGTTGCATAATCTCTCAAGGCTTCCCCATCATTTTGTTTAATTTGAGGCCACTTCAAAGCTTTACTTATGTATGTATCTATTATGAACGCTTGGTTGCCATAGTAACTTTCAAGCTGTTTTCTAGCCTTTTCATATCCTTCATCTGGTGGCAATCGCGTACACCCTTCAATCATTTCTTGGGCTGGTCCACTTGTATATTGGATCAAATAATCCAATTTATCTTGTGGGTCTGTTAATATATTACCTACAGTATGATCGAAAGTTCTAATAAATTTTGCGTAAGTCAGCGGGTCACCTGAAAATAAAGGGACCTGTCTATGCGGTACCTCACCACGCGGGGCTGGGGATGCTGGAGGTACTAGAGAAGGTGTTTTCCTTTGATCAGCTAACGATTTAGTCATTTCAATAATTGCATTATTGCATTCGAGTTGGCCCTTTTGATATTCAGGTTGTTTCTGCGCTAGCACATTTAGTATATCATTTGCAGAGCTCTGAGTGTCGGTTTGTTCCTGCTTTTGTGCTTTATCTTTAAGTTCATGAAGCGTTTGTAGAATACTATCAAGTGTCGATTGTTCAATCAACACTGCTTTAGAAGATGACGATGCAGCTGCCGTTTTCTGGGCTAAAGAATCAAGTTTAATATCAAGGGCATGCTTTAACTCTGGAGATGTCTTTCGTGTTTTTGACTTTGAACGAACCCGTTCTTCAAATTACATCTCTTCGAATTGATTAACTAGTTGTTCATTTGCATCATTCAGCCATGCCGTTGTAATGGCAGCAAATTCATTCCATTTCTTAGAGCTTTCCGCGAATGTCTTTTTCTGTTTCTTAATCGCTCCCTCCTTATTTAAAGTAGCTATAGCTTTTCGTTTAACTCCTCTATCTCTCTATGCGTCGCACAAAAATCATGAAATCTTTCTGCTACAATTAAGCGGTTTCCTGGAATGTCTTTAAGACTTTCGATATCTGACTTATGTGATCTTTAAGATCCCTAATTATATTTTCTGACTTCGAGTCTGTACTCAGATCACTGCCAATCTCACTTGAGCTCTGTTTAGACATTGCCATGACTACAGTCCGATCAAATGACAGGACATTTCCTGACAGCAATTTCGTCACAATAGGGACGTTCCAACAAGGAAGATTACTTTCTTAAAACAATGCTCCAATGACTCAGGCAAAGGCACAAGCAATCATCCAAAATGTCTTTTTCCAAGACGTCCTTTAATAATATCACAGTCTCTCAAATCTTCTTAAGGTACGGCGACCTTGCTTTCATTTATGATCATACGAAGATAGTAGATAAGTGCACAGTACCTTCTGAATGATTCTGTTCTTTTCCTTCATTGACAAATTCTGTAGCAGAAGTATCTTCTGTTCTCGAATGGTAGATTCCAGTTCAGGCCTTAGATAGCTAGCTAGTTTTCTGACGAAAAATGTAGCTGCGCTTTTCCCAAAATTACCAAAGTTCTGCAGCTGCGACTCAAAAAAAATGAGATTCAACAAAAGCCTGATGCGCAGAAATGATTCCACAGACAAATGTCTTCGTTTTTTTTGAAGTTTAGTTAAGTTTTAAAGTAAAACAATTTACACACAAAAAGGGAAAATTAAAATAGCAAAAAGGGAAAAAATAATGTAAGAAAAGTTCAATTCTAAGCTTAATCCTGTTACATCTCAAATCGTTACTATTTACTTAACATTTCTGAACCATCAAAACGGTCAGAAAACTGTATGCTTATCCCATTTCTAAGATTAAAATGGGTCTTTCAAGTCCCAATTTACTGTGACCTGTTCCAAACTAAAGTAGCTTATTATAACACTGTAACTCAGTTATAGTAGGGAGGTTCTATTTCTTGTTAACTATAGGGGGAAAAGACTATACCATAAGCTAAGACTATGAAAGACATTTATATTCTATTAAGCAAACAATAATATGAGTTTAACTCAAAACTTTAACTTTCTAAAATTGGCTCTTACATGAAAAATACCTTACAGCACTCGGTCTCCCAGGCTGTCGCCCATCGAAGTACTGGCAGAGCGCATGCGTGCTTAACTTACGAGATCAGATGACATAGGATGCTTTCACACTGGTATGGCAGTAATCGAGAGCCGCGCTACTTCTTTCGGGTCAAATAATGAATCTATTGAGGGGCGCTTCCAATGGAAACGATTTAGATGTGTTTCCCAGCCAAACACTGGTGCCCAGGATGACTTTGCTTGTAATGTAAAAAAAGCTTAGAGCACTTGAGGTTCCCAGGCGTTCTCCCATCCACGTATACTGGCCGAGCGCATGCGTGTTAAACTCCCGAGATCAGATGAGATCAAACACTTTCACACTGGGATGGCAGTAATCGACAGCCGCGCTATTTCTTGCGGGTCAAATAATGAATCTATTGAGGGGCGCTTCCAATGTAAACTATTAAGATGTGTTTCCCAGCCATACACTTAAGCCCAGGTTGTATTCGCTTGTAAAGGAAAAAAAGCTTACAGCACTCGGTCTCCCGGGCTGATAGTTTTTTTTCTAAACTGCATTCAGTAATAAATTGAGCTTTGAAATCTAAGTACAAATACCAGAACCAAAGTAAAATATTATAAATGCTTACATCAACATCAACAGACTGGACAAGGCTTCTGAGTTCTTCAATACCCGAGTCTCTTACACGATACAGCCTCAGCAATCCTGGCAGATATTTGTCAAGGCCATCAAAAAAGGTTTTCTTAAGGTGTGTATATACCATTCGTCGAAATTCTGCTGCAATCTGATCAAACAGAAAAATACAATATGAATATACATTAGTCTTGTACTGAAAAGATACAGAAAAAGATCAAATCAGTTTGTTTTGAGATTGGCAGGTAGTTTAACATTCTTAATCATTTATATTGCAGAGCAGTAAACTGTTGACAAAACCAAGTTTCACAAAGAGGATACTAAACTGTCTTTCCGTAAACAAAGCAGGCCACCAGATCATCACTTCTTTCACCAAGTTCTCCTCCTCAATCACTTCCTTTCTCCTCAAAGAAAATGTACCGTCCATAAGGGCATCAACTTGCTTCCAGTCCACCACTCTTTTCTTCATTTCAAACTCCAATGTACTTCTTTCTGTTTCAAGACTGTTAAAA
>JANRMT010028426.1:0-12888 GCA_026402145.1 Polypterus bichir lapradei | reverse complement strand
TGTTAAGGGTAAATTTCGCACAAACATTAGGAAGTTTTTCTTTACACAAAGAACGCTAGACACTTGGAATAAGCTACCAAGTAGTGTGGTGGACAGTAAGACTTTAGGGACTTTGAAAACTTGACTTGATGTTTTTATGGAAGAAATAAGCAAGCAGCTATATATATATATATAGTCTTTAGAAAAAGCTTACATACAGCCGAAGCAAAGAAGGGGAAAATTTTTGAGTGGCCAAGTCAGTCACCTGATCTTAACCCAACTGAGCAGGCATTTCACTTGTTGAAGACTAAACTTCGGACAGAAAGGCCCACAAACAAACAGCAACTGAAAGTAAAGCCACTGCAGTAAAGGCCTGGCAGAGCATTAAAAAGGAGGAAACCCAGCATTTGATGATGTCCATGAGTTCAAGACTTCAGGCTGGCATTGCCAGCAAAGGGTTTTCAACCAAGTATTAGAAATGAACATTTTATTTCCAGTTATTTAATTTGTCCAATTACTTTTGAGCCCCTGAAATGAAGGGATTGTGTTAAAAAAATACTTTCGTTCCTTCACATTTTTATGCAATCGTTTTATTAAACCCACTGAATTAAAGCTGAAAGTCTGCACTTCAACTGCATCTGAGTTGTTTCATTTAAAATTCATTGTGGTAATGTACAGAACCAAAATGAGAAAAAAGCTATCTCTGTCCAAATATTTATGGACCTAACTGTATGTGTGTGAATCATTACGTGCTTCTTAAATGGGCTTTCTCTTCTTCCGACAGGACACAGAATCC
This sequence comes from Polypterus bichir lapradei, assembly GCA_026402145.1. Lineage (NCBI taxonomy): Eukaryota > Metazoa > Chordata > Cladistia > Polypteriformes > Polypteridae > Polypterus > Polypterus bichir. The sequence continues at coordinate 12,113 of JANRMT010028426.1, read as the reverse complement.
ATTACATTTGTGATATTACAGCTCTCTGAATAATTTAAATACTGAGATGTATACTTAATATCATTTCAATAATCATATCATATCAATTAAAGCATGTTATTAATCATGGGAACACGGTGGCACAGTGATACTGACGAGCTGGCGCCCCATCCAGAGATTGTTCCTGCCTCCCGCAAGATGCTTGCTGCGCCAGGCACGACCTTCGATGAAATAATTTATTGCAGCAGTACTGTCTCTTTCAAACGTACTAATCTCCAATTCCTGTCCTTCCTTTTCTTTCCCCAAGTACCCAATCGCCACACGATCAGCTCTGTAGTAGATGTTAAGCCATCTGTAAGCTTAGAACTCAGATTCTTCAGAACTTTTAAGGAACACTGAAATATCTTTGTAGTACATGTTTAATTATTCTATCCATCTATCCTTCCAGTGTCACGCCAGCCCGAGCAAGAATACAGCACGAGGCAGGAGCAATCCCTGAACTAGCTAGTGCTGCGACACCGCATCCTCACATGTTTAATTATTAACAATATAGATTATTTAAATGATGTTAACATTTTATCTGTATAATGTAATAAACATATTTTGCTGCATTTCATCTTAAAAATGTTATCGTCATCATATGTAAATACACACTTTATAAAGTGGCTCAGGTTGGACAATATTATAACTGTATCGCAAGTTTACAGTGAGGTAATTGTACCAATAAGTATTAACAGATCTACAAGGAGCACTTGATGGACTGATTGAGTGTGTTTATTGATCTTTGGATGAAACTGTTTCTGAACCGCGATGTCCCCACAGGAAAGGCTGTGAAGCATTTGCTGTATGAGAGCAGTTCAATAGACAGCATGGCTGAGGCAGCGTGTGCTTGATGCTGTATCCTGATGATTCCACACTCAGATAGAGTGATATAAATACTTGAGAGTAACAACGCTAAAATAGCTATAGTAATTGGAATAGTTTGGCCATTCCGTGGACCATTATACTTTTATAACTTAATTACAATCAGATGCCTTAGACTAATAAACAATATGCGGTTAATTTCAGGGTATTTGATAAAGCCGCATAAGGGATGTGGATCTAAAAAAGAAAGGAAAACCACACTGGAACAAAAGCACTACTTTGACGCTGGGTGCCACCAGTTTGCAAAATGAAGTGGAGAACTTCCATATGTTAAGGTTTGAGCTAGCGTGAAAATGTGTGTGGATTTATGCTATGTTAAGTTTTTATACCTCCTGATTTGAGCGTGGAAATGGGAGTACATAATACTTTTGTGCATACGCACTGTTTACGCATGAGGCCCCTGGTCTTTTGCTTCATTTACACTGATGTTTTGAGGTGAAAGTTTATTGGTATGATTCAAGAAGAGAAGGTTGCTTTCATGTCCTGGCTCAATTCAGGAAAAGAAAATGCTTTGATGTTAATCGCCCCTAAGTTTAGTTCATCTTGTTTGTCAGAGCAAACTACAACAGAAACATAAGCATCCATTCTAAAAAAATGGCAGATCTGGCACTCCAGGACAGATGTATTATTTTATTCAATTCAATTGAATTTATTTTTGTTCAGCACTCTTCACTGAGTGGAGGCTCAGACCGATGTATCATTTAAACCACGAATAAAATAAAGTCCCAAACTGATAACATAAATTAAAAACTTAACAATTTCTGTCGATTAACACTATGTTTAACTAAAGCCGGTTCACAACAGGGGAAGGGAACACAAAAACTCCAATCCATAGCGTTTCTAAAGTCAGACTCAATCAAACTCCCAGAGAGCTCAGCCAGCTGTCTGTCCACTCCCTCTTGACCATTCGACAATAAAGTCTGTGCTGAGCCGTCAAATATGAGGACAGAATTGTTCTTTCCTTTGATTCCAAGGCTCCCAGTATCTCAGAAGACTTTCCATTGGCAGACAAACAACTTGGAGGACAAGCAGTGGCCCTGAGAAAAGAAACAATACAGGAGGATTAATTGAAGTACAAGATTTAGGGGGCATCTCTTATAGAGGCAAGCTGAATGTTCCATAGCTTTGGGTTCCGGTACCTAAAAACTCAAATCTCCTCCCGTCATTTTGTTAATCTTGGAAAAGTTTAGTACACTGATATCTTGAGATCTTAATGTGTGGTCTGTTTTTGTAAGTAATGAGAAGTTCAGATAGGCAAACAGGGCCTTAGCCATTCCAGTTTATATGTTAGAAGGAGGATTTTGTAATCAGCCCTGAGCTTGATGGGAAGGGAGTGTAAACAGTTAAGAACAAGAATTATGGGGTCATTCTGTCGAGTTCTTTCAATGATTTTACAGTAGCAGTTTAGGTTAACTGAAAACCACACAAAGAATGTGTGACACACAGGAGTCAAAGCCAATGGCTAATAGCTGATTCAGTAAAACTATTTTTATGCCCACTGCACTAACAGCTCTGGCTGTGCAGTTAGTGTTGGATGTCACTAGTGTCCAGCATCAGGGTTAGCCAGCCTACCTACGCATTGTGTTGTGTCCCACATATCACATAAATGTCTCTCTCCAAGGTGTGATGGCCCAGGCCCAGACCCCACACATGCTAAATGGAAACCCTGAGCAATGAGGTGGGCCATTGGCTAGCAGGATAATCCAAGGTCGTCCCAGGGAAAGCCCTGTAGTGCCCTGTTAAAGCAGGCACTTCACCAAAGGAAGTGGGAATCAATGCAGAACCATTGTTGACTAGGATTCCAGCTGGGGAGCCCCACGGCAGCCCCCAAAACACGAACCCACTCACATATTGTCAGGGGTCTCTTTAGCCAAAGCGGGTCATCCCCCATGATTAACAGGACCTCTTGGATCCAGCCGGCTCGCCCAAAGCTATCTGTTTTTGAACAAATAGTTCCAATCGATCAGCAATATTGCTACTGAACATTCCATCCAATGAAAAAACCTGAGTGTCCTCTCGCCCTTCCACTACCACCGCTACCACCCAGACAGTCCCCCTGTCTGACTCTCCAAGGCTGTTGGAAAAAGCCTCAAAATCCCCCATATTGTACTATGAGACTATAGGGGTGGATGGAAATAGAGACGTGTCAAAAAAATGTCAAAGTCTACCGTCAGACCCCACCCCATTCACCCCATTCATATATATATATGCAGTCAAAGACAAACGAAAGGAGCCACAAAAAGGTGTAGGGCAGCCACCAGCATATTGTTTCTGGCTGCAAAATGGATAGAATTGATGTACAGATGTGTACAGGTTAGAGTTCATAACAGGACCGAATTGATGAGGCAAATATGGTGGTTTTAAGGGCAAGCAGAGGAAGTGACATCAGTGGGGCCAGAACAGAAAGTGACATCATTGCAAGTGACGTCATCGGGCCACGTGGAATTTCCATAAGTGATCTGCAGTGGAAAGAGCAAAGGGATTAATACACTTTGCCACCTCCTGGTTTGGCATGGAATTGCCCTCATTGAGGTCCTTTAGCTGCCTCCCTGTTATACTACATTTTTCTTTATGTCACTATATCTGGACAATACTGATATGAGTTTTATTCACATGTGCATGTTAACTGTGGCACACAGGGGCTCAGCAGTTAGAATTGCTAGCCAAGCATTGGATTAGATAGCCAAAGACAACTGGAGGCTTGTATAGTCAGCTTAAACACAGGTTAGGGTATTTCTGTCCTCTATCAGCACAAATCTTCTTTCCTTATTGGGAGAATGAGAATCGGCATGTAAGCACTATGATATTTCTGTATTTTGTGGAGGAGGAATTCAGCCCTTGTTTGGAGACAGAGAAGACCAGCAAATGAAGCAAGACATTATAAAGGCTTGGACAACAGCCAGACCCTTAGAGGCGGAATCGACAAAGTTTGAAGAAAAACCTCCCAGCGTGGTGACGAGAAAATGGCTGACTGTGTTGATCCAGATTTCCCAGCTGGATAAAGTCTGTCCATGCGCCTCTCCGTCTGTAACCGCGTTAACCGTCAGTAAATGTAAGCTAAAAGATATTTTTTCTCATGTGATTCTTGTACCGCCGTAATCACGATGGGAGGGATATCGCCGTTTCTGGTATATTATGATATTGTTTAATTATTTAATATGCCACAATTTTAAAAGAACACATTTCCAAGAGAGCTAAAGCTTCTTCAGGAAACACTCCCATGCTCACGTGTGTGTATATTAGATTAGATTAGATAGATACTTTATTAATACCAAGGGGAAATTCACATACTCCAGCAGCAGCATACTGATAAAAAACAATATTAAATTAAAGAGTGATAAAAATGCAGGTATAACAGACAATAACTTTGCATAACGTTAACGTTTACTCCCCCGGGTGGAATTGAAGAGTCGCATAGTGTGGGGTCTCCTCAGTCTGTTAGTGGAGCAGGACGGTGACAGCAGTCTGTCGCTGAAGCTGCTCCTCTGTCTGGAGATGACACTGTTCAGTGGATGCCGTGGATTCTCCATGATTGACAGGAGCCTGCTCAGCGCCCGTCGCTCTGCTACGGGTGTCAAACTGTCCAGCTCCATGCCTACAATAGAGCCTGCCTTCCTCACCAGTTTATCCAGGCATGAGACGTCCCTCTTCTTTATGCTGCCTCCCCAGCACACCACCATGTAGAAGAGGGCACTCGCCACAACCGTCTGATAGAACATCTGCAGCATCTTATTGCAGATGTTGAAGGACTCCTCTTCTGCCCTCACCACGCGTTTGCGTATGTAGTTATGCAGCAAGCTAAACGCTCCTTCAACAAACACCCAAGGCACTGATTATATTTAGGCATTTAATGAAAGTGTTGTGAAACTGTAAAGTAAAAAGCAATACCTATCAAAATTTGTTAACTTAATATACATTTTTCCTTAAAAATGCCTTCAAATTTAATACAAACAACTTGTTATTATTTCCTTATGAAATTACATAAATATTACAAAACAGATTGTTTAGCGCAAAGACATCCTGCCGCTTCATATTCAAATGCATAATAATAGGCCTGAACAATCATATACATACTGTATATATTTACGTATACATGAAACATTCGCAAAATAGTAAAAGGAACAACTAAAACTCAAAACAATGTATATACTAATAAAGAAACAAAATACCTACGGATTATGCCTTTACAAGGGCAAATAAACAGCTGATGGAAATGGATGTCTGCCACCTGCTTCTCCATGTGCTGCCTGCTTCAAGATGGAGTCTTAATAGCAGTATAAAACAATACCCAATCTAGCCACTAGAGGTCCCCTATGCACACATTTTAATAAAGGACAGAACACTCCCTGCCTGGCATCTGAAAGATGTCAAACTAACACGAACTTAATAAATGGGATCAACCCTGTAAAATAACATTCATAGGTCTGTGTCCCCAGATACTAGAAGAATGACCTCAGAGACTGGTCGCAGGTAAAACTTGCATACATCGTCTTTGACAGTCTTCACTTCAACCTTCCTTACTTTTCCATCTTCACTAGGAAATGTTTTCATAATTAACCCAACCGGCCATTCGTACCTGTTAACTTTATTGTCTTTCATCATCACCACATCTCCTTCTTAAGGTTTGGTTTCTCTTATTTCCATTTGTGATGAGTCTGAAGGTTATGGATTTATTCCCGTCTCCATCATTGCCAAAACATATTAGCTAAGATCTGCACATGACGCCATTGAGATTTGTAAAGGTCTCCATCATTGAACTGATCTGGAGTTGCTGAAGGAACCCCAACTTTTTGAGTCAGAAGCTTAGCTGGAATAAGAATAAATGGTTGATCTGGATCTATAGACACTGGAACAAGTGGCCTGGAATTGATTATTGCAGTAATCTCAGTCATAAATGTAATGAAAACTTCATGTGTGATCTTCCTAGGTGCAAACTGGAGAAACATAGAATCTAATATTTGTCGTTTTATGCCAATCATTCGTTCCCAACTGCCTCCCATATGTGAGGAGTGTGGAGGGTTAAACTGCCATGTGCATCCTTGACCTGTAAGATAACTGTTCGCTTCCTTGTTCTTGCAGGCATTAGAGTCTATTTGTAACTCTCTGCAGGCTCCTACAAAATGTGTTCCTCGGTCAGATCTTAGCTTCTTCACAGGTCCTCTGATTGCAAAGAATCGTCTTAAAGCATTAATAAACTGGAAGTGTCCATTGATTCAATGACCTCAATGTGTATTGCTCGTGTGGATAGGCAAGTATATATTACTGCCCAACGTTTGCTATTTAGGTAGACACCATGTGCTTTTCTTGTGACTACGGTCCATGGACCAAATACATCTAATCCCACATTAGTGAATGGAGTATCTGTGCTTAGGCGATCTATGTGCAAATCTGCCATCTTTTGTTGTTCCCTTTTTCCTCTTAGCTTACGACAGGTCACACAATTGTGAATTGCACTGCTGATGGCTTGCTTTCCCCCCGACAACCCAGAAACCAGCTGCTTATACAGACCCTTCAATAAAATGTCTGCCTTGATGCAGCACCTGTTCATGGTAGTGTCTAATCAGCAGTCTGGCAACATGGTGCTTACCAGGTATAATTATTGGGTATATGGGTCTGATGAGAGATGTGCCTTCGTCAACCTGCCTCCAACCCGAAGTAGACCTTGTGAGTCAACAAATGGACAAAGTCTAATTAGAGAGCTTTGTTTGCGAATTTCTTTTCCTGACCGTACATAATTAATTTCTTCTGCATAGGCCTCAATTTGAACACTAGTTAGGATACAAGCTTTGGCTTGGTCATACTGTCCCTTGGTAAAGGGTTTGTGGCAGACATGCCAGCCATGACAAGTGTTATTCTTGGTTGCTTAAGGTTGTGAGCGATGTGTGAGAGGTGAACAATAGCCCAACAAAGTGATTTCCAGCTCGAAAAGCCTGGGAATGGTAAGTTCTGGTTTTGGAGCTAGTTTTGACTTACCAAAGATAAAACCAACTTTATTCGGTCCTTTGGTGTCTATGACTTTAAGGTAAGCAACTGCCCCAAGTGCTTTAGTTGATGCATCACAGAAGATACAGAGCTCTTTGCTTTGAGCTGACGAAAATGAGAGTGATGTGTAAAGTTTGGGTACTGTCAGTTCTTTGAGATGCTGAAGGGAGTAACTCCACTTGTGCCACTCTTCGCGCCTCTCACTGGGAAGTGGAGTATCCCATTCACACACACTACAGGTAAGTTCTCTCAAAATAAGACGACCTTGTATGCTTACAGGAGCAGCAAATCCAAGGGGATGGAACAGACTGGTTACCGTAGATAAGACACCACGGCGTGTGAAGGGCTTCTCACTGGCATCTACCTGAAAGGTTAATGTGTCTTTTGCGAGATCCCATTTGAGGCCTAAACTGCACTGTATGGAAGGTTGATCTTGGCCAAAGTCAAGGTCACACAGATTGCTGGCTAGATCCTCTCCTGGGAAGGCTTGCATCACTTCAATGTTGTTTGATGCAATCTTATGCAGTCTTAGATTAGATTGAGCCAACATGTCTTGAGTTCTTATGAGTACATCAGTGGCCTCAGAAACACTGGAAAAAGATTTCAGGCCATCATCGACATAGAAATGCCTTTCTACAAAAGGTCTTGCTTCAGCACCAAATTCCCTTTCACCCTCTAAAGCTGTCCTCTTTAGCCCATAAATGGCCACTGCTGGGGATGGACAGTTGCTGAAAACATGGACCTTAATGCCATAGCCCTCAATTTCCTCATCGAGTTGGTGGTTGTGAAACCACAAAAAGCGAAGGTAGTCACGGTGGTCTTCTCTTACCACAAAGCTGTGAAACATTTGCTGAATGTCAGCCATCACTGCTATTTGCTCTGTCCTAAAGCGAATAAGAACTCCGAGTAGGCTATTATTCATATCTGGACCTCGTATGAGCACATCATTAAGTGAAATGCCTTTATAACGTGCACTTGAATCAAACACAACTCTAATTTGGTGTGGTTTTTTAGGGTGATAAACACCAAAACTTGGCAAGTAGCAGCACTCATTGGTGTTCTTTATTTGTGGTGCTGGTTCAGCGTGTGACATTGGCAAAAATCTTCTTCTTGAATTCAACAAAATGTTTTTTCATTTCGGGTTTTCTTTTTAAGGTGTGTTTGATGGATAAAAGACGGTTAAGGGCTTGTTCTCTGTTGTTAGGAAGAAACTGTCGAGGAGAACGAAATGGTAGAGGGGCCACCCAGCTGTTTGAGTTATCCTTAAAAATTTCTGTATTCATTATGTGGAGGAAAGTCTCATCTTCAACAGAGGGCGCTAGCTTGTTATCATCCTCTAAATGACTGAAGATTAGCTTGCCTAAATTCTGTGACCAAGAGCTAGTAAATGAGGTAGAAGTTGATTTACCCTTCTCATTTGAGAGCTTCTCTTTTACGCAGATACTGCTTTCACAAGGTTGGAAGTAGCTTGGTCGTCCGTTCTCGAGGACACTGGCTTTAAGGACTTTCAAAGAGGGCTTATGAATGCCCCCCAAACAGACATCACTGATAATGACCCATCCTAGATCTAATTGTTGGGCAAAGGGGGCATTATTTGGATCATTGTGTTGGCTTCTTACTTTGTACGCGCAGGTAATGTCTCTGTCAAGCAACAGGAGAATCTCAGCATAGGGGTCAACAGGTGGGATGCTGTTAGCAATAACTCTGAGATAAGGATGGTTGTATGCAGCTTCAGGTGTAGGGATTTCATCCCTGTTGTTACAGGTATCAAATTGCACTCAATAAGGGTAGGCAGAGTAAGGCAAACCTCTCCATTGACTGATTCCACCACAAAGCCACAGGTTCGTCTTCCAGACATTTCTGTAGTTCCAGCACATGTCTTTAGGGTGTAGGCTGTGTTGTCACTCTGGATGTTGAAAATGTCAAAAAATGCAGATCTTGCCAATGACACATTGCTCTGATCATCTAGCATTGCATGCATTTTTACTTTCTTTTCGGGGTGTCCTTTTGGATATACATTTACTAAGCATATTTTAGAACATGACTTGCCTTGGAGACTTCCGCAGACTTCTGTACATATAGAAGCAGCCACAGTTTCAGCATGTTCAGTTTGCTCCCCGCCATGCTCTGTGGCAGAGAGGTTAGGTTCTCTTGTAATCCAGGGTGCTGGACTTGCGTGGAGAGCTGAAATGTGCCGGTCACTGTCACATTCTGAACAGTGGATGACAGCTTTACAGTCTTTAGCTTGGTGGCTTGAAGAAGCACAGCATCTGAAGCAAATGCTATATTCTTTAAGAAAGTTCATGCGTGCTGCATATGGTCTTTCTCTGAAAGCTTTGCAGGTTTTGAGAGCGTGAGGCTTATTATGAATTGGATATTTTTGGGACAGATCCTCTAGAGATTTTTCAGAGGAGGTAAGTGTGGTAGAGTCTTCGCTAGCAGTTTTATTTACTGAGATGGGATTGGTAGGTTTCCATGGTTTGGTCGATGACCCTTCACTTCTGAATGACCCTGCCCTAGAAGCTGAGAGAACAAAGCTGGGATCAGTTCCCATCTCTGCATAGCAACACATGAACTTTACAAAGAATGAAAATGGAGGATATTGTACACAATTTTCTCTTTTATACCATGAGCCCTGAGAAATCCATTTCTCTTGTAGGTTGTGGGGCAGCTTTTCCACAATAGGATTTATTCCTCTGGCAGTATCGATAAAACTAAGTCCAGGTACAGTAAGTAACCATCATTTTTTGCTGCTTCTATTTCATGGAGCAAATCTCCAAGCTCTTGAAGTCTTTGACAGTCTTTTGCTGAGACTTTTGGAAACCCATCAAGTCTAGTGAAAAGTGAAGCTTCAATTGCTTCTGGAGAGCCATAAAGTTTGTCTAGTCTTTCCCAAACCATTTTCAGGCCAGATAGTGGGTGACGGACATGAACTGCTCTGATCCTTTTAACATGCCGCAGTGAATTGCCATCAAGCCACTTAATAAGAAGGTCTAGCTCTTCACTTGGTGTGAGGTTCAGTCCTTCTATGGCATTGTGAAAGCTAGATTTCCAAGACAGATAATTTGCCGGCTGATTGTCAAACATCTTAAGTCCTCCTGTTCAAAGATCATGATGAGCCAAATATGCTGCAAGGTCAGATATATCTGAAGATCTGCTTGAGCAGATGGGCGGGAGCTGGTTTTCTTTAAACACTGCCAAATTGAAATGTGAATGTGCTTTGGAGGCCTTTGCACCAGAGTCAAAATTATTGAAATTTAACCTGAACATGAAGCTTTTGTTTTGATGGTTTTTTGGTAAGAGAATGCGAGAGTTCTGACTGCGGCAGCTTTTGTTTTGTCATGAAGGGGACCACCAAAATCTAATTGTGTGGGAGGTGGAGGAAAAGTGATTGTTGCTTGAATATGTTCTTGAGTCCGATGAATCAATGGTTGGGGTGACAGGAGGTATTTAGCTTCACTGATGCATTCATCATTTTCTTTAAATGCTGCTTCTTCAAGAATCTGTGCCTCTACTAATGCAGCCTCAGCTTCAGCCTCTTCCCTAAGAGCTTTCAAAGTTGCTTCTAAACGTTCCTGCTCTACTTTCATCTCCATCTCTTGCTTGGCGTATGTAGCCTTTGTGCGTGCAGCTTCAGCCTTTGTGCAGGCCTGTGCTGCAGCGAAGCTAACTGAGGACTTACTTGAGCGATGTGAAATTGCTGATGCACGGCAATCGGACCTGATTTCTAGGTTCTGAGGATCAATGTTGTTGGGGTTTGTGTCAGACATTGCGGACTCAAGTGAAAGAGACAAACATGTTTCCGATCCACGTGACCTCTCTTGAAATGAAGTAAATCTTTTCACTCTTCTGCCCTCACCATGCGTTTGTGTACGTAGTTATGCAGCGAGCTAAACGCTCCTTCAACAAACACCCAAGGCACTTATGATATTCAGGCATTTAATGAAAGTGGTGTGAAACTGTAAAGTAAAAAGCAATACCTATCAGAATTTGTTAACTTAATATACATTTTTCCTTAAAAATGCCTTCAAATTGAATACAAACTACTTGTTATTATTTCTTTATGAAATGACATGAATATTACAAAACAGATTCTTTAGCGCAAAGACATCCTCCCCTTAATATTCAAATGCATAATAATAGGCCTGAACAATCATATACAGACTGTATATATTTACGTACACACTAAACATTTGCAAAATAGTAAAAGGAACAATTAAAACTCAAAACAATGTATATACTAATAAAGAAACAAAATACCTACAGATTATGCCTTTACAAGAGCGAATAAATAGCGGATGGAAACGGATGTCTGCCACCTGGTTCTCCATGTGCTGCCTGCTTCAAGATGGAGTCTTTTTTTTTTTTTTTTTTTTATTAATTTTATTACAATCCATACAAAGCAATCAAGTTTTTACAAAGAGAAAAATTAAGAACAGATCGATCCCCACCCCTGAGAGAGAGAGCAAGCCAAACGGCGTTAAATTTAAGGCTTGGAGACATACCTAAGTTAATAAATTCTCTGTGCCTTTTGAACTTATTTTAAAATATTACTGATTAGATCCTGCCATGTTTTGAAAAAAGTCTGTACGGATCCTCTGACTGAGTATTTGATTTTTTCCAACTTCAAATAATATAACACATCGGTTTCCCACTGACTTAAAAGAGGAGAGTTTGGGTTCTTCCAGTTTATGAGAATAAGTCTACGTGCCAAGAGTGTAGTGAATGCAATCACAATTTGTTTGTCTTTCTCTGCTTTAAACCCCTCTGGAAGAACACCAAACACAGCTGTTAATGGGTTAGGAGGTATTGTGAGTCCAAGGCTATCTGAAAGGTAATTAAAAATGTTTGTCCAGAATAATGTTAATTTGGTGCAGGACCAGAACATGTGACCCAGTGAGGCTGGGACTTGGTTGCAACGTTCGCAGGTTGGATCATGCCCTGGGAACATTTTGGAGAGTTTTAGTCGAGACAGATGTGCTCGATATATAATTTTGAGTTTATAATTGTATGCTTTGTGCATATGGAGCTCGAGTGAATTCTCTGTATTGCTACTTTCCACTCCTTTTCTGATATATTAATTGAGAGATCTTTTTCCCAGTGTCTTCTTGGATCTTTGAAAGGGAGGGATTGTAAAATGATTTTATATACGTAGAGATGGAGTCTAAATCCTTGAGATTGAGCAATATTTTTTCCAGCATGGATGAGGGTGCAAGATGAGGAAAATC
>JANRMT010028348.1:0-10331 GCA_026402145.1 Polypterus bichir lapradei | reverse complement strand
TGAGTGTTGCTGTCATCAAGGATTTGATTATCATTATTTCTTTCAATCAGGTTCGTATTTGTAGGATGTGTTGTGTTCAAGTTACATTCCGTGTTTGTCAATCGTTGTAAAGATGACAGGTTTCATTCGTCGATTCGTTTCTTACTGCATCAATAAACAGCTCGTCTTCTTCTTTATCTGAGACCTGACACACTGCATGCATGGGTTTTTTTTTTTTACACTGTCTTCCTTTAGCGGGACATTGACTTTTTCCACCGTGTGCTTTGTTTCCGCAGTAGCTGCATTTATGAATATGCTTGTATGTATCACACGCTTCATATTTTTTTGCTGCCTTTTCAATTGTGTAATTCGGTTTTTGTTCAGCGCTCTTCGGAACTTTTGCTTTTTGTCTGTGTACTGCATCAGTTCACATGAGCCGCTCGGTGTACATGCATCGAAGTTTCCCAGCTGTGCTGCTGCCATGTCGTGCTATGTCCATGGCTGTATTTAATGTTACCGAAGTCCCGGCACTTAAAAATTTCTCTCGCAGTTTCGCTGAGTTTGTGCCAAACACCACCCTGACCATCTCATCTTCCTCTGCATAAGCACAGTCCTTCACCCGTGAATATTTACCCGTGGCAGTTTGCTATTGGATTGCCGCTGACGGACGGCCTTATATGGGCAGGCACTAAATTACAAACGCCAGCGGCAGCCTGTCTATGAACTTAATTTAAAGTTTAGGTTTACATCGTGCTTTGTTTCCGAAGTAGCAGAACTCATGAATATGGTTGTATATGTCACTCGCTCGCTTCTTATTGTTTCGCTGCCTTCTCAATTATATAATGCATGTTTTCTTCAGCGCTTTTTGGGCCTCTTCCTGGTTTTCTACGTACTGCGTGATTACGTGGGAGGCGTGATGATGTCACACGAAACTCCGCCCCCACGGGTTTCAAGCTCATCTCCATTACAGTAAATGGAGAAAAACAGCTTCCAGTTATGACCATTACGCGTAGAATTTTGAAATGAAACCTGCCCAACTTTTGTAAGGAAGCTGTAAGGAATAAGCCTGCCAAATTTCAGCCTTCTACCTACACGGGAAGTTGGAGAATTAGTGATGAGTCAGTCAGTCAGTCAGTGAGTGAGCGAGTGAGTGAGTGAGTGAGTGAGTGAGTGAGTGAGTGAGTGAGTGAGTGAGTGAGTGAGTCAGTGAGGGCTTTGCCGTTCATTAGTACAGTAATCCCTCGCTATATCGCGCTTCGACTTTCGCGGCTTCACTCTATCGCGGATTTTAAATGTAAGCATATCTAAATATATATCACGGATTTTTCGCTGGTTCGCGGATTTCTGCGGACAATGGGTCTTTCAATTTATGGTACATGCTTCCTCAGTTTGTTTGCCCAGTTGATTTCATACAAGGGACGCTATTGGCAGATGGCTTAGAAGCTACCCAATCAGAGCATGTATTACATATTAACTAAAACTCCTGAATGCTATAAGATATGCATCCCGCGCGGTGTTTGTTTGCTTGTCTCTGCCTCTATATCACCCTCTCTGACATTCTCTGCGCCTGACGGAGGGAGTATGAGCAGAGGTGCTGTTTGCACAGAAGCTGTTTGCTTAAAAGATACTGACGCTCCTCTAAAAAATGCCGCTTTATCTCGGCATATTTAAAAGCACAAAAGCACACGTATTGATTTTTTGATTGTTTGCTTTAATCTCGCGCTCTCTCTCTGACGTTCTCTGCGCCTGTTATTTCATGTCTAGAGGGCTCTAATAATGTTAACAGTGTGGGAGAGTTTATAAGGGCTTAAAATATATAAAAATAACCATACAAACATATGGTTTCTACTTCGCGGATTTTCACCTATCGCGGGGGGGGTCTGGAACGCAACCCCCGCGATGGAGGAGGGATTACTGTATAGATATGTCACTCGCTCGCTTCTTATTGTTTCGCTGCCTTCTCAATTATATAATGCATGTTTTCATCAGCGCTTTTTGGGGCTCTTTCTGGTTTTCTACGTACTGCGTGATTACGTAGGAGGCGTGATGATGTCACACGAAACTCCGCCCCCACGGCTTTCAAGCTCATCTCCATTACAGTAAATGGAGAAAAACAGCTTCCAGTTATGACCATTACGCGTAGAATTTCGAAATGAAACCTGCCCAACTTTTGTAAGGAAGCTGTAAGGAATGAACCTGCCAAATTTCAGCCTTCCACCCACACGGGAAGTTGGAGAATTAGTGATGAGTCAGTCAGTGAGTGAGTGAGTGAGTGAGTGAGTGAGTGAGTGAGTGAGTGAGGGCTTTGCCTTTTATTAGTATAGATATATATATACACACACATATATATACATATACACATATACATATCTACATATACACTTATATACTTACGTATCTACATATACATATATACATATATGCATACATATCTACATACAGTGCATCCGGAAAGTATTCACAGCGCATCACTTTTTCCACATTTTGTTATGTTACAGCCTTATTCCAAAACGGATTAAATTAATTTTTTTCCTCAGAATTCTACACACAACACCCCATAATGACAATGTGAAAAAATTTTACTTGAGGTTTTTGCAAATTTATTAAAAATAAAAAAATTGAACATACGTATTCACAGCCTTTGCCATGAAGCTCAAAATTGAGCTCAGGTGCACCCTCTTTCCCCTGATCATCCTTGAGATGTTTCTGCAGCTTAATTGGAGTCCACCTGTGGTAAATTCAGTTGATTGGACATGATGTGGAAAGGCACACACCTGTCTATATAAGGTCCCACAGAGTACAGTTCATGTCAGAGCACAAACCAAGCATGAAGTCAAAGGAATTGTCTGTAGACCTCCGAGACAGGATTGTCTCGAGGCACAAATCTGGGGAAGGTTACAGACAAATTTCTGCTGCTTTGAAGGTCCCCTATGAGCACAGTGGCCTCCATCATCCGTAAGTTGAAGAAGTCTGAAACCACCAGGACTCTTCCTAGAGCTGGCCGGCCATCTAAACTGAGCGATCGGGGGAGAAGGGCCTTAGTCAGGGAGGTGACCAAGAACCCGATGGTCACTCTGTCAGAGCTCCAGAGGTCCTCTGTGGAGAGAGGAGAACCTTCCAGAAGGACAACCATCTCTGCAGCAATCCACCAATCAGGCCTGTATGGTAGAGTGGCCAGACGGAAGCCACTCCTTAGTAAAAGGCACATGGCAGCCTGCCTGGAGTTTGCCAAAAGGCACCTGAAAGACTCTCAGACAATGAGAAACAAAATTCTCTGGTCTGATGAGACAAAGATTGAACTCTTTGGTGTGAATGCCAGGCGTGACGTTTGGAGGAAACCAGGCACCGCTCATCACCATCCCTACAGTGAAGCACGGTAGTTGCAGCATCTTGCTGTGGGGATGTTTTTCAGTGGCAGGAATTGGGAGACTAGACAGGATAAAGGGAAAGATGACTGCAGCAATGTACAGAAACATCCTGGATGAAAACCTGCTCCAGAGCGCTCTTGACCTCAGACTGGGGCGACGGTTCATCTTTCAGCAGGACAATGACCCTAAGCACACAGCCAAGATATCAAAGGAGTGGCTTCAGAACAACTCTGTGAATGTCCCTGAGTGGCCCAGCCAGAGCCCAGACTTGAATCCGATTGAACATCTCTGAAGAGATCTTAAAATGGCTGTGCACCGACGCTTCCCATCCAACCTGATGGAGCTTGAGAGGCGCTGCAAAGAAGAATGGGCGAAACTGGCCAAGGATAGGAGTGCCAAGCTTGTGGCATCATATTCAAAAAGACTTGAGGCTGTAATTGCTGCCAAAGTTGCATCGACAAAGTATTGAGCAAAGGCTGTGAATACTTACATGTGATTTTTCAGTTTTTTCATTTTTAATAAATTTGCAAAAACCTCAAGTAAACTTTTTCACGTTGTCATTATAGGGTGTTGTGTGTGGAATTCTGAGGAAAAAAATGAATTTAATCCATTTTGGAATAAGGCTGTAACATAACAAAATGTGGAAAAAGTGATGCGCTGTGAATACTTTCTGGATGCACTGTACAGTAATCCCTCCTCGATCGCGGGGGTTGCGTTCCAGACCCCCCCGCGATAGGTGAAAATCCGCGAAGTAGAAACCATATGTTTGTATGGTTATTTTTATATATTTTAAGCCCTTATAAACTCTCCCGCACTGTTTATAAATATTCCCCGCAGAGTTATACAGCATAATGCCTTTGTATTCTCTTAGATATTAGGTAAGATTCATTGAAATTATTTATATAAACACACTGTTTATATACAGTAAAACCTAAATATTTTTTAAAGATATTGAGTGTCTCCGATATCACATATGTTACAGCCATTACGATAGACAGGCCACCAGCAATAAATATGTACAATGCAAGAAAAATAGTATACAATAAATGTGTGTACAGTGACATTAAACGTACGTACATGTACTAAGCACTGTAAGAAGAAAATTAATTATGGTTACTCACCAACAATGACACGATGACTTGTCCGATAACAATGAGTTTAATTTTACTGCACAACAAAGGAGAGCGTTACAGCCCTTGTAAAGGAGCCACTTCAGGCGATTGTGTAGCACTGCCGTTGTTCTTCTTCTGGCAGTCTTCAATCCAAATCCCTAAAGCAGATTCCATCCAGACTACTGCCTTATTACATCCACTTACAGCTCGTTTTGCACCCTGGTTAAAAGGACACTGCAGCCATAGATCTTATATTCCTTTCCTACTTTTTAAATAAAAAGAATCGTAGCCTTCAACAAATCCAAAACGTTTACCTTTGCGGCAATCGTTAACATCTTCTTCTTGCGCTTGGGCACGGCCCCTGAAGCAGTAGCAGATTGTTTTGGAGCCATAATGAAGGGCTTGACTATGCACAAAGATAAACACTAAAGAGCACAACTCTTTACACAGCGAAACACGTTGATGCTGAATAAGCGAGACGAGACTTCCTGGTTAACACTGCATTCAGCACGCAGGAACTCAACTGCGTGCTCTGATTGGTTAGCTTCTCAGTCAGGAGAACTTAACTGCGTGCTCTGAATGGTTAGCTTCTCAGCCATCCGCCAATAGCGTCCCTTGTATGAAATCAACTGGGCAAACCAACTGAGGAAGCATGTACAGGAAGTAAAAAGACACATTGTCCGCAGAATCCGCGAAGCAGTGAAAAATCTGCGTTATATATTTAGTTATGCTTTCATATAAAATCCGTGATAGAGTGAAGCCGCGAAAGTCGAAGCGCGATATAGCGAGGGATTACTGTATACATATATATATATATATGACCATTTCATCTTCGTTTGCATAAGCACAGCCCTTCACCTGCGAATATTTGGCAGCATCGTGTCTATTGGATTGCTGCTGACTGACGGCCTTATATGGGCAGGCACTCAATTACGTGGGAGGCGTGACGATGAGAGATGCAACTCCGCCTCACACGGCGACCAAGCTGCAGGCTATTGCCGTATATATGTACATAAGTAGGTTCCAGTTATGACCATTACGCGTAGAATTTCAAAATGAAACCTGCCTAACTTTTGTAAGTAAGCTGTAAGGAATGAGCCTGCCAAATTTCAACCTTCTACCTACACGGGAAGTTGGAGAATTAGTGATGAGTGAGTGAGTGAGTGAGTCAGTCAGTCAGTGAGGGCTTTGCCTTTTATTAGTACTGTATAGATAAGATGCAAATGACAAAGGAACCAGCAGGTCTCTCTCCAGCTTGTTTCCATTTACTCCTGTGTGTGTTCATCATGAAATACACTGTATTTTGTTTCATAAAATAGTTGGAAGGAAACTGAAGAGAAAGAAGTGAAAGACTGAGAATTACTCATCCATTTAAGGCTTCAAAGCATTTGAATGATTCTTGGAAAGCAAAAAAATACAATATAAGAATGACCCGACATAGCAGAGTTAAAACACTAACAAGTCATGAAATTAAATAAGATCTGTTTTTGGCAAGGATTGTTTTCTAATTAAGCAGCTAGGTTGGAATAAAAACCCACAGCAACTGCAGCCCTCAGGGACTGACATTACTCACTACTGAATTAAAGAATATAGAGAGCAGCTTCAACACTGATCCTTGTAGGAATTCTATTTTATCATCTTATTCTGAAAACGTTTCTTGCAAATTAAGTTGTTGCTTCCTGTATTTTAGCCGAATTTGCATCCCTCTGCGCATTTCACCTAAAATTTCCATTTGCTTCTGTTTTTTCTCTAGCTTCAAATTCACTACCTGATCAAAAGATATTTGAAAATGAAGGTAGATAACATCAGATGTGCCCCACTGATCAAATGCCTTTATTGCTTCCATAAAAAATACTAGCCTTTTTCTGAAAAATCTCACTCATCTAAACCCTTGGTGACTACAACTATTGCATCTGGACTAGATCCTGTAGATCAGTGGTGTCAAACTCCAGTCCTGGAGGGCCACAATGGCTGCAGGTTTTCATTCTAACCACCTTCTTAATTAGTGACCTGTTTTGCTGCTAATTAACTTCTTTTGCTTTAGTTTTAATTAACTCAACTCAGACCCCTTAGTTCTTTCTTTTTCCTTAATTAGCAGCCAAACAATAATGAGACACAAAACGAGCTGCCATGTGACCAGGTATCCACATTATCTGAACATAAAGAAAGGTGGGAGTCTCAGTATGGTTGGCCTCTCAGTTCACCAAAGTATTTTGACGATGATCTTAGAAAAAACAGAAAATCAACAGTTTTAGAAATGGCTGCTGCTGCAGAATGAGAGCCGCAGGAAGCCATGGAATTAAATAACAGGCTTAATTAACAGGAAAAATCGGCTTCTCATTACGGAACTAGTCGGAGTGAAATTGGTTGGAGTTTGAAGCCCCAGTTTAGCTGGTCATCTGTTGGCTTATTTCACATTTCATTTCTATTTGGCTGCCATTTAATGAAGAAAGGAATAAATTCATAGGACTAAATCCTTAAAAACAGGGCTATTAAAATAAAGTGAAAATAAATTAATTAGCAGTGAAAACTGGTCAATTGTTAGAATGAAAACCTGCAGCCACTGCGGCCCTCCAGGCCTGGAGTTCGACACCCCTGCTGTAGATGATGCTTAATTTTATCATTAGACAATGCTTCGATTAATTTGCCTACTACTCCTACTAAAGCAGATGGCATATAGTTACTAGGATCACTCCAGTTACTTGTATGCTAGATTACTCTTTAGGAATTATCTTAATGATGTCCATAAAATATGCATTAAAGGTTTACTAACGTCCTTGCCCACCACTGTATAAAATGTTTAGTAAGTAGCCTTTGATATCATCAGTGTCCCATTGTTTTTATTTAGGAACACTGTTTCATGCAGAATTTCTTTGAACTTTGCATTAGATGGTAATCAGCAAAACAAGAATTTACCAGGGTTAGAAAAATCAAAGAAATATTTGAACTTTGACCAGCCATTTCTTTGACACTATATAAATTTTATTCTCTTTTTATTTTGAAAACTTAGTTTAAAACATTTTTTCAACTTTGACTTTTGAATAAGAATTTTATAATAAATTCACTGTTATTAGAAAATAATTAGAAAATTATTTGCCATTTATAATTTAGTACATAAAAAGCAATCTAATGATTGTATCAATTATAAATTAACTTATATCAGATTATGCATTTTATATCGTTTAGTGTCTATTTGTATATATCTGTCGTATTTTGTATATAGTATTTTATAAACATTTCATGTATGTACAGTATGTTTTATTTTTATATTGTATTGTGTATTTTATTTTGTTGCTATGTTCATTGTAAACATTGCAATGACAACAGAAGTATCTTATCTTATCTTATTGATCAATTGGCTGAATCACAGCACTCAGTATTGGATTTTCCATGGAACAGAAACCAAACTGCATTTATGAATACTTTTTTTTGAGTTTTTGAAGAGGCTTACAATATAAAAGAGCATTACAATTGTATCCCTTGTATAGTATTATCACTTTCACTTTTAGATGTTCCTTATAATTAGTAATTATTATCCTGCCATCTGTTAAAAATAAAGAGTCACAGAGTATAAAGTGAAAAAATAGATCTACAGCTACTCTGAGACTGGCAATGAAGTCCTGCTGTACATCCAAGGATACATGCCATATTTGGTAGAAAGGCCAACCAGATGCACCCACAGGAGAAGGAGTACATACAGGACAACCCTTCAATGTCAGTCTTGCTGACTGAAAAGTCAAACCTTAGGACTGCAATGGAGTGAGCTGACTAGTAGTATTTGGCTGGCAGAGTAGGTTGGGGCACAGAAATAGATTACCTGTCGGGACTGAAGCCATGGCAAAAAAGGTGAATATTAAGAATGTCCATAATCAAAAAGAGCAGCACTGTGTCACAGACAGGGTTTTTTCTCTGCCCTGACTTGGGAGCCATGAGAGACGGGACCACTCTGATGTCACTGCTGCTGGGTCCTCCCTCTGGCTTGATAAGCAGCCATGAGGAAAGGAGTCAGCAGCAGTGCACTGCAGGAAGTTGTCAGGGGCAAGCAGGTCTGAAATGAGCCTCTTCTGAGTTGGACTGTGAGAGCTCTAGCCTGCCTTTTACAGAGCTTTTTGGAAGCCTCACACCATCTGTTATGTTTGAAACTCCAGATTTACAACAGGTAATTAAAAAAAAACTGTCAAAACACAAGAAGACAGGAACACAGTAAAAAGAAATTAGTCAAATGTATCAAATGCATTAAACACAACAAAATACAAAAACAAGATATTGGTCATAATCAGCTAAACACTTAGAAACACTCATTTATATGCTGTTTTGCCTCATTTTTGACTTTTGCCCTGTTTGCCTTATTTTTATGCTTCTTTATTTTGCTTGTTTCATTTGGCTTGTCTCTTAGCCAGAGATTTTATGATTTATCCACTCCCCTGAAGGGCATATTTATGCATTTTGAAGATTTTAAGTATTTTTTTAACTTTAAAAGCCAGTACTCTATTTTGGGCCTGTGTTGGCCAAAGCCTACCCATGGAGTTTGGGGGTCAAGCTGCCTGGAGTAAGGTCATCTCTGGGTGAGGCCAGCAAAGTTCCTGGCCTGGCCCGTGGCTCTTTTTGGAGGCCTTTCAATCTTTTTTCCCATGTCTGTGTTGCCTACACACAACAAACAACAAATGCACTCACTCTAACCATGCTCTCTTTTTATTTCCAGTACCACTGCACTCAAATACCTACAGTATGTATGGTTAAAGCTGCACAACAAAAGGTGATGGCAGGAGGGTTTGGGCCAGAATGACAGTCTCTAGATCACCTAATTCTGTAATCTGCAGCAATGAAAAAACATCACTTCCTGTGCATAGCATCGACTCTATGACACCCTACCAGGAAACTGAATCCTTGAAAGCCTACAACTGCGGCAGGAACTCCTGAACACCACCAACTGATGCCCAGAACTAATAAACACCACCAAAGGGGTCAAAATAAGTGTTGTGGCAAACAAGCTTATATGGGAGTGTACACAAAAAAAGGACAATTTTAAAAACACAAGAAGTTCTAGGTAGTCATTATTGTTTTTCCTTCCACACCCAAAGACTTGGATATTATGTTGATTTGTACTTTATGAGGGAGTGTTGGTGTATACTGTATATTAGTTTTTCTATTAAAGGACTGGCTATCCTCTCCAGAGTTGATTTTTGCTGTGCATTCAGTACTGCCAAAAAGGCCCCAACACCAGTCATACAAAGTTGGTTCAAGTGAGTTCTGAAAATGAATTGATGGATGCAGTGAACTGTAAGACTTGCTGAAATCTGACATTTATGAAAGCTCTTGCTACTTTTTTTCATGTCTTAACATGCTTCTGTACTAATTATCCATCTCTGTATCTGCCTCTGTAAAACCTGTTCATTGAGAATGTAAAATACAACACATTACATGAGGCCTTTCATGGTTTGATTAAACATATTTACTGTTACTTTCATTGTAAGCATAATATAGAGATGACTTTTTAATTCATTTTAAAGCATTCTGGAACATCTGTTTAGATAGAGTAAAACCACATAATAAGAGCTTCAGCATATAATTTAAAAACCTACCACTTCACAGAAACAGAGGAGGTTAGGAATTTTTACATCCAATGGTTTATACCAAAAACCAATTGTTTGCTTGAAAAAAAAAATATATATATATATATATATATACAGTACAGGCCAAAAGTTTGGACACACCTCCTCATTCAATGTGTTTTCTTTATTTTCATGACCATTTACAGCACTCCATCACTCTCCTTCTTGGTCAAATAGCCCTTACACAGCCTGGAGGTGTGTTTGGGGTCATTTTCCTGTTGAAAAATAAATGATCGTCCAACTAACCTGACTTCTGCACA
>JANRMT010028338.1:0-14914 GCA_026402145.1 Polypterus bichir lapradei | reverse complement strand
CCCAGCATTTTGTAAAGACTCTGGCCGGGAAAATGGAATCTAGGCCCTAGATGCCAGCGTTGTACCTGGGCCGAGCTACCTTATAGCCTCTCCTGCTTTGGGTAAGAACCCCTGTATCTATTATTTAAAATATCTATCTCATCTTTGGTTCATCTAAGTCAAGATGCCTTTTCCATCTCACAGAAAATCTTAGAGAGAATCCCAGAGAGAAAGACCAAATGTCAGCATTTCTCAGTCAGCTTTTAACAGACCCCCCTGCGAACAGGCCCTGCTCTCTCTCTACATACAGAAAGGAAAGTCTGTACGCGTGCCGGCTCCTGAAGCTTTCAGAACGCTGACACGGGGCTGGTAAAACTCACCCTCACACCCCTAACTGCCGCGTGCCAAGCGCTCTCTCTCTGGTCGTTTCGAGCACCCATCCCCCTTGAGACCATAAAGTCATGAGCTGTACTTCATTTTTAAAGTGAAGTTGAGGTTCCGGCAGGGATGATTGCATCCTTGAGCTGTGCAACTCATAGGATGACTCCCACGCCGCTGAGGAATTCTTTTGAGGTCCTTCGGGGAGTAAAGAAAGGCACTTTGAAGCTGCTTATGTCATTTTTTCATCTCTTTTAAGGGAGTTTAGGGCCATCCCTTATCTGGGCAACTCAAGGTCTGGCCGCAACAATATTCAGATCTAAATAGAGAAAGGACGGATGTTTAATATTTACAGGAGATGCAGAGATCACCTTTTCAGCAGATAGACACCTGGCCGTGTAAATTGTCTGACAAAATGGTCCATATCTGTGATCATAAATTACCGTTCAACCTTCAAAATATTCCGGTGTGTTCGTATAATTGGGCCATATCTCTGATTATAAATGATCGTTCAAACTTCAAAAAATTCTTTTCGTATAAAATAACCCTGCGAATAGCCCATAGGTCTTACACGTCTGCAAACCGCTAAGAAAAAAACAAGATGAATGTCTCTCAAAATGGTGCGTCTTATCAGCATTAATTGAACGTTACCTTGTCATTTGTAATGGCTAAAATGCAATATTAACATTCTTCATACTGACTATTTTTGCAGAAGCTATTGTCCCGCAAGATCACGGTAAGCATTATTTTTGATTATTATTAATCCCTATTCATAATTATTATAAGCGCTAAACGAGCATATATTAAACATTTTAAGTCTGATTCCTTATGTTTTTTTGTTTAGAGGTCTATATCGAGACTGATTCGGGAAATGGTAATTCATTTTTACAAATATTTTGTTTAAAATGTGCATGGGTTGATTATCTGAGCATGATTACGGGAGTTTCATGGTTTGATTATCTGAGCATGTTCGAGTTTGACGGGGGTCGGACACGAGCAAGATGAAAAGCGCTCCTAACCACTCACCAAATGAAATGTAATTATTTTAAGGCAAACTATTAACTCAATCCGTTATTTATCAGGCTTTAAATGTAAAAGTGTTCACTAACCGCATGAATTGTCCGTGTGAGTGCATTTTGAGTGTGCTGTATGCCGGGTGCGTATTGGCATATGTGTCAGTATACATAAAGCAAGTTTTATTTAAAAAAACTTACAGCTGAATCCTTTTTTTATTTATTTTAGAAATTTATATCCAAATAGATTCTTCAAACCATTATGATGAAAGAGGTAAGAATATTTTGAAAATCGATAAAATGTTTACAAAGTTCTTACGGATGCGTGTGTGTTTACAAAGTTCCTACCGGTACGCGCTTGTTCGTACGAGCGCGCACGTGCCTGTGATTACTCACGCTCTTGTAATATTATGCTTTCGCTAAAGGTCATTATTTTCATTCAGAATTGTCGAGCCCAAAGTCCGCAGGGTTTTTTAGAAGCGCCATGTGTCTTGTTGAATCATAGGGTAAATGAATATTATAACATGTTCCTATCTGTATCAGGGCCGGTTGTCTAATCTGAAAAAGTTTGTGTTCATTTTACTGTATGGAGTGCACATGCGCTTTTTAAAATGTTTTGGGTTGTTACAATGAGCCTAGCATCTGCGAGAGTCTGTCTACCCACCATAAAAGAATTTTTTATAGTGCCGTGCTTCTATAGGCCTGAACTGGGGGTGAAAAGGGGGGGTTGACGCGTAATAAAACCTCCTCGGTTTATCATCAGCCGGCATGTGTGTGCGTGTGTGTGTTTGTCTGTGTGTGACAGTGTGTGGCCTGTTATTTTAAAGAGCGTATGCAATTTGCTTGAGCTACGGCAGGCAATGGGCGCGGGGAATGTTATTTTAAAGAACTAGTGCATTTTGAATGTGTGCGTGTGGGTGTGCGTGTGTGTGCGTGGCCTGTTATTTTAAAGAGCTTATGCATTTTGTTTGAGCTACGGCAGGCAATGGCCGCGGGGAATGTTATTTTAAAGAGTTTATGCCTTTTGTATGCTTGCCTGAGTGTGTGTCTGTGTGTGTGTGTGTGTGTGCGTGTGTGTGTGTCTGGCCTTTCATTTTAAAGAGCGTATGCATTTTGTTTTTTTGTTTTTTTTGTAGACGAGAATCCTTTACAGAACGAAACAGTTTCTGAAAGGGAATCCCCTGAGTTGACCAATCGCAGTAAGTGCCATTTTCAGTGTATCGAAGAAAAACACCGGGGTACACACGTATCTCCAGATTTTGTGAAAAGAGGTCTTTAACTGAAAAGGGCATACTTTTCTTTTCAGGTTCCCCGGGTGTTTTAACACAGTTGTTGGACGGTTCAGACAACCTAGGCCTCTATCGTAACTGGCAGACTCCACACACACCACCCCCTTCTGAGATCAGCATCGAGCATTCTCGGACACCCTCTGACAACCGCGGACGGTATTCTCCCGTTCCCTCTGAAAGCAGCGGACGGCGTTCAGTCCGCCGGGTGTCCCCTTCGCTGACAACGACTCACTCTGACCACGGATCTCGGCGTCAAAATCGTTATTCATCACGATATTCCCTCCGGCCTGAACACGAACAGAGACATCGAGAAAGACTGCAAGAGCTGACTGAAAACCTTGGCCTGTTACTGGAGCAATTTGTAGATTTAGAGGCTCCTATGTACAATTCCATACCCGAAATGTGCTTACATTTGATGCATCTGTATGCTTTTTACATGGATCTAATCCGAAATTAAACGATAGGTTTTATATTACTTTTTTGCATGAAAAATAACATTGACTGCAAATTACTATTATTATTATTATACTCTGTGATCATAACTGTCACCTTTGATTAAATTTAGGTCATGCCTGAAAACGGGTCTAGCGGCAGCAGCGGCAGCAGCGGTAACAGCAGTGACAGCAATGACGGTGACCGCAATGGCGGTGAGAGTGAATATCCGGCAGGGCGTAAAGGTAGGAAAAGACCATCCAGTGAAAACCTGAGACTATTAAGAGAGATGTCTGATAACCTCGAATATTCTATAAAGCCCCCTAAAATCCCCACCCCTCCACGATCTCCTGAAATTGTTCAATCACCACTCCCTGTAACACATCCGATCGATAATTTTGACCTGATTAATAATTCGCTCCAGGCTCTAAATTCTGATGAAATAGCCGCAGTTAACGCTCTGCTGGAGCTTTTGAAGAATACCTCTTCTGAGGTCAGAACGTCTTCAGCCCCTTCACCACCGCCTCATACCCTAGACACGAATGTCATATCCCCACAACCTTCTACCTCAGGGGTCTCACGTACATCGTGTACCTCAGGTACCTCAGGGCCCAGTAACGCCCTTCTTCAACATTCATCTGTTGAGGCCTTGACAGAGTCGGGTAATTCACCCCAACATCCTCAGACGGGGTCGGGAGTGACTAATTTGTCCCGGGTAAACTCGAGTCTCGAAACCAACTCTCCACAACCCTCTACCTCGCATCCGGAGAATCCTTCGTCTCCAGAGCCGTCAGTAAATTCTTCACAGCCCTCTACTTTGCATACGGAGAATCCTTCGTCTCCAGAGCCGTCAGTAAGCTCTCCACAACCATCTACCTCTCGATTAAATAATTTGTCTATCACGGAGCGTCCAAAATTTAACAATATCGAGATTAGACACCGCTTCAATTTTTCTGAGGCCTACACGCTGGATTCATTCGCCGAAGTATTTCATCATATGCACGAGACCCTTCAGCAACTTTTAGACGGTTTTACCAACACTTTGAATCCTCAGGATCTAGTGCAGCTAGAATTACGTGCCGATTCTCTCAACCCCGGTGTTTTTTCCCTAACCCCGGCGGGCACGCTTTCTGTCGAGGACTTTTTTCATCAAATTGAGTTACTTCTCCAGAGTCACGCCACTATTTTAGCCGATTCTAGTCTAACGCTAATCGTTCAGGTAGTCAGGGTTCCGGCTGGTGGAGGGGTTCCTAGGCGTAAAGCACACACCCTTTTCAACGATATAATCGTTCAAAAGAAACGGAAGCACCTATGGATCTCTTTCAGCCCGGATGATCAGTGCTGTTTTGCCAGGGGTTTGTTGGCTGTATTAAATGACAGGTTCAGAAACAATCAGAAATTGTGTGAACAAGAGGCTCGTCGACTGCACGTCAGGGTCGGGTTATCAACGGATCAGAAAGTAACGTTTTCAGATGTAGAAAAATTTGAGAGGCTCATGGGTATTAAAATAATCATCTGGTACCGGGAACCGAACACTAGCGCTCTATTAAAATTTGAAGCGTCCCAGGGCCGAAAATCAAAGACGGCGTTCTTGTTTTTGCACCATGAGCATTATTACGGTATTTTGAATCTAAAAGGCTTTCTGGGGTTTGACTACATCTGCGAGTTCTGCTACACGGGATATTCTGATCCGTCACGACATCGATGTGAGCAGCATTGTAACGTCTGTTTATCTACAGACTGTCGAGCGGTTGACGGGGAGGCTTTTCGATGTTCCGATTGCCATCGTTTCTGTCGATCAAGGTTTTGCTTCGATCTCCACAAAACGCGGACATTTAACGAAAAAACGCGTCGGTCTGAAAGCCGGTGCGATACCCAGAAAGTCTGCGCACTCTGCAACCAGAAATACGTGGTGAATGCCGAGTCAAAACCTCACAAGTGTCGACCCAAACACTGCCGCGTTTGTAGAGCGGTCGTGGAAGAGTCGGATGCAAATCATCAGTGTTTTATTCAAAGCTTACCGGAGAGACCACTCCAAGAAAACTATGTCTTCTACGATTTTGAGTGCCGTCAAGATGACGGAACCCACATCCCCAATTACATCCACTGCATGCATTGGAACGGTCAATCTTGGAGTCGGGCCGGTGAGGACTGCGTAGCAAAGTTCTTCCACAGATATCGATGTCCGAAATACGAAGATTACACGTTCATAGCTCACAATTCTAAGGGGTATGACGGATATTTCCTTTTGAAATATCTCGTCGAGAACGGACAAACTCCGTCTGTTACATCTCAGGGGTGTAAACTAATGTGTTTTATAGAAGAAGATTATAACTTGAGATTTATCGATTCGTTGAACTTCTTGCCTATGAAATTGAGCAGTATGCCCAAAGCCCTGGGATTCCAGGCTCAAAAAGGGTACTTTCCCCATTTCTTTAACACCGCTGAAAATCAAAATTACATCGGACCGTACCCCGAACCTAAATATTACGGTTTTGAGCACATGATGAGCCAGGAAAGAGAGGAGTTTTTGTCTTGGTACGACTCGATTAAAAGTGGTACGTTCAACTTTAAACAAGAAATGGCCTACTATTGTCGAAACGACGTGGTTATTTTGAGAACGGCGTGCATGAAATTTAGAGAGGAAGTGCTCAGGATCGGCAATGTCGATCCTTTTCAGTGTATGACCCTAGCTTCTCTCTGCCTGTCCATGTACAGACAAACCTGCATGCCCGATCATGCAATCGGAATCATTCCGAGTGATCATTACAAAAGCACTCACAAAGCTTATTCTAATGCTTCTATTCAATGGCTGATGTTTCTTTCCGAAAAGGAAAAAATAAACATTCGGCACGCCCTGAATCACGGTGAAGTCAAGATGGGTTCCTTTTATTTAGATGGTTACGCCGAAGTTCAGGGTGTCCCGACGGCCTTTGAGTTCGCTGGCTGCTTTTATCACGGCTGTCCAGAGTGCTATGAGGCGCAAGCCAAACATCCTCTCACCGGGGCTCCTTATGCCGATTTGTTTCAAACGTTTGACGACAAACTCAGGAATTTGCGTGAAACATTTCATCTGACGGTGAGGGTCCTTTGGGAACATCAATGGGAACGCATGAAAAAAGAGGACTCGGAGCTTCAGGAATTCTTAAGACGCTTTGAGTTTCCTGAACCTATCAATCCCCGTGACGCCCTGTATGGAGGGCGCACCAACGCGATTAAATTATATCATAAGGTTCAAGGCGACGAGCAAATGCATTATTACGATTTTACGAGTCTGTACCCTTACGTCAACAAAACAAAAACCTACCCGATTGGGCATCCGACCCTTGTTTTCCAGGAGTTTGGCGAACTTAAGAAATACTTCGGGCTCATTAAAATCACCGTGTTAGCCCCTCGCAATTTGTATTTTCCGGTCCTGCCATTAAGAATTTGTGATAAATTGATGTTCGTTCTGTGTCGTACGTGCGCAGAAACCCAGACGTCCACCGGCCTTTGCCGTCACAACGATCGGGAAAGGTCTTTAACAGGAACCTGGTGCAGCGTCGAGATACTCAAGGCCTTAGATAAAGGTTACAGAGTTTTGAAAATTCATGAGATATGGCATTACGAACAGAGTACCGGAGATTTATTTTCCGAGTACATCAAAATTCATCTGAAAGGCAAACAGGAGGCCTCTGGCTGGCCATCCTGGGCCCGGGACGAAGCGTCCCGCCGGCGCTATGTGGACGACTATTTCTTAAAAGAAGGCGTATTATTGGAGAGTGTAAACATAACCTCCAACCCCGCTAAGAGACAAATTTCCAAGCTATTTCTGAATTCTCTTTGGGGAAAATTTGGTCAGAAGCCTAACCAGCTGACCACGACGTTTGTTACACACACCCAAGAATTCTTCGATTACCTGTTCTCAGACGTGTATCGGGTCTCCTATTTTGGCTTTATCAGCGACGAAATCGCTCAAGTGCAGTGGAGGTATGCGGATGATAGATACGTTCTACCCAGACCCGTCAATGTGGTGATCGCCGCTTTCACCACGGCCTATGCCCGGCTAGAATTGTACGAATTGTTGGATCGTTTAGGGCCGAGGATTCTGTATCATGATACAGATTCCGTTATCTTCACAGCTTCGCCCGGCCAGTACACTCCGCCCCTCGGGGACTATTTAGGTGAACTCACCAGCGAACTAGATCCTGACGACTTCATAGAAGAATTTGTTTCGGGGGGTCCGAAAACGTACGCGTACAAAACGTTCAAAGGCAAGGTCTGCATGAAGGTCAAGGGCATTACTCTCAATCACGAAACGGTTCAAACGGTAAACCTATACTCATTAATGGATCTAGTGCATAGTTTTGTAGAACAAGATGTCACGAAAGAAATAACGGTTCACGGAACGCAGATTCATAGGAACAAAAAGAACCTGACGTTGCAAAATCGTCCACTCAGAAAAAGATTCAGAGTGGTGTACAACAAAAGGGTTCTTTTGCCCGATTTCACATCTCTCCCCTATGGATACTAAAGAGGGTTTTGACGTTAGACTTCAGCATCCGTTCTCAAAAATAGTCTCGGGACCCTCGTGTTCAGGTAAATCGCATTATGTGAAAAAGCTTTTGGAGCATGCGGACCATGTACTTTCTCGCCGACCTGACAATATAGTCTGGTTTTATAGCTGCTGGCAGACTCTGTACGACGAACTGTTAGCCCACTTTCCCAGTATCAGATTTTTGGAGGGGTTACCCGTCTCCTTAAGCGACGATGAACTACTGCCGCCTGACCGAGTAAACTTGGTGATTGTCGACGATTTGATGGAACAGGCGAGCCATAGCCAAGAGATAGAGAGGGCCTTCACAAAATATACTCATCACCGGAATTTGTCCATCATTTACTTGGTCCAAAATTTATTTTTTCAAGGCAAGAAAAGTAGAACGATAAATCTGAATGCCAATTACATTACCCTGTTTAAAAACCCAAGAGATAAGCTGCAAATTACGAATTTAGCGCGTCAAATGTACCCCGGCAGGGTGAAATTTTTCTTGGAGGCCTTTGAGGATGCTACGCGAACCCCTTACGGTTATCTGTTGGTGGATCTGAAAGCCCAGACGCCTGATGAATTTCGTTTACGTACCGGATTGTTTCCTCCCGACTGGCCTGCGGCCTACGTCGTGAAAAGATAAAGACGGGCGATTTCCCGAGTATTTGAGAAAGAACCGGCATGTCGATCAGAATAAAAAGAAATCTCCCTCTGCTCAAGACCCTACACAGGGTCTCCTGTCGCCGAAGAAAAGCGCTGTTGAGCGAGGCTCCGGACGATTTCATTTACGCTCTGGCCGAAATAGCTCTCAATACTTTAAAAGGCCACGTACCCCTGACTTCCAGACAGTTCAAGTTGCTGAAGAAGCATCGTTGCTCCGTTAAAAAACTCGGCGATAAAAAACTCGCCGTTAAAAAGAAAAAAGTCCTTTTAAATCAGAAAGGAGGGTTTCTCGGGGCCCTATTAAGCGCCGCCATTCCTTTCATTACTAGTTTAATAGGTTCGAGATTATAAATATGGAATACACGCGCAAGATGTACCTGGTCCCACAACAACAAATGGCTCAATGGCCTCAGAAAGCCCCAACTTCCACCGACCTTTTAAGCACTACGGAAAGTGAACTGGATAAACAAATGAAACTCATACTTGAACGCGGTGACTTGAGCGCCGACGCAAAAGTAAAACTTTATACGACCGTTTTACAAAGATACCTGACCTTTGTGAAAAAAGCGGATAAAGAATCCGGTTCTCTGACGTTATTGCTGCCTGCCGAGAACCAGGAGGAGCCGTCGGGAGCTCTCAAACAGGCCCCGAGTACCCCAGAAGAAAGGGTGTACGACGAGATTTTGAAAAGTGCTCCGGAAAAATCAAAGAAATATACTGAAATTATTTTACAGAAAATGTCGCATCACCCTAATACAACCTACTGGAATGGGTTGGGAGAGTTTGTGTTTCGTGGAGAACCTTTACCCGGTACGAATATGGTCGATCTCATGCGAAACTTAACCGCCCGTCACAACATCCCGTCCTATCGGAGACCTAGGGGGTGGAAAGAATTTATTAAGGCCCTGGCCGGATTGAACATCCCAACCTCTGCCGTGCCGAACATCGACACGAGAGAGCTTCTAGAGAGTTTCAAAACTTCTGCCCCGGACGGGGCCTCTACCTTTGCTGTCTCTGCCTCGGTCCCTGCTGCTGCTCCTTCCGATACACCTGTGGGCAAGAAAACCAGATCTCGCAGAAAGAATGAATGGATTCCTTATTGAAATGTAATTATATTTTTGTTTTTAATAAAATATTACATTGGATTACACAGGCGGTCTATTCTTTATTAAGACGACGACAGGGCCTAGAACTTTGCAGGCAGGGATGATCCTGAAAACCTCTGGGAGCGTTCTTAGACAAAGTGTTAACAAACTTTTGAACCATATCATCGTTCTTGGTGACTTCATTAAAATACAGGTTCATGACCTCTTGATAAGAACGTCCTTTCCCTCTGTGATGCAGGAAAAAAATACAATGTTGTCCGCAGACGTTAGAAGACCAGCTTTGAAGCTGTCGGGTATGGTGAATAATGTCTTTACAGTTTCTGTTTAAAAAGCTGTATATTTCCTCAGGAAAATAGATAAAGTCTGGTGGGCCGCCGTAGGAATCAAAAAATTCTCCAGTTCCGTCTTCTCTGAGATGTATGGCCAACCAGTGTTCTCCGGGTTGATTTTGACGGTGAGTATTGACGACGATCATGGTCGGGAGATCTGTGAGTATGTTTTCTGGCAGTTGGTCGCACGCCAGCACTCCGTAAAACAGCTTTTCTGTGTACGGATTACCGGACAGGAGTTTGTCAATCTGCAGGGTGTTCATGCTTTTTTAGTAATCATAAAGGATGTTTCTTCTCTGGTTTATTTCAATAATGTTGTCAAAGACGGCGTACACTATTAGATTCACCGTATGGGGTAGGGGTTGTCGAAAGCGGATTTCAAATCTCATGTTCCCGGTTTTCATCAAGGAGAAATGGTCTCCGCATTCTTGATCGGGCGTCAAATCAAAGGCAAAGAGAGTGTATCCCTGGGAGAATTCAGAGCGTTTGATGGCTAGAGGCAGGTCTTTCAAATGCTTTCCGGAGGCCAGCACGAGGTTGTAATATTCTCGAGCTGTGATGTCATTAGCAAAATCAGGTTGAAATGGTTTGGCGGGAATCTGCTCTCCGTCCAAATACAAGGCCAGGAACTCCACCTGGTTATGCTTGAAATTGAAGGGGTTTCGGGCGTAATCCCCTGAAAAGGCATCATTATCCACCAGGCCTAGGACCACGTACTTGGGTATCTGTCCCAAGAACAGGTTCTCCTGATTGCTCACTCGGATCCCGGCTGGCATGCTGAGAACTTTCATATTCACTCTTTCCACGGGGTACTTGGCATTGGCGTTGGTGAGAGCGTGGGCGTGCCCTATTTTCACCGCCGCCGAAACTTTAACTTTCTTAACAAAAAGAGCGGCGGATAAAATGTTTACTTTGTAACG
The DNA here is from genome assembly GCA_026402145.1 of Polypterus bichir lapradei. NCBI lineage: Eukaryota > Metazoa > Chordata > Cladistia > Polypteriformes > Polypteridae > Polypterus > Polypterus bichir. The sequence continues at coordinate 4,280 of JANRMT010028338.1, read as the reverse complement.
CTCGGCATCTCCGGACATCAGACAGAATTCATTTTTGCTCCTTACCATTTTTATTCTGACATCCACCCCGTTTAGAATTAATTTTTCTTGAAAAAATAGGTCGGAATGAATAGGCCCGAGGAGTTCTACTGTTTTACCCTGGGCCGTATATCCATTTCTTTTTTTGAACCCCTCATTCGGTCCATCCAAGGCGGTATTTTCATGTTCGTTGGCCGTGTCTTTGTAAAAAAGACCCGAAGCAAATTGAAACTTGAGAGTTTCATTGCTGTAATTTAACAATTCCTCAAAAAGGGCCCTGTATGGGTAAAGGCTGGAACTCTGGGATATTAAGCGATCTCCCAAGGTGACATCCACTTGTGAAAATAAGGCGGCTATCGGATAATTAACCAAGGCTACCCGGGCCCCTTGGCCCGGATTAGTTCCGTCGGCATTGACGATTTTGCATCGGACGTGTAGAAGCGTGTTATTCAGGTCCAAGTAGTCTTCCCCGTTCCCGGTAATCAGAAACTCCAACGGGGCGACTTCCGATAGAGCTGAGAGAGGGGGGACCTCGACGTAGATGCTTTTTTCTACGCTAGTCTGAGTATAGGGTACCGTAAACAAGTCCAGTTCGGATTTCACACACTCTTGAGACATTCGATGAACGAAAGACATCTTGAGTTAAAAAATGTTTTTCGATTTCTTTTTTCTGCGGGCGCGGGACTTATCCTTGTGTCGGAGAGAAGAAAATGATGTAAAAGCTGAACGGCGCGTCTTTTTGATGATCGGAGCGGCTCGTGATCCGGGCGGTCTCTTACGTTTAGTTTTCCTCATCACCATCAGACCCGACCCCGATTGATTTTCTTCGCTTCCTCGAGTCATCGCTCCCGACATGGCCCCTGCCACCACGTCTTTGACAATATTCTTAGCGGCTGATTTAATGTGGGGTTTGACAATTTCGAACCCTCTTTTCAAGAGAGGCAAAGCTCGTCTAAACAACCCGCGAAATATTCCGCCGATCCCAGAGCCATACATCACGGGGACCCCAGAAAACCCGGGGAGGCCATTGCCCGCTTGGGCTTCATAATAATGCACGTAGGGGCTAGGGTCCAGGTAAGATCTCATCTCTGTATTAGTCGTGTATACAACTTTTACAGGGTCTGAAATGTAACTTGACAATGACTTTACCAAACTGAAATGGAACCGGTTTGTTCTGATCCGTCTTTATTTCAACGGTCAAAGTATCAAACTGACTCTTGCTGACCGGAGCGTAGTGCGGCCTGTCGTAGGTGATTGTGGTAATCTTATTCATCTCATCCTCAATATGTACGCATCTCAAGAGAGGGACGTAGCTGTCTCCGACTCTTTGGTGAGACACAATGTCGCTGTAGACGTACAAGGTATAAAACCCCGCTCTGATATCCGCGGGGTAAGGAGCTTCATTCACCAGACCTGTGTTCACATCCGCGTGAGCTCCTAAAATCCTCCCCAACTGTCCCTTGACATGCAGAGATTCATCCTTCACCGTGCTTACGACGTAGAATCTTCGCTCCAGAGCACTGTACCGGAATCTCATGGTGTTTTCAGGTATTGGAGTGTTGGCTGAACCGCCCTCGATGGCTAGAGGTTCTTTCGCCAACGCTTCATTCATCTTGGAGGTCACTTTCTCGAGGCTAGCGTAATACCCCGATGGAATAGTATAATATTTAACTAATCTCGGGGACACCACAATAAAATTATTATCCGGTTTATCTAGGGTATTCCAGGTGTGCGGATATTGAATTTCGGCCAATGCCACTTCCCAGGGGCCCTGTAGTTCGATGGGGGCGGCTAATTTGACGGTAAATTCGGCAATGGTGTTATTAGGGAAAACATCCTGGGAAGAATTGCTGGGAAGAACGACGTAAAAGCTTTTTCTCTCCATTGTGAAAACCCTGTGAATGAAATACTATTTTTCATTCTCAGTATTTAACGTCTTGCGCGTAGCTTTCAGGGATCCAACTGTTAAACTTTTCGGGCCATCCGAGCCATTTCACCAAAATATGCTTTTTTCTACGGATATTTTTTTTCGCCAAAATCTTTTCGATCCTGAAGACGTCCGGCCCTCGAATCTTTTGTAACTCCGCATCGTAAAAGGAACCTATAATGTCTTCGCCGTCATAATCTTTGAGCTTGTAGACAGGCGGATCCCTAGGGACTAGTTCAGAAACGGTAAATACCTCGTCTGAAAAGGTTTGTTCGTAGCCCTTGGTAAAAGGATTGCGGGCTTTCGACACTCTCACCGTATCTCCGACTTTGAATTTATATTTTAGACTTGTATTGGGTTTAGTTAGGCCGTATAAGTTTTTAAAGACTTTCCAAGAATTGGAACTGTTCACCTCGGCAGGGGCCATTTTTATGCCCCGGTGATAGCTCAGATTATAAGATTTGACCAAGTCCTGTAGCCCGGGCAGATAGGACCGGGTATTCCGGGAGCTGAAATAACGCCACATTTTGGTCTTCAGAGTTCGATTGAACCTCTCCACCACCGAAGCCTTTAACTCACTAGCGGTGGTGAAATGTTTTATCCCGTGTTTACGGAGCAGGCTTTGAAATTCCCGATTGAGAAACTCTTTACCGCTATCGGTCTGAAGTTTGACGGGAGCTCTACCTTGCTGCAAAATATCTCGAAAAGCCCTGGTTACTTCTTTACCGGTTTTGTTTTTCAGAGCCCTGACCCAGGCGTATTTAGAAAGAATATCTATACAAGTCAGTAGATACTTGTAGCCTCGGTTATACTCGGCCAGGTTTGTCATATCCGCCAGATCGATCTGCCATTGCCCGTCTATATTGGAAACATACACTTTATTCCTTTTAAAATGGATTCGGGCCGGCTTATGGATCGTATAGGCGTATTGCCCCGATAACCAATCGGATACCTCTTGGTCCCCAATACGGTGTCCGGTGTGCAAGACAGCTCTTTTCAAGGAATCTTTGCCCCCTAAGGCCCCTGGGTTCTCAGAGTTATAATACGTTTTTTCCAAGACCTGCTCCATCGCCGGTGATGACACAAACACTGACAACACTTAACAACTTAGAAAACATTTATTTAAGATTCTGCATGGTTCAGACTGCTGCGGTTTCAGGTTCAGAAAGACCCACTAGTTCTATCATATCATCAAATTCCAGGTCATATTTAGTCCAGAGATTCATATGGCCCTCATGATTAATATTACGTTTACAAAACTCATTGGCCACACGGCGGGTAACACAGTAAGAGCATTCATCCATTTCATAAAATGACTGCATTACAGAGTCATGAATAGAGCTGGTATTTTCAAATTCATCTACAGTCTTTTCAACCACCGTGTCTATTTTGGGAATCGGCAATAGAATATTATAATACCCCAGAACTTTCACCGCCAAGCGTTTCAGCCAAGACTTACGGAAAATCTTCAGAATCTTCTGAAAACGACCTTGTCGGTATCCGATCTCAGGTTCAAAGAGGCAGGTATGCCTAGACTGTCCGGGATGTTTTATATCACATCCTTGACATTCTTTTTTCTGGTCGTAGTAAACAATAATGTCCACCAGAGACGTTATCAGTCCTTTAATAAGCTTCAGGGCCTTTTCCCAGGTTTCAGACAGCAACCCATCGGGGCAATCTATATCCGTCTCAGAAAGTCCGATCGACATCGGTTCCTCCGGATCTTGTTTGTTCACCCAAGGTTGTCCAGGAGCTAGGTAAGAGGTTTCCGTCTGATCACCATTAGTGAGGTCGGGGTAAGAACTCACCGGCCCTGGAGACCGAAATCCACCGTCGGTCTCAAGGTCTGTAGCCCAGAGAGTGTAATCGGGTCGTACAGTAAAATAACGCGGGTCACGTTCTTGGAGGTCCTGAATGCCGTCCGGCCAGCCCGAGTTATAAAATTGGTAAGTTTCAGGCTTGGAAGCCTCAGGCGGGACCCCTGAGGATGTTACGCCGACCTCCGTCATTGCAGAGTCTGCAGCTGCCGAAATGCGGAGAGCGCTAAAAGCTTCAACGAATGCTGAGGTCTGATCATCCGTCTGGATCCGGGGACTAACAGGTGGAGTATTTAGGGTAAAAGGGAGGGGCTTGACATAAACTAGCGTCGGGTTTCCCTGATCGTCGCCGCCTGATTCTACCTTGGTTTCGCACGACTTGGTCCGATCCGGGTCTGACGCTTCAGCTTTAAGAAACTCGGGCAACAAACATCTTTTCACCCTGCAGATCCGACGCTTGGCTGGGACCTGGGGCCTAGATTCCATTTTCCCGGCCAGAGTCTTTACAAAATGCTGGG
>JANRMT010028306.1:0-11728 GCA_026402145.1 Polypterus bichir lapradei | reverse complement strand
GCATTGCAAGGTGCACTGTTATGGGCCATTTGGTATGGGATTCATAACTGTAATGTTAATGTTTGGGATGTGCCATCTGTTGAAATGACAGATGCAATGCATAGGTTTCTGTTATATGGCATTTGGTATGGGATTTGTAACAAGCAGTGTTAATGTTTGTGATGCACCATCTGTTGGAATGATAAATGCAATGCATTTTACTGCTAAAAATGTTTGTGATGTGCCATCATTTGGAATGACAGAGACATAGAAACCAGATGGACACACAGACACCTTTCCTTGCACTAAGGTGTACAATACAATTTGGAATCATTTAAAATTTTAGTGGAGTGTACTCAGTGTTGCTATATACTGAAATTGAGCATTCAAGGAAAGAATGAAATTATTCAGTTTTGTATTTTCATTTTAAGAATTTCTGTTTTGTTTAGTATTCCAGTTTTGGGGGGTTAATTTATAAATAAAAGGCTTACATCACCAACATTATGCTGATTTATTTTTTGCTTTGGCAGCAGTCAGCGAAAGCACTGAGGAAAGCTGTTGCCCATCTCTTTTCTTCTTCTTGTGAACAATTCTCCTGCTCATGCGGAACAGCTGCTCTTTGAAACACCCAACACTCCAGACCTGGCCTCATACGACGACCACCTGTTCCCCCATATGGAGGGCACCTTTCATTCAGGGCAGAAAAGGCTGCACTACCACTTTTTAGACGTGCTTTAGTTTCAAAGAAAACACACTTTCATACCAACACAAGTGCGGGTGATGGAGGACCAGCTGCATGTTAACTGCCATAACACGCAACTCTCGTATCTCACGGTAATTAAAGTCTTTCCAAGTCCTTGTCCCTGTAATGTGGTTATCTTCTCCTCGGCTGGTTCTGTTCTTCAGCTAAATCTCAAAGTCAGCGGTCCCGGCCCTCTCCAGTGGTCTCGTTTATAAAACTGTGCGTGGATCTGAGCATGAAATTATGCACACACCACCACCCCCAAAATATCAGATTCATAAAACCTGTCGTACACACATTAACATTTACCATATGTGTGTGTGACGGCTGAAACAAGAGTAGGGAGCAGGTTGAGGAGGTGGAGATCTGCTCTGGAGGGGAGAGGAATGAAGGTCAGTAGGACCACCACGACAGAAAACGTGTGTGTGAATGAGCGGGAGGTCAGGGGAATGGTGAGGATGCAGGGAGTAGAGTTGGTGAAGGTGGATGTGTTTAAATACTTGGCATCAACAGTGCAGAGTAACGGGGATTGTGGAAGAGAAGTGAAAAAGAGAGTGCAGGCAGGGTGGAGTGGATGATGAAGAGTGTCAGGAGTGATTTGTGACAGACGGGTATCATCAAAAGTGAAAAGGAAGGTCTACAGGACGGTAGTGAGACCAGCTATGTCATATGGGTTAGAGACGGTGGCACTGACCAGAAAGCAGGAGACAGAACTGGAGGTGGCAGAGTTAAAGATGCAAAGATTTGCATTGGGTGTGACGAGGATGGACAGGATTAGGAATGAGGACATTAGAGGGTCATCCCAGGTTGGAGACAAAGTCAGAGAGGAGAGATTGTGTTGGTTTGGACATGTGCAGAGGAGAGATGCTGATATAATATTGGGAGAAGGGTGCTAAAGATAGAGCTGCCAGGGAAGAGGAGAAGAGGAGGTTTATGGATGTGGTGAGAGAGGACATGCAAGTGGTGGGTGTGACAGAGCAAGATGACGAGGACAGGAAGATATGACTGAAGATGATCCTCTGTGGTGACACCTAGCAGGAGTAGCCTAAAGAAAAAGAAGTGTGTGAAGACGCCTTGAACACCGCCTTGAAACATCCATATATGGAGCATGCTAATCAACTTCATCCGTATTGTAATGAACAGCAGCGTCGCTCTAGAGATGGGCGGGTTCTGGACATGTGATTGACAGCAGGATAGTCACGCTTGAACACCGGCAGGAAACATCCATATATGGAGCATGCTAATCAACCTCATCCATATTGTAATGAACATCAGTGTCGCTCTACAGATGGGCGGGTTCTGGACAGGTGATTGACAGCATGGTATTCGCAGGTGTGCTGAGCACAGCGTTCCAGTAACCCCTTTAACTTTCTCGTTATACCGTTGAAGTCTGAGAAGGCAGGTGGAGACTTCCGTGGCATTATAAATACAGATTTGCAGATGATAACGGGGGTAAACTGGTAAAAGGGACATGACACGAGACGCTGGCCGACGCGAGTGGAAAAGCCTGTCTAGTGAAGTGACTTACTTTTACGGGGCGTTTGAGAGTTTGAGTCTGCTAGAAGACTGCTGTAAATGATTTGTTGTGGAATAAACGCATCCGTTATTGGGCTTAACTTCCATTCAGTTTGTGTCTCGGTCTCGCTATCTCGGTGTTCGTTACAATATGCGACCTCGATGCTGCGGAACTTCATTGGCTGATAGAGCAGCCTCCCACCTGACGTGTCGAGACCACGCCCCCTGCCTTACTGTGCTATGTAACTGAGAGCGCCCCAATCTTGTGCGGCACTATAGCGCCTCAACTATGCATTTTAGGGGGTCCGGGAAAATCGTAAGGCACCAGTATCTGAGTGGATAGCAGCTATCACCGGCACACGTAATGAAGTAACAGTTGTTACAATGACTAGTAAAAGTCGCATGAAACACTGGGGGTTCAGCCAGTTACCTCTCCAACAAGCCATCCACCACTTACAGCAAAGTCACGTTTGTCAAAGCTACTCTGCCTGAAAATAAATGCGTCACCCAGGCCACCGCGCCACGACATTTGCCAGTCCCATCTTGGCATCACGTGTGACTTGTGTGTTAATGGAATGCCACTACTCAAAGTTAGCATTGTCGCTTAGTGCAATATGAGTGCAGTGAAGTGATCCGATTACGTTACAAGAACTGGACACTGCTGCAAATTGCCTTTTAATGTCGGCAAAAAAAACCGTTATGTTATATGTATGCGCACCCACACTATCAGAAGACCGTATATAGCGACTTGCAGGTCGGTTAATGGCTTCCCGCACACAGCGGAGACATGAAGGAATGAAGCTTGGCTGAGATATTCCCGACCTGAGAAATGACAACAGGTAGTCGATGTAAACTGACGAAGATCCAAAAAAAAGTTCTTTAGTGCAAATACGCAGTGATGGCCCACTTATAAGGGAACTGAAAACTCAGTCTGTACATCACTTTCATTAGTGCTGATCTTCGAAATTCACCAAAGCGCTATTCGCAACGCATTTGTTCATCAAACTATTAACTGATAAATAGGCTGGTTTAGCAGAAAGCTTTTTTTCAGCGTTCCATAATGCTTTGTGAGGCTATCAAGCCGGAGCTATAACAGCCAACATTGGGTGGGACAGCCCCCTGGTATAAAATACTGACCATTTGCACAACAGACTGACTTTGCTCATCTCTCACTACCTTCTTTCTTCTTCGATCTCACAAAGGCACGGTGGCGTGGTGGTTACCACTATGAAGAGCACACGATCGCACTCACAGTATCGCTATTCAACTGGCTGACACACTGCATATTTGAACACTGGGTGAAATCGGGGTTAGCTGAGAACAGAACATGCAGACTTCATGGAAACCAAAGGGGCTAACGCAGTTGGTGAACTACTATACTATAACTATAACTATAGCATCAGTGTTTAAACCAGTTTTTTTTTTTTTTACATTTTTCCATATGGACAAATGCTATAAAATGTAAAACTATAAAGGCACATTAATACTGTGTATAGCTGGTGAACTCAATTTATGGAGCTTAACAGATAAATAAATAATGCAGGTTCTCAGATTTTATTTTTATGAAACATCCATCCATCCATCCATCCATTATCCAACCCGCTATATCCTAACTACAGGGTCACGGGGGTCTGCTGGAGCCAATCCCAGCCAACACAGGGCGCAAGGCAGGAAACAAACCCTGGGCAGGGCGCCAGACCACCGCAGATTTTATGAAACATACACAGCATAAATAACGAGTTATCTGTGCTTGTCGCCAAATTTGCGGGTCGATCTTCAAGTTCCGCTTCAAAAAGGAGACGCGTGCCTTATGCATATGTAATTAGCCACGTGCAGAAGCTTGAAAGGGCTGGGCGCCAAATACAGATATAGGAGAACTCTATGAAATAACAACTAAAGGTTTATAACTGTTTGTAAGATTGCTTTTATCTTTTTGATAGAAGAAAAAGTGCAAAGCATCAGCACCGACAGTTTATAACGCTGAACTTCAAAAAACAGAACGAGCCGGCGGCTTCAAGGACAAGTCGCATTTTTATGCCTTTAACTCTTTTAGGGCTGATTTTTTTTTTTTCTTTTTCTCCCAGGGCTGAATATTTTTCCAAAAAAAACCCCCCTCAGTTTTCTGAAAAGCACATAAAGCAGTATTTTCTCAAATAACCCAACATAAAACGACCTACATATTTTTTTTTTGACTGTTGACCATTGACGTGCGGTAAGGTTCATGGCTGGTGAGGCACTGACTCCTTCAGAATCAGATTTATAAATATATGAACCCAAAAGAGTCGCTTATTCACTATTCAGTTGGCAGCATGCGCATTGACTACTAGTTATGTTTCATATCTCATCAGCATTCTTTACACACACATAGGTAAGGTTCATATTTGGCTAAGGAAGAACGTTACATTTATATCGGCGAGAGAGCGGAGAGCGCGTTTGCTCCTCACCCTCCATGTGTTCTAAATTTGCCGTTGCAATCCCACAAACCTTACTCATTCAATACAAACGAAAGTATAGAGTGGTGTGCAAAAAAGGGGGATTTCAGTTTTGACCTTAATTTAAATATTGAGTTGTTTTAAAAGCTTGTAATTCTGATGCGTTAATCAATTTTAATACAGACTCTTCAACAAAATGATAACAAGAAAAACGAAAGAATATTTTATTCAAGGTCAAAATTTAGTCTTTAAATACTGGATTGTTTGTTTTTTCTTAGTCTGATCCCATTGTTTTATAAAACTGAAAACCGTTTATGGCAGGGGTGTCGAACTCCAGGCCTGGAGGGCCGCAGTGGCTGCAGGTTTTCATTCTAACCCTTTTCCTAATCAGTGACCAGTTTTCACTGCTAATTAACTTATTTTTCCCTTCATTTTAATAGTTCTGTTTTTTAAGGATTCAGTTCTCTCAATTGATTCTTTTCTTCATTAAATGACAACCAAACAGACATGAGACATGAAACAAGCCAACTGTTGACCAGCTAAATTGCGGCTGCAAACTCCAACCAATTTCACTCCAATCAATTTCTTAATGAGAAGCTGATTCTTGCTGTTAATTACACTCATTATTTAATTCCATGGCTTGTTGCTGCTCTCATTCTGCCATAGCAATGTCAAAATGCTTTGGTGACCTGGAGAGATTAGCCTTACCGAGACCTTCACCTTTCTTTATTTTCAGATATTTTTTGATGGGCACACGTGAGCTGGTCATGTGGCCGCTTGTTTTGTTTCTCATTATTATTTGGCTGCTAATTAAGGAAAAAAGAAACAACAAAGGGGACCGAGTCAAGTTAATTAAAATTAAGGCAAAAAAAGTTAATTAGTAGCAAAAACTGGTCACTAATGAAGAAGATGGTTAGCACGAAAACCTGCAGCCACTGCGGCTCTCCAGGACCGGAATTTGACACCCATGGTTTATGGTCTTATCTTTATTTGTAAATGAAGTCCATGCGCCTATCCTTCTCCAAGAAATCTCCGTCACTTTCTTGTAAATGTCCTCCTTATTTTCCTTTAGTTTAAAAAGCCATACTCTTTCATTTTGGCAGTCAGTCGGAACAAAACATATAAGTAAATGGACCGTTGTAGTGCACTTGACTTTCTGATATTGCTAACTTATTGGCGCTTCTGTGTAGAAGAACAGCAGCAACGACCATCTGTTGGGCTCACATGCGCCCCGTTCAGGGCAGCACGGTACTGTCTGCCTCCCCTTGTGCCTTCTCACTGAGGTTTTATTTCTGATCATCAAGACTAAACATGTCACACATTCATTAAAGATATTAGCCAGACTGTGAAAAGTCAGGGTGTATAATAAACGTGTCTGCAAACATTATATTGAGAGACAGCAGCAGGCACGCGCCAATTACACGCATCAACCCCGTGTGTGAGGGAGAGCGCAGTCCGAGGTGTGGTGAGGCTCGTCGCTACCGCACCTCGCGTTTCTCTCTTGTATTTGAACAGGAAATGCTCCAATTCAGCAATTTTAACTATAAAAATTACCAAAATTATTGGAATACATACAGAAAGTAAATTTATAGCACAAACCATTGGATGCATTTATTTTATGTTATCATTAGTAGTTTTTTTTATTATTATTATTACTTTTCATTATGACAGTTGAGGCAGGGAGCCTCACCTGCCTCCCCTGATCGCACGTCCCAGCTGTTGACTATGATTTCGGCATTCCCGCTGTGTTTTGATGACATACACGTTTGCGCGACTCCGACAGCGTCCTTTCTTCTTTGATCTCAGGGATGCACGTTGGTGCAGTGGTTGGCACTGCTGCAGCACAGCTCAGGTCGCCTATTTGGCCACAGTAATCGGTCTGGTATATAACACTGGAAAAAAAATGATTTTGGTCCCTAGTAAATACAACATAGTTAATTTTGGCAGATTTCATTAATGTAATGCGTTTTTGATTCTAATTGAAAATAATAGGTTGTTTCAAATCATTTTTTTATGTTTTCATCACTAATATCATCTTTAAAAAATTAACACATCTCGCAAAATGCGTTTAGTCACTGCCGTAAAGTAACGTGTTTTGACCGCGAAAAGCCCTGTACACTAATTTCAAACGAGTTCGGCATTTTCGGTTTGCCTTGTCCCTGGTGAGTACATTTTTTTATTACTTTATTTATTAGACTTTGCTTTATTGAGAATGCATATATCATGTAATGCATTCGTAGTTTGTTATTTTTCCTTAACAAATACTGTAATTTCATTAATAAAAGTTTGATATACGGTATTGTATTTTCGCGTGTGTAACATCAAATGTTGGCGGCCCCGACTTTGGCAGAGGTATGCATTGCTAACAAACTGGTGCGGTCCTCCTCCGAGGTTCATTAAATCATCACAACTCATGGATGTTAAGATTATTACTAGGTCGTTTTCTCTATTAATCACGATTTAAAATCATGCTCTTTCAGAATGTGGCAGATGTAGAAGCTACAGTGAAAGTCAATATACGGACACTTTTTGCTGCTCCGGAAAACTCCTCTCAAGACGGTATGTTCACTGGTTGCACGAGTGAGTCCTGCAGCCGTCGGAATGGACCGTGACGACACTTGACCGGAGTCAGAGCTGTAACTGCAGTCGCAGACATCACTTGTTAGCTCCACAGTAGTTTAGGTGAGCTCCAGTAACACTGCTAACGTGGGGACTACTGGAGATGTACAGCAAATATGTGTTGTAAAATAAAACGTAATGTCAGCTTTGTATATACAAACAAGAACCTTAAAAAACGAGCATGAAAATCTTTTGGGTATCTATAAATGATAGGGTTAGTAAAGATATGCAATTTGGAAAAATGGAGAAAACTATGTGACCTTAATATGTCTAATTCCCCATGATCTTCATCCAGCTCTTTATGCACCAGTCATGGTAAATATCAGGGCCGTTTGAAGGAATTTGGGGGCCCCAAGCAAAATGGACATGGAGGCCCCCGATTTATGTATGATACATAAACATATTTCTGCCTACCTGCTGCAAAATTGCACCATTTGTACAAGACAAGTAGAGCTATTTTATGTGTGTAATTTATCACTTACCACTGTCTTGTTTTTTCTTATCCTCCTCTTCCTTTCTCTTCTTTCTTTTTTGGCTTCCTGAAGCATAATTCCGCTTCATGACTGCCGAGGAAGTTTTGTATTTTGCCGGCAGCAGAGATCGCGTGGTTGGCTGGCTGCTGTCAGCGAGGGGGGCCCCCTTGAGGGGGATCCCGATAACAGTGTCATTGCACTTTACTGCATTCACTATCAATGGGGCGCTCACACAGTTTGTCGCTGCATTTTATTCTTAACCAGTCGTTGTCTTGGGGCCCCAGGCCAGCTCGGGGCCCCAAGCAATTGCTTGGTTTGCCTGCCTTGTCGCGACGGGCCTGGTAAATATAATGGATTAAACTTTAGTTACTTTAAATCAGAGTTCGCCCTGGCTGTAGCCTCTTCTGTGCAGTTTTAACCTTACTTTAATATTCATTATATGTAATTTCTGTCTGAAAAGCTAAGTTTGCATAAAGAAACAAATATATTTTATACTCAGTTAGAAACCTTACAGATTACTAAACAAAAGCTGGTGCTTGCTATACCAGTCCATCCACTTGCTGTGGCATTGAAACCCACTTTTATCTTGTAGATTTTACTAGTCCTCAATCTTGGAGCGAAACAGGACTCGTTTCCTTTTCAAACAACAAACATCTCTGGTAAGTTCATTGGTCTAAATCAAGAGTTCCCAAACTTTTTTCGGCTGCCAACCCCTTTACCAAAAACTTTTAAAACCGTCGACCCCCTAGTCATTTACTTTACTTACTCAAATTAATACATTTGTACAGTACTCAATATTAAATATTTCACTAGATATCAGATTTTAATCACTTGTAATTATGATTTAAAAAGATAAAATGGCTGTGGAATATGGCATTATCTTGTGCAACATTTAATATCGAAACCTGCACTAACGAAAATTTAAGCAAAAAAATACGAGCAGAGTTTTTTTTTTTACATTTTTGACATTTATGAAATAAATATGTAAATTCAAAATAAGTACAAATAGTCAAAGCTGTACTGTCTGCATTTCTTTTTTGGTTCAGTCATATTATTATCTGAAGAAATACAAACTTTTATTAACAAACAATTTCGACAGCCCCTGTGATTAAAAAAAAAACAAAAAACAATAAAGTATGTACTTACTTGAAACAGAAGATTTTTGTTCTTAAATAAATAAACTGTGTCCTCCGATTTTCTTTTTCGTAGTACTGCTCCTCAATAAATAATTATATTCAAAGTTCAAATCACAAGTAAGTACATGTCACATTAAACGAACCAATTTATAGTGTTTTATGAAAGCTGACCGTACAAGACTGATAGATTCTGCTAATATAGAATATCCGTCGTCTCGTCCCACCGCCGCACAAGACTGATAGATTCTGCTAATATCGAATATCCGTCGTCTCGTCCCACCGCAAGCAAGTGTGGACATGCAACGGTTTTTCATGTCCGCACTTGCTTTGATACGTTCGATAAGACAATGCACAGATACTGTATGTTTGTGTTACATGTATTTTCATGCATTCTTACGTACGACTCTTTTAATGACACATTTTACCTTTTTGTTCGCAAGTTTGGTATGTAATGTGTTTTTATCAAAAAAGTGTTTTTTTGAATTATTTTACTTCTTAGTTAGGTACCTATTGGAATCATAGATATTTTGAAGTAACAAACAAATAGCAGTAGTAAGGGGGTCTATTTTTGCTGTCGTTGACCCCCCAATTTTTTTATTGAAACTATCGACCCCTAGAAAGTTCAAATCGACCCCAGGGGGTCGATATCGACCACTTTGGGAACCCTTGGTCTAAATTCTTGACTGTGAAGGATATATGGGATTTATACTTTATCTCTTTAGGTATAGGCAGCAGCTGAAGGTGAGTAGTGGCTACAATAAAGATTTGAAAGTCAAGTGGCCCATATTAAAAGGGAAAACTTTATGAAATACCAAAGTTTAATGGCAAAAATGTAACATTTGCGAATTAAATTATAATATACAGGATGTCCAAGGAGATGACATCTTAAGAGGCTAGCAATCAAGGTGGAAGGTGGAGACATTGGAGTCTATGCAGATGTTGGAATTGTTATTAACTGCATCATCATTCTGGACAATCTGAACACTGTAGCAAGAGCCTGTGCAATGATGTTAGGAATGATTTATGCACTAAACTCGCAGTATCCCAAAGAGCTAAAATGCTACTATGAATTTGTGCAAAAACTATACTAAACCAAATCAATGCTAAAAGACTGCCCCCTAAACTTTTTGGCCTGAACAACATGATATGTGCAAATCTGTAGTGTCTGTTCTTGTCCTGTAAAGTATTTCTGTAATACTCTTAAAGTGAGGATTTTGTTCTGTTATAAAGTTGTACTTTATGAGATTCTTCAAATGCACAGTTTCATATGTCAACATTCTGGCAAAGCAACATTTTTGTATGCTTATACTTATATAAGTTACTTAAAGCTTTGTTTCAAATCTTAGTTTCTATTGTTTCTGACCTAAATTTGAATTTTTCAAAGTTTAACAACAGCTTAAATACATTAATAAATACTATATTTTTATTTTATACACTAAGTTCAGTTTACTCAAAAATATTTATTAGTAATTCCTAGAATTAAAACACAGATTGAGTTCATTTTACTTAAAAAAAAAAAAAAACATTTTTATGGAGACCATTTATGTAAAACATTTAAGTAAACTGAACATGCATAACTAGTTGCAGTAAGGCAAAATTATAGTAAAATCTACTCAAAATAAATGAGCTGACAGTACTAAAAAACAATTGGTAAATATAATGTAATTATATAGAAGTGGATTTACATGAATACATTTCGTGCAACAACTTACCTTAAAAAAATTAATCAATTTCAAAAAAACTTTTTTTTCAGTGTAGTTGTTGGACGTTTCCCTACCCCTCTGGGTCACTTTAACGATGACTGCACCATTAAAATTCAGTCAAATGTAGTTCAGTTAGTCCTTCCCCATGGACTTCAATGCATTTCGCCGAATTCGGCGATATTTACGGGCACTTCCGTGATTTCAGGGAACACTGCGTTCGCTCATCTATACTAATAAACGGCAAAGCCCTCACTCACTCACTCACTCACTGACTGACTGACTGACTGACTGACTGACTGACTGACTCATCAGTAATTCTCCAACTTCCCGTGTAGGTAGAAGGCTGAAATTTGGCAGGCTCATTCCTTACAGCTTCCTTACAAAAGTTGGGCAGGTTTCATTTCGAAATTCTACGCGTAATGGTCATAACTGGAAGCTGTTTTTCTCCATTTACTGTAATGGAGTTCAGCTGGAGGGGCGGAGTTCGTATGACATCATCACGCCTCTACGTAATCACGCATTACGTAGAAAGCCAGGAAGAGCTACAAAACGCGCTTTAGAAAACATGCATTGTATAATTAAGAAGGCAGCGAAACAATTAGAAGCGAGCGACTGACATATAAAACCATATTCAGCGGCTCACGTGAACTGACGCAGTGCGCAGACAAAAAGTAACAGTTCCAAAGAGTGCTGAACAAAAACCTAATTACACTGCTACACTCAAATAGATAAACCACACGCAGTGGCGTGATGGTAAAGGATTCGCCTGTAGCGCCCACGTCTGAGGTTCGATCCCCGAGAGGGGATGCACTAAGTATGTACACGCGCTTCTCGATTTATTTTAACCTTGCATCCCCTTAGTTTGAGACGTATGAAAACGCATGCGGTTAACGCAGAAAGACAGATCACCTATTCACCTATTGAAGCTTCATGAATAATGGATACTTTATTCGCGATCAATGATTGTTTTGGTAAAGCCATACTCAGTGTATTCATTAGATGAACGGTAAAAAAGTAAGAGCGAGGGGACGGTAACTTACTGAAGCACACAAGCAAAACCACAATAGCACGCGGGCTCGATGTACTGACTTGCGCGATCACATTCCAAAAAATATTTCTTTTCAAGTTC
>JANRMT010028304.1:0-10496 GCA_026402145.1 Polypterus bichir lapradei | reverse complement strand
CATATTGCACGGCCATATCAGGCTCACTCTTGATATCCGGAGGAACATTGTGTCTTATGTATTGAATGACTGGGACAGGTTCAAGGTGTGGACTGATGACGGTACAGGAGATAATTATACTACACAGGAGCACTAGAAGAGTGAAATGCTTAAGCCCTTCACCTATGGTTCTGCATGTGAGTTGATGGCTGCCGCTGAATTGTTCGGTTGTCACTTTCAAGTGTGCCGAAATGGCCAAATATTTTACACCTTTCGACAACCGCCAATGCCTCTTAAACATCTTAGATTCACAGGTGACGATTTCAGTAGTGGACACTTTGATGTTTATGAATGTTTAAACTCTCAAAAGCTGGATGTGAAGTTATCGATGAAACCGGTTTTATGCTTACAACGCTTGACAGATGCCGAATGTCTCTTCAACACAAGTCCTGCAAATACTGTCGTAATTGAAAGAAACCATGAACCTCAAACCGATTATGACAGCAACAATCCAAGCTGTGAGATCTGAGGCGAGATTACTGTTCACATGGCCAACTGTAAGTTGCATGCTGAAGAGTAAGCTCAGCGCCCAGCTTGGTCATGTTACAACCGGAGGGCCAAACTGACAACGTGGTATACAAAGAGATCCTTAACAAATAATTATTGGTATATTTTCCCTCAGTTTAAAAAGGTTTACTTTTCTTCTTAATAAAAATTTTAAGGCAGTACTTCGCCGCTGCGAAGCGTGGGTATTTTGCTAGTGTCATATAACAGAGACATAGGCACTGCATTTGTCATTCCAACAGATGGTACAAACAGTAGCAATGCTTTAAACTCCTATAACAAATGTCATATAACAGAGAAGTAGGCACTGCATTTGTCATCATAAAAGATGGCCAATCACAAACAGTAGAGATGCTTTTACAATTGCCAAGCCAAATGGCATATAACAGACATATGCATTGCATTTGTCATTTCAACAGGTGGCACATCACAAACATTTTTAATAATGAAATGCATTGCATTTGTCATTCTAACAGAGGGCGCATCACAAAGACTAGCAATACTTTTACAATTGCCATACCGAAAGGCATATAACAGAGACATATTTATTGCATTTGCCATTCCAACAGATGGCACATTACAAACATTTGAGTTAATGCCTTTTATTGCTTTAAAAGTTTGTAATGCACCATCTGTCATGATTTGGTATGATTTTGGATCCTCAAAAGCCACCAGTGTTTATTTCCATCATTAGGTCTGCCCCAGGGTTGCTAGGGAAGTGGCCTCTAAGGTAATCGATGCCATGGGATAAAAGACAACGATGAGTGCAAATCCTTCTCTGATATGACGGTACTAAATCTCTGAAGTATTCAAAGTTTTTACTTCACTTATGACCCTTTAGTTCTCTTGACCATGATTATTGTCTCTCATGTTAGGCTTTGGTGTTGTTTTGCTTTATATCTTTTTGTTTTATTTTTTTTTAATAAATGCTCAAATAAGTTTGTCTGCCAGTTCACTGACAGAGCACCATCTGTTGGAATGACACCTGCAATGCATTCTGCTACTACATGCATTACAGAACACATTCCACTGCAAACATTAAGCTCTACGTTGATGACTTGGATTTCAACGTGTCTTAGACGGGAGCACAGCAAGTGTGGAGATAATTTAGTGTTTTGTTAACTTGGTTTTTAAGATGTTCATCCTCATTATGATTTCCATTCTGCTTTTCTTGGTGTTCTGTTTATACTAATAAACACGTTAGTGGGTTCTGATGCTGACACAGTATCGTTTGCCCAGGTATCTGCTCCCCTTGTTCTTGATTGTCAGCATTAGGATGAAGATAAGGGAGAAAACAACACAGTAAGAAATTAAAACTATGGCAGAAATATTGTAACAGTGCTAATAGGTTGGAGCAGACAACAAAAATATGAGCAGCTTCAGAACCTGCTGCAGGGGAGCCTATAAACATGACAAGGCTGCAAAATCACAGACAGAATTGCAGCTGATGTGACAAAGGTGAGCAGTCCTGCTGATGGAGAGCCACCAAAAAGAGCAGAGAAGACACTCGGCACTACAATGGGAATACGTGTACATTTTCTGTGATGGTAAATCTCACACTCCTGCTCTTTTCTAAGCACAGAATGACCAAAAGTAGGCCAGCGAATAAAGGAATGAGATCAATTTCAGGGATGGTGATTGGTGGGAATAAAAACCTGCAACTAAAGTGAATCTCATTGACTAGGATTGGACACCACTTGCCTTAGACCTCATCCACACTCGTTGTCTCACGGGGCCAGACACAATTCTCGAACGGGGACACGTGTCTGGGGACAACTCGTTAAAATGTCTGGAGTGAACAGCGTGGGGAAAACAAATTAGGCAGCAGACAGAAAAAGGTTTGGGGATATCAGCAAATGAAAAGAAACACGGAGTTCACAAATGAACTGACTAACGAGTGGAGTCTGCCATAAAAATATGGTGGGTGGCAGAAATGATGTCATCAGGGTTGGCTGGAGGTGATATCAAGAGTGGGTGGGCTGGTGGTGATGTCACTGAGAGGCAGAGACTGCAGAGGAGCAATAGAAGAGAGAGGGGATCAGGTGAGAGCACCAACCTCTGGTCTGGCTGATGAATCACACTGTCTGAGCCTGTAAAGTGTCCCCCAGGCTCACGTACGGGGCAATAGTTATAGGAATTTCTCCAATGCCCACTGACATGCATCAAGAGTTTATATGTGTTCTTGCTAACTTGCTTAAGAAGTCAATGATTAATGTTATCTGGTCTTTGTAATTTCTTAGACTGCAGCCTGTTTAATCCTAACAACGCTTCTCTCTCTACAGCTTCCAAGTCATGTAAGTCATGTTAGCAGTCCCTGTCACTTTCTCACACACATATCAAAGTTCAAAGCGTTTGCTATGTAGATAGATAGATAGATAGATAGATAGATAGATAGATAGATAGATAGATAGATAGATAGATAGATAGATATGAAAGGCTCTATATAATATATAGATAGATAGATAGATAGATAGATAGATAGATAGATAGATAGATAGATAGATAGATAGATAGATAGATAGATATGAAAGGCACTATATGATAGATAGATAGATAGATAGATAGATAGATAGATAGATAGATAGATAGATAGATAGATAGATAGATAGATAGATATGAAAGGCTCTATATAATAGATAGATAGATAGATAGATAGATAGATAGATAGATAGATAGATAGATATGAAAGGCACTATATAATAGATAGATAGATAGATATAAAAGGCACTCTATAATAGATAGATAGACAGATAGATAGATATGAAAGGCACTATATAATAGATAGATAGATAGATAGATAGATAGATAGATAGATAGATAGATAGATAGATAGATAGATATGAAAGGCACTATATAATAGATAGATAGATAGATAGATAGATAGATAGATAGATAGATAGATACTTCATTAATCCCAAGGGGAAATTCACATACTCCAGCAGCAGCATACTGATAAAAAACAATATTAAATTAAAGAGTGATAACAATGCAGGTATAACAGACAATAACTTTGTATAATGTTAATGTTTACCCCCCGGGTGGAACTGAAGAGTCGCATAGTGTGGGGAGGAACGATCTCCTCAGTCTGTCAGTGGAGCAGGACGGTGACAGCAGTCTGTCTCTGAAGCTGCTCCTCTGTCTGGAGATGATCCTGTTCAGTGGCTGCAGTGGATTCTCCATGATTGACAGGAGCCTGCTCAGCGCCCATTGCTCTGCCACGGATGTCAAACTGTCCAGCTCCGTGCCTACAATAGAGCCTGCCTTCCTCACCAGTTTGTCCAGGCGTGAGGCGTCCATCTTCTTTATGCTGCCTCCCCAGCACACCACCGCGTAGAAGAGGGCGCTCGCCACAACCGTCTGATAGAACATCTGCAGCATCTTATTGCAGATGTTGAAGGACGCCAGCCTTCTAAGGAAGTATAGTCGGCTCTGTCTTCTCTTACACAGAGCATCAGTATTAGCAGTCCAGTCCAATTTATCATCCAGCTGCATTCCCAGGTATTTATAGGTCTGCACCCTCTGTACACAGTCACCTCTGATGATCACGGGGTCCATGAGGGGCCTGGTCCTCCTAAAATCCACCACCAGCTCCTTGGTTTTGCTGGTGTTCAGGTGTAGGTGGTTTAAGTTGCACCATTTAACAAAGTCCTTGATTAGGTTCCTATACTCCTCCTCCTGCCCACTCCTGATGCAGCCCACGATAGCAGTGTCGTCGGCGAACTTTTGCACGTGGCAGGACTCCGAGTTGTATTGGAAGTCTGATGTATGTTGGCTGAACAGGACCAGAGAAAGTACAGTCTCCAATCGCTGCTGACCACAATGTCAGACCTGCAGTTCCCGAGACGCACATACTGAGGTCTGTCTGTAAGATAGTCCACGATCCATGCCACCAGGTGTGAATCTACTCCCATCTCTGCCAGCTTGTCTCTAAGGAGCAGAGGTTGGATGGCATTGAAGGCGCTAGAGAAGCCCAGAAACATAAACGTATGACAGTCTGTATATTCCTGTTCATTTAGCTAACTGCTCGTTTATATTTTCCTGTTCTTTACGAGAGAAGCTATATCAGGAGGTAGAGATGATTTGCATTTTCTTGGTTATCATGAAGCCAGAGAGTGGAGTTGGTCAGACATGACTCTCGCTGGACTCCGCACGCACTTTTCTCAATCACACCTCCAGCTTTTTTGTCAAAAGTTCTCAAGGTCTCAATCTACCTCTGGATCTTTCATGCCCCCTTTGTGCGACAAACGCACCCCACTGTCGCTTACTTAAACTTGTTTAATCAGGTTCGGGATTATGGAGGGACTGGGGTGCCATAGTAGCAGGAAAGCATGAAGCAGCCCTGCTGTGCCAGTCCTGAGTCCCAATTAAGAATCGCCAACCCTCACACCTTTAGGAAAAGCGGACTACATGGTGAAAAACGTGGGGAGAATACGTGAAGTCCACATGGGTTGTACATCTGAGATGTGTGGTGGTCAGCTCCGGTTGATTGGCCAGGATGCCAGCGGGAGGGAAGGACCTGGGGAGAGAGCACCTGCGAGGTGTTACCTCCCCTGGGTGTCACTACGGGTTCCTCCAGCGCAAATTGGGAGTAAGGCTTCCATGTAGTCCTGCTGGTTCCCCTGACGGTCGCCAGAGGGAGCTGAGGAGTCCGGCGGTGTGGGACTAATTCCAAGTGATGCTAATGAGTCAACTGGGACACTCCCAGGACCTGTTAAAGGGGCACTAGGCACTACTGATGGGGAGCGAGAGTCGAGAGGCAGAAGATGCAGCTTACCTGAAAGGGAGTGGAGGCAAAAGCCAGAAGAATAAGTTGACCAGGTGGTGTTTTGAGCTGTAAGAACAGAGCTGTACTGTCACGCCAGGAACGCAGTGGAGTAGTGCCAATGGGGAAAAAATAATAAAATGAATGTCATGTGTTTAAAGTGTCCTTTGCCAGTCTGTGTCGGGTTAGGGTGACTGTTTACGCCCATGTACTTCACAGATGACATCATCAACTGAAAAGCGACCCTGGATTAGTGATGCAGCCGTGCCAATTACTGCGCCTACCCTTTCCCTAATGGTGCCCCCCCTCCAGTACAAGGTTCACTTTTTTGGCAAGGATACCTCTTGAGAATTTCAAGCACCTGCATCAGGTCACCCTGAAGGTTGGGGTGTTGAATGGCGTGCGCTCTTGATATAAATGGCCTGATTTAAAATGATCAACCAATAGCACCTCTCGCTGTCTGACACTGAACTTAACAGCTAATTGTCAGGTGCCTTCTGGTTCTCCTCTTCCAGGGGGCCTTTGAAGTGTTAAGACGTCGAAAAGGCTGTCCAAATGGCCTCCCCCAGCCCATTTGGACCACTCTCGGACCACTTTTTCCCACTGTGTCATTTGTTTCTTCCACCTGAGAAGAGGCCGGTGCCACAATGATTGCCGTTCCCTCTTTGTAATTTCGTCGCTGGCAAGAGTGAGGACGCCTGCCAACTTGTTCCACAGGCCGAGCCGCTAGACGTCTACTCTCCAACGGCTTTGCTGAGTGGCTCTTCGTCGGACGGCGTACTCACGTGCGGCGCCGCTCGACGGAAAGCGAGCTTGACTCAGCGTGACAACCACTGACAGCTCTGAACTAAGTGGGTCTGTGGAGTCTGGCCTTGTCTTGAGCTGACGTGCAGAGCTGGAGCTGGCTGACTGCCGCCTGCAAAACGCTGGCTCTGCTGCCAGTCATCATGCCAATGTCGATGGCGTGCAGCCTGCAGCAAGGGAGAGGGTTAGCGGGGGGGGTCTTTGTAGCTCACAGCGGTGGCAGGGTACACAAGTTGCCCGCTCCACTGGTTATGGATCAGTACAACTCTTCGTTTTGTTTTTTTTTTTTTCTTTTACACATCATTATTTCAAATGCAGGTCCTCCAGACCTGTCAGGATGTGTGAAAACTGAAAGGCGACCCTGGGTGCTCGTCCATTCCTCTGCCAGCTGCTTATTTCTCCATGCTGAAGAGCAAGACCAAGTGCTTAACTGTCAGCCGGCAGCAGAAATGCCCTGTCAACGGGGAACAAGCGGAGCGAGCGTTTAGAGTGCATATAGAAAAGGTACACCAACGTCCACCAGGGCGCGATAAATAAATCAAACCACGCTGGCCACTCACAGAATCAGGGAGGATCACAACTTGGGCAACGCGCATTCAGTTCAGTTCAGCTCAGTGGTTTATGATAAAGCAAAAAGTGTGCTCTTTCAGATTCTCTTTCCATTGGAGTAAGCAAGCAACTTCTCTAGTTAGTCGTGATGGAATACAGGGAGGGGTCTGTGAACAGGGACAGCGAAGCCTACGTACCAAGAAGCCTCCCTGTACACTGTGCCACTTTATATGACGAGTGAAGGCCATTTTCACATTTTATTGTTATTCTAGGTGTGCTACCCGTATAAGATGATATGAAATCTGAATAATTAAAACAGACTTCAGTGTTAATGTTTTCAGTACATCATGCAATGCATATCTCTCTGTTTTATGCCATTTGGTATGGGATTTGTAAAAGCACTGTTACGGTTTGTGATGCACCATCTGTTGGAATGACAAATGCAGTGCATTTTATTACTAAGAATGTTTATGATGTGCCATCTGTTGGAATGAAAAATGTAATGCTGCAATGCATTTGTTATAGGTCATTTGGCATGGGATTTGTAAAACCATTGTTAATGTTTGTGTCGTGCCATCCATTCGAATGAGAAATGCAATGCATTTTATTATTAAAAATGTTTGTGATGCGCCATCTGTTGGAATGTCAAATGCAATGCATATGTCTCTGTTGTATTCCATTTGGTATTGGATTCATAAAAACAGTGTTAATGTTTGTGATGTGCCATCTGTTGGAATGATAGATGCAACGCATATGTCTCTGTTATATCCCACTTGGTATTGGATTCGTAAAAGCAGTGTTAATGTTTGTGATGCTCCTTCTATTGGAAAGACCAATGCAATGCATTTTGTTACTAAAAATGTTTGTGATGCACCATGTGTTGAAATGCCAAATGCAATGCACATGTCTGTTATATGCCATTTGGTATGGGAATCATAAAAGCAGTCTTAATGTTTATGATGTTCTATAACTTGAATTGACAAATGTAAGGCATTTTATTACTATAAATGTTTGTGATGGCTCATCTGTTGGAATGATAAATATGCTTATGTCTTTGTCATATGCCTTTTGGTATGGGATTCATAAAAGCAGTCTTAATGTTTGTGATGTTCAGAGATCTTTTTTTTCCTTTGATATTAAAGTGTCCTTTTCTGTTGATCAGTGTCAATGAAGCCAAATTCAAGTCACTGCGATGCAATGTTGTATAAGTCTACAGTCATACAGAACCTCATGTTAAGTCCAACATGCCACCTCAGAGATTCCCTAACAGTGCACATTTGCGCCTATTCTTACTCCACTCATCATGATGATGGCAACTCTTGTAACACGTCATTGAGGCCATCAAGTGGGAGGATTCCATCCATGGCGTGAAGATGTCGCCAGGCTGTCAGTGTTAATGCCAGTATGAGAGTACTGGCGCAGCTTAAAGCAAAGCGTAGCAGTGAATGACTATCCTGATTGGAGTATACAAGAAAAGAGCACAGGAGCACCAAGTGGGCTCTTGCACTGTGTGTGTGTGTGTGTGTGTGTGTGTGTGTGTGGCTTCAGTCCTAAATGAACTTCCCTTTAATTACCTCTGAGGTCCTCGAGTATCTGATTCACCCAAAGCAGATGTTACCAGTGACACGTTTTGTTAGGCCAGAGAGAGAGAAACATACTTAGGCATCCATCATTATTATTATTATTATTATTATTATTATTATTATTATTATTATTATTATTATTATTATTGAACAGCATGGGAGTGCGGTGGGTAGGACTGCTGCTTGTGTCTACATGGGAGTTTCCTCCGAGTATTCCAGTCGTTTTTCCACATCCCCAAGGACAAGCAGGTCAGGTTAATGGGCCGTGGTATGCATGCAGGTGCAGCAGTGTGCCCAGGTGAACTGGCACTGCATCCAGGGTCTCATCCTGCCTTGCCAGCATGGCCTTCTGTGACCCCTGAGTTATATTAAACAGGCTTGAGAACAGATCTCTATTACTTATTTTGTAAAAGACTTTTATCCAAGGTGTCTAACAAAGCTATGGCCAGCAAAAGAACCTGAAAGCCTAAATAGTGAGAGGAGAAAGGTGGGGCACTAGAGCAGGCTGGCAAAGGGCTAGGTCAATCTTGGGGATGGATGGCACACATGTGCCAGGAGATAATGGATGGGTTTGTTAATAAAAGCCAAACCAAAGTCGACTCTGAGGTGAGCAGGGAAGGGGAAGGCGGAGGTGAAGGGATGAAGGTCTGGGCACCAAGTGGGCATCTTTCACTTGTTGTTACATTTAGGGAATGTAAAAGGCTGCTTCTTTCTTTCTTTCTTTCTTTCTTTCTTTCTTTCTTTCTTTCTTTCTTTCTTTCTTTCTTTCTTTCTCCAGCTCTTCTCTATGCGCTGATATCAAATTACTAATTTAAATTGGATCAGCCTCAGAGTCTCATTAGCAGTAATTACATTTCAGTGAAGCCACACTCAGTCCCACGCGCTGTCAAGAAGGGTAAGGCCTAAATTGTCAGACTCTGGGGAATTTCGTACTTGGAGGTGGGGAGGGGGGGGTTGCCCTTTGGGGGGGGGGGGGTGTCATGGCAACACCCACAGAGTCGCAATTCAACAGGAAAAGAAAGAAAAAGTGATAAGAATTTCATCTTCAAGTCAGGGGGATCAATGGGAGGCGGATTAAAATGAAAACTCTCTTCATTAGCAGCGTATTCTCTCGATGGAAGCTCCGTGTTTGACCGACTGAAATAAGCCGAGCTCCTTCTGGCATGTTTTTTTTTTTTTTTTGCCGTTTTTATTTTTAACGCCTGTTTTGAATGATAATTGTCGTTTAAGGTGTTTGCTGTAAACAATGCAATGCACATCTTTGGCACCTCGTGGTATCCACGGAGGGGTGCCGACTAAAGCGGGTCATCCGACGTGCGCCACATTCACACTTGTTACACTCTGATACTGACTCAGAAAATGACGACCAAAATGCGAATTCCTCATTTGAAAAAAGGATTTTGGGGACATGCCTTTGTTTCTACAGCCACTCTTGGTGACAATGCAGGATGTTTTTACACAGTCAGCGTGTTTTATTAATTCATCAAGCCATTAGCAGTGTGAAACGATTTCCAGGACGTCACTATTGTATTGCCAGCTCTTTCAGTGATCACTCCGAATATTATTAGTTTATTATCTTATATTAACTCTAAAAGTTGTTACAAAAGTTTGTTTTAATCAATTGAAAGCCAAATTTGAATACGTGGATTTGTTATCAGTAGACACCCTGAAATATTTCAGTATTTCGTGATGCTACACGTTTACAATCTATTGTTACCTTAAAAAACTCTTACTGGGCTGCCACTTCAGTTACCATTGGCAGTTCGGGGAATCTTACAACACCTTCACGTTCAAGGCTATTAGACTTAAACATCTGCATATCTAAACTAAAGACATGATTTGAGAGACATCAGATATGTGTTTGAGACACAGCAGCATCATCTAATAAAGGGCAGGTCTTCAGTCTTCATACGTTTATACTGCGCTTCCAAAAGAGGCGACATTAGGGCGAGGTTAGCATTGGTAAATTCATGCACTTTGTTTAATTACTCTAAGAACTGCAGCCGAAAAATAACACACCCCATACTGAGCGTGATGGCCTTTAGGGTACCTGAGAAAATGGGACCACCTGCTGGCCTGCGATTCTCTGGGACTCTGAGGTGGCAAATTCTGTCTCTTAGTGTCTGAGGGGTGTCAGGGCACAGGGACCTGAGAGTGTCTGTCTGCATTTGGATAGATAGATAGATAGATAGATAGATAGATAGATAGATAGATAGATATGAAAGGCACTATATAATAGATAGATAGATAGATAG
>JANRMT010028297.1:0-13230 GCA_026402145.1 Polypterus bichir lapradei | reverse complement strand
GTAAAGTGAAAACAGTAAAGGTCCCAGTACTGAGCCCTGCGGGACACCATATTGAACTTCTGTGTATAATGATGGAGTACTGTCAGCACATTTCTGTATGTATTGGAATCGATTGGATAAATAAGAACTAAACCAAGCGAGCACGGGGCCTGTAAGCCCAACATCGTTTTCTAGCCTGTGCAGTAAAATAGAATGGTCAATGGTGTCAAATGCTGCACTTAAATCTAACAACATAATTACAGTGGAGTTTCCTTCATCAGAGGATATCAGAATGTCATTTACAACCCGTGTTAGTGCAGTTTCTGTACTATGACCAGTGCGAAAACCAGACTGGAATTTCTCAGATAAATTGTAATGCATAAGGTGTGACTGAAGCTGACTGGCGACTACTTTTTCTAGTACTTTAGAGAGAAATGGTAAATTTGAAACAGGCCTATAATTATTTAGTATGTGTGGGTCTAGGTCTGACTTTTTAAGTAAAGGTTTAATGACTGACACTTTTAGTGCATCAGGTACGGTGCCATGCAGTAATGAACTATTGATAATGGTTAAAATAGGTGCTGCAAGAACATCCATGGCACTTTTTACTAGTTTTGTTGGCACTGGATCTAGGGAGCAAGTAGTGGGCTTCATTTTAGTAATTAAAGTTAAGACTTCCTGCTCAGTTACAGGATTAAAATTACTAAAGTGCTGAATGCAATGTGCAGCAGGGTCTGCTTACCTAGTGTTTGGTTTGTACTGTGATGCTGAGATCTGGGATCTTATATTTTTAATTTTCTCATTGAAGAAGTTCATAAAGTCTGTACTGCTAATATCTGTTGGTATTTTGCACTGTTGATCTGAATTCCCATTTGTTAATTTAGCCACTATTCTAAACAGTACCCGAGGATTTTTATTATGGCTATCTATTAATGTAGAATAGTATTCTGAGCGAGCTTTAAAGAGGGCTTTTTTATATTTATTAACACTCTCTGTCCATGCAATTTGAAAGACATGTAGCTTTGTTGTTCTCCATCTGCGCTCCAGTTTTCTACACTCTAATTTAAGAGCTCGAGTATTTTCATGAAACCAGGGAGAGTATCTATGTGCTTTGATCACTTTTGTTTTAAGGGGAGCCACTGTGTCCAGAGCATCTCTCAATGTCACATTATAATGTGATGTTAGCTGATCTAAATTGTTTTCCACGTTTACATTTAATGTTAACTGATCTAAATGGTTTTCCACAATTACACTCGACTTACTCAAGGTATCTATAAATTTTGAAGCAGAATTACAATCTAGATGTCGCACTGCCTTTGTTTTAATCTGTGAATGTGTTGGCATGGGCAGAACTAAATCAAATGTAATTAAGAAGTGATCGGAAATGACTTCATTTAATGGAGTAATATTTAAATTTTGAATTTCAACTTTGTAAGTTATAATTAAATCTAATGTGTGGTTATGATTATGAGTTGGACCTTTGACAATCTGACAAAATCCTACTGAATTTAACAAATAAGTAAAACATTTGCTAAAAGTGTCAGTTTCCACATCAATGTGTACATTAAAATCCCCCATCAGTACTACGTGATCATAATTTATAGTCAAATCAGATAGAAGGTTGCTAAATTCAGTCATGAACAATGTATATGGCCCTGGTGGTCTGTAGACTAGCACTATAATTGTGTTGGAATCTGTTTTAATATTTAAAATGAATACCTCAAAGGATGTAAAGTTGCCTAAATTTTTTGAAGTGATTTGCATTTTGTTACAATGAATTATTCCAAGGCCTCCTCCTCGACCAGAATCTCTAGACTTATGAAGGAAAGAGTATCCATCTGGTGACGCCTCAGCTAGGGGAACAGTGTCACATTTACTAAGCCAGGTTTCAGTAAGAAGACACAGATCAGATTTTGTACTTAATATAATATCATTTACCAAAACAGCTTTAGTGCCAAGAGAGCGATTGTTTAATAAACAGCATTTAAAACTGCATGTTTTTTTCTGAACTGGTGATATATTTTTTGTTTTAATTTGAAGTAAATTTCTATTACAGATGCCC
The DNA here is from genome assembly GCA_026402145.1 of Polypterus bichir lapradei. Taxonomy (NCBI): domain Eukaryota; kingdom Metazoa; phylum Chordata; class Cladistia; order Polypteriformes; family Polypteridae; genus Polypterus; species Polypterus bichir. The sequence continues at coordinate 11,189 of JANRMT010028297.1, read as the reverse complement.
CTGGTGGAGGGTCTGGTTTTATCCCTTGGTCTAATTATATTGGTTATCAATTAATTTAAGGTTTGTATTAAGACTAAATTTACTGGATGCCCACAACAGGGATTATGGGTAACAACTTCAGGAAAATAACAGGTGGGATAAACAACAGCCTGTGATTTAAGATCACACGACTGCGGCCTGGATGGTGCTCTAATCAGTCAACCAGGCAGTTTTGCTGCCATATTTTGGGATAATACATAAGATCCCCTCCAGTTAGGATGAAGACCATCTCTTCTGAAAAATCCAGGCCTTTCCCAAAAATCATCCCAATTGTTCACAAATGCTATGCTTTTATTTGCACACCAGGTTTCTAGCCAGCAGTGAAAGGAATGCAATCTGCTATAAATCACATCCCCTCTATATAATCTTGGTAAGGGACCAGATACAATTAAATTTATAAGCTTTGGTGCATAGAGAGATGAAGTTCCACTTTAATACCTCAGATTGCTGTAAATAAATATCATTAGTGCCGACATGCAGCAATAAGGTAGATACTTCATCGTCGGCAACACGGTCCAATGCGGCCTCTATGCCAGAAATCTTGACCCCTGCGAGGCACTTAACATTAACTGCTGGTTTAACATAGTTTGGAATTCTAACATTCTGCACTATGGAATCGCCAATTATGAGCACTTTATTATTCTCAGTTTCCACAGGCGCGCTGCGGAGAGCTGAGAATCTGTTCTGGGTCCGAATTGGTGACCTGGGTGCCGGGGGACTATATTTTGGATTCTTAGACCCCCGTCTTACTGTTACCCACTCGCCCTGTGGCTGAATTGGTGCTGCTGATTTCGGCCGCGCACTGACTACAGTGGGACCTGGAGAGACTGAAGCCAAATCAGACGTAGCTGAATTGTCTAAAACCGAGTCGATCCAATTTTCGGTTTGCCTAATCACTATCAGATTCCTAACGTGGTCCTCCAATTCGCGTATTTTCCTGACCAACTCTAAATTAACTAAACACTTTTGGCAGGTGAAGCTATCTACACTGTCGGCCGGAAAACCTGAACTGTACATAGTGCAGGACACACAACATATAAACGCGCCCTCGACGGGCAGAGGGCAGATAGAACTTATGTTAAATGTTGAAGTCATCTTTGCCGTTTTTATAGGTGCTTCGGCGCTTTCCGTGTTCAGCTGAATCGCTACGAGACCGTCGGCTTTAAGTTTCCACCACCCGCTGAGCGATCGACTTTAATTTCTCACTGCTGGTTATTTCTACTGGTCAGCTGCCGGTTTTACCTCTGGTGAACTTGCTCGGGTGCTTGCAAAGGGCTACGTGCCTGTGGGAGACGCCGCTGCTCTCTGCTTCCGCTCGCTGATCTGCTCTCTGCTTCCACTCGCTGATCTGCTCTCTGCTTCCGCTTGCTGATCCACTCTCTGCTTCTCCAGGAAAGGCAGGAAACAAACCCTGGGCAGGGTGCCAGCCCACCGCAGTATTATCAATTATACATTATTAAATTGAAACTTAACTGCTGTTAGTCCTTTTAATCTAGTAGGGGGCTTTGCCCCCTGCTCGCTTCGCTCGCCAACCCCTGTGTTTGGTTAATCGGATATACAATTTAAAATTTTTTTTTTCTTTGGAATTGATTCAATTTCATTATTTGCACTTTTACTTTAAAGCTTCATTAAAAACAATATTTTTTGGAGACACATTGTGACAACACAACGTATAACTGCCTGTGAGTGACTATTGTTTTTGTTTCTCTAATAAATAATCCAACTTTTTCTAATGTTTGTCCCTGTGATTTATTGATTGTCATAGCAAAAGCTATTCTCACGGTAAACTGTAAACATTTTAATACGAATGGCATATCACAATCTCCTTTGGTGTGTAATGTTATTCCCAGAATATATACATTACCTTTCTTTTTGCCTGTTAAAATTTGCATCGCTTCTCCATGATCATCAATATACACCTGACCGAATTGTGTATTCTTTGAAATTCAACTTGTCATTGCTTTAACTGTTCCGGGTTCACAGATTGTTATAGCGTATGGTCCATTATTGTGTAAATCCACGTTTTGTGCATTGAATGATGCGAATGCGAAAAGACTTTGTTGTCTTCTCTTTGCCTTTTATTTCTGAGCTCGACTTGTCATGCTATTTTTTCAATTACACCTGGTTCTGATGATTAATCACCTTTTGTTTGCGTTAATGCAATCTTTTCTATCTTCTCTTTGATACTGTAGTGACTGACACGATAAAGTGTCACAAAAGGTTTACTTGAACAATCGCCGACTTCCTAACCCCAAAAACAACTTTCTAGCACCCTCTCCAACCCCTCCTCCGGGTCTCGCCCCCCAACCCCCCCCCACAGCATCAATCAATACCGTGCTATCAGTCTACCATGCTGTACTCCGCCCTCCCTCAATCAAACCTAACAGTCACTTAAAACCAAAAAGGCCTCAACCTGGCTGGGACGCTACAATACTTTCGAATTTTACTGCTTTCATATTCTGTACCTTTTTCTGCATGTGTATCGCGCAATTGTTTGTTTGAGCCTTTCAAATTCCACTGCTTTCATAATCTCTTATCTGCCTTTTTTTCTCCCCAACGCCTTTGGGTCTCTATTCTCCGTATTGTCCTTATACGCTTTATATGTGCTGAGAGCACAGGATCTGTGTGTACTACGTGCTTTTTACACAACTGAGTGTTTTTGATGGGTATGCTCTTATATGATATCTTTTGTAAGTAGGGCATGTCTTGCAAGAATCTCATGTTCAATGTCCCCGCGAGACGGCCCTGGGACAATCTCTTGGCACCAAGTCTCATGTTTACGGTCCCCGCGAGACGCTCCGTGGCAAGTCTCTTTTGTCTCGTGGGTCTTTTAAATGTCTTCTGAGAACTTCAGAGAAGATCACGTATCGTCGCCTTGCTTTTGCTTTCCAGGATTTTTTTTTTATAATAGAGAGATATAATTGCCTGAAATGGAGAAGGGAAGGTGGGGAAAAGTTATAAAGCAGAATACCTTATAAACAGTGGTTAGTCTAGGGGATTTGAGGCATTCTGATAAAGTCTACACAGTAAAGAATATAAAAGAAAAATAGATTAACATAGGACTCTACAAAGACAAAACATTTTTGTTTTATCTTAACTATTAATTTTATTAAGAGAATATAAGCATTAACATGTTTCATATTTTCACTTACAATTTCTGTTTTTAAATCTATATGTCATAAACTCTACAGTCATTATCATTACTCACATTGTATCATTATTTGAATTTGAGAACCAGATGCAGAATTTTAAAGAAATAATTTATACACACTTCTGATATTTTGATATCTAGTTGAATCAGTATGTTCCATCTATCCTAAATTGATCAGGCTAGAACAAATGTCTAGGACACATGCCCAGTGCTTCAGCAATCCAAAACTCTAAAGAGTTTGGAATGAACAGTCCATTTGGATGATGCACTGGAAAATTATGGATTTGATGTAATAGTTTTGGCTGTGTTTTGTTTTATTATTAATGTAAAGTGCCGTTGATTTACATGTCAGAAGCTCCCCTTGTGCATTACTGAAGCATGTCATAGTCATAAACTGCTGCTTGTCTTGCTTGATGCCTATAACTTCGAAAGAAGACAGCTGCTCCCTTTTGAAAACGTGACTGCTTAAATATAGTAAGATAATCATTTAGAACAATCCATAAATTAACTGAAGGCAAATATAAGATGCAATAGTCAATACCTAATGAAACCATTCAAACAAAGCCAAATGTTGACAAATGATAGATGGGCTTTTGTGGGCAAAAACGTCATTGGTCTTATAATATAATGGTTCATTCTTTAGAGCCATTTAAAACTGTCTTTATATTCAGAGTATAGTAGTTACTTTTGTGAAAAATATACCACTTTAAAAGTAAAATGGGTTGTATTCTTTGGATTGCTGGTTATAGCATTTGTGCTGCATAGTGAATTTTATGTATTAAAAACTAACTACATAAAGTTTTAGTAAAAAAGGCAATCAAAATGTTTTTGGAATTATAAAACAACATTGGGTCTGTGTATTACATGTACATCTATAGAATATTTCTGTGATCTCTGAACTGCTCATCGTTTAACTCTCTGGACTTCTCACATGTATGGTTCTTATTTTAAAGTGTGACATTTGATATTTCTAAAACTGAAAATTGCAGATGAACAGAAATTAGTATTGAATTAGCTATCTGTGACATACTTGATAATATAAAGTCTAGTTTTGTTATGCTTTGTTATCTGATAATCTGTCAGTACACTTTAAAATGGAGTAATGCTTTTGTACAGACTTATGGAGAACGATGTGTAGCAATAAGAAAGCATAATTAGAGGCAAACAAAACACCATAAAAGGAACAATGAATGTACATTATCTGTGATTGCTATAGCTTTTCCCATTTCCCTTTTATGATAGACTAGCAAAACACCCGCACTTCGCAGCGGCGAAATACTGCCTTAAAATTTTTATTAAGAAGAAAAGTAAACCTTTTTAAACTGATGCAAAATATACCAATAATTATTTGTTAAGGATCTCTTTGTATACCATGTTTTCAGTTCAGCCCTCCGGTTGTAATATGACCAAGCTGTACGCTGAGATTACTCTTGAGCATGCAACGTGCAGTTGGCCATGTGAAAAGCAATCTTGCCTCAAATCAATGCCAACCTTTTGTAGGGTCTGCCCCTGAGACTTATTAATTGTCATTGCAAAGCAGAGCCTTACTGGAAATTGGAGGCGTTTGAATTGAAATGGGAGATCAGAGGGTATAACGGGGATGTGAGGAATAAAAACTCTCTCCCCTGAGCCACTGCAAGTAAAAATAATTGCCTCAATTAGGTTCCTTTGCAGACACGTGACCTGAAGTCTCGTGCCGTTACAAAGTTTCAGTGGCTGTAAGTTTCTCAGTAACATTATTGGTGCTCCAACCTTCAAAATTAGATTATGCTCAGGAGTGCCTGGAGGATTCAGAGTGTGGAGAAACTGTACCGGATAGTGCACTGCGTCTTCCACTTCTACAACTGGAATCCACAGACTGATATGTTTTCGGTTGTGAAGGTAGTTCTTGAAGTAAAATGTGGTTTATAGTCGTAGTCATGTCATTTCTTGGTGTCAGGATAGGTCTCTCCCTCAACCATGACACGTCATTTTCGTTGGAAAGTTCAATATAGCGGCCGACAGTGGCGTCATACCACCGAAATAAGTACGTACATCGGTTTCGGTTAGCGCAGGGAAGCCGCCTACCAAATTTCGTGAAGATGGGGGCATAAATAAGAAAGTTTAACATTGCGGATGTTGTCGACCGATATGACCGTTATGCGTAGAATTTCGAAATGAAACCTGCTTAACTTTTGTAAGTAAGCTGTAAGGAATGATCCTGCCAAATTTCAGCCTTCTATCTGCACAGGAAGTTGGAGAATTAGTGATGAGTGAGTCAGTGAGGGCTTTTCCTTTTATTAGTATAGATGATTCAATTTGTTTGAATGAAACAGACAAATACTGAATGACTCAAATAAATTTCAATCAATTTTTGTGTTTCAGTTAACACAATGCAGCCTAGAAAATGGTCTGATTTCACATTTCTTTGAAACAAAATAATCTTTTAAAATCAAAATTAAATTGTTTAATAAAACAAAAAGAACATTGAAGTAATGTGAGAATACATTTTACTATGTATATAAATACACATCAGAAGTGCATCCTTGTTTCTTGCAGCCTCATGGACACTTAAAAATGTATCTCTGTTGTTGATTCCAGAAATCGCTCTGTTTTAGCTCTGGCATGTAACTTCTTGTTTTTCTCAGTAATCCTAAGCTACTCACTGTAACAAAATGGGAAAAGGATTTGCCATTTTTACCTAGAATGAGAAAAAGTTGAGTTTACCTAAGTAGGGAAAGTTTAAAAATTCTTCACAATCCAGGAAGATATTTATCAGTGTTGTCCCCAATAAACTGAGCATTCTGCTGATAAATGGGTAGGGCACAAGGCATCTGATATGAATTGAATAAAATGTAGCACTGTATCTTTTATTGATTATTAATTGATTCATTTTGATTAAATCTTTAAAACAAAAACATCAATTTCAGCACATAAATAAATACTGTTTTTGTAAAGAGAAAATATCGACTGCTTTCACTGGTATAAAGCATAAAGTATTTTCTGACCTTTGTATTGCCTCTGTGTTTGAAACAGAGTGTTCGTAAAGTCAAGGCACTGGCAAGAGTGAAATCATATGACTGCACCCATTGCCCTTAGATTCCAGAATACACCCATTTAAGGCATTTTAAGATTATTATTATTTTACTAGCAACTTGGCGCGCTACGCTGCGAGTTGGATGACCACAGTTGAAGGACTCCCTGTTTAAACGCGGCTGCCAGTCGTGAACTGGGTCCTTCATCGCACCACAATGCCCCCATCGAGGCAAAGGCTAAGGCGCTATTATAGGAACGTATGTGATCTTTAAAGTTTTGGGAATGCTGATGTGTATCAGAAAGTAAACGTTGTATGAGAGGGTGTGTACGCACAGCTGGTAACACTACATTCCCTTTGTGACAACATTAATTAAATCTGCCGTCTTTCGGTTTGTCATCACGGAAATTTTTCGAACCACAAAATTGACATCGTTCAGTCATTTCGCCACAGAAGTGTTCCGGCACATGAACTTTCTGAAATGGACGAAGTGCAATCCCTGAACGATGGAGACGCGTCGTTGCGGTAATGTCTGTGAGTGGTGAGTGTCAGTTTGAGAGCGTTCACTCGGAGTTTCTTGCGAGACCGTACGTTTCTGTATATTACGGTTGTTTTGCAATCGTATGGACCTGTCGTCGGGTGTCTCATTGGCACGCTTTTGCCTCTTTCTTTCGCAATCACGGCGTAATCTGCAGGAATTCTGAGAGGGGACGGACTGGGGCTTTTCTACGGGGCAGCTATACAGCCAAAAGGAACGCAGACCCGGATGCGGACACCGCGCTGGGCTTTTATTATATATGTCTTTTGATAAATGATTAAGTCATTTTTCCATTAGCTAATTTTAATTTTCAGACAGCAGGTACTTTTAGTGCATTCAAGTTTCCAGTAATACTACTATATAATTTTATATATAGTTCCAGAATGTACTGTTCTTTACTTGAATTTTGCAGACATTTCCATTTCCTCAGTTGTAGCAGAGTCCTGCCCATTTGGACTGTAAAATATGGACTTAAATTCATATTGTGGTTGTACTGCTACTTACAGTTCCGATATAAAGATCGTATGAGTGACCACTTGACATTTCCATGTGATATGGCTGAAAACTGAAATCATTGGAGAGACGTTTAAGCTTAATTTTACAAAAGCTTACCCACTGAAAAAAACTACACATTGTGAACAAAGTAATATCCAAATAATAAACTATACATTAATTGCTGAACTATTATATTAAACTACTGAATCACAGTAACTTTAATAAAGCTGTCATACCAGTTTTTATGTGGTATGGTTTATAAATAAATAATTTCAAATGAATAAAACCTTAAATCAAAGTTTCATTTTACAAAATACTATTTAGAAAGGAAATAATTCAATATTAATGCAATATAAAAAGGGCAAAAAGTTATTTAAAATAATACTTGTTCTCTGCAGATGTGTCTAGTGGATGCTGAGGTTTAATGTTTTGCTATCCATTGTCAGCAGCTCTCTTCCCGCAACTAATGGAAAATTAAGGTATGATTATATATCGATATTCTGGAAACTTTCTTTCTTGCAGGTTAAATACTAGTTACGATACTAGTATTGTTTGGCCTGAGTTTCTTTTTCTTCTGCCTTTTGCATACAATGCAGCACATATGATGGTGCTACATTTTGATAATTTTAGGTGTATTCCAGAATGATGAGATGTTTTTTGTGTAGTTATTGATAAAATCACATGGAAATTCATTTTGACAATGCAATTGTCTGAGGAACAGCATTATTTTTGTATAAAGCTGTGGGATACCCTATTTAATTAAAAGTGAAAATAAGCCAAATCTGCAGTATTTTTGATTGTAAAGCTGTATATGATCGTGCTGAGATGTCTATTTTGGATATGAGTAATGACAGGAATAATAGCAACTGATTATAAATCTGTGTGTTCCCTTAAGGTACAAGCACTGATGCTTTATTTAATCACACTTTTAAAGCATATTTAAAACATGTATTTTTAATTATAAACTTGCACATTCATTTTTATTTATGAAGTTGCATTATACTGCAAGTGGATACAGTTGGAAGTAGCATGATTTTATAGTTGTATTAATTTAAATTAAGTGAGATTTTTAAGCCAATGGCTGATGCTTGTGCCTTTCTGAAGTTAAAGGTTTGTAAGATGAGTACCATTTTTCATACGCGGGATTTCATATTCTTGCGAACAAAATGTATTTAAGCAAAGACTAATTGCAATTTTTGTGTCTGTAATGTGTTTTTGTATAAATCATTTTATATTTTTACATGTCAGCATTTAACAGTAAATGTATCATTTAGAAAATTGGTTTTTGAGTGGAAAGTTTCAGACTTCATCATACAATCTAGATCAAAAGTTCTCCACCAGAAGGGATCAGAGAGGCTGTAATATAAGTGAAAATAGTGATAAAATAGCTGCACAATACTAAAACCACAAGAAAGCAAAGTACAGTAGGGGTGTGAAACTCCTTCATCAATATTCAAAATACTGTAGCAACTCAGCTGGGATGCTGTGTGGCAGCTGTGAGACACTTGGATTGGCTGAGGAGGCAAAGAACACCACAGAGAGCTGCCTGACATGTAAAAGACTGCCACTGAGAATAGAAAACTATAAGTACATGTGCAAGCTACAGAATATAGAAAGTTTTGGATGGTACTTCAGTTAGGTGTAAATAGTTCCCAGTTCAGTTCCTTTTATCATTGCCTTTACTCTGTAGTTTTTGTATTTGTTAAAAAATTACTTTCTACAACCACTTCCTTGTTCTGCTTTGCCTTCTTCCTAAAATGAGTGCTGAATCACTACAATATGTTATATACGGCAGGCAATGACTGTTAGTTTTCTCAAAGATCCTCTTTAACGTTTATTTCATATATGGCATAACTGTAGGACTAACCTGTAGTTAAAATGGAAGCAGGCTGCTCACAATTACCCAAAAAGAGGGAGTAAAAAGAAGGTGACACACCACACTACCATAAAGACCTTTAGTGTTTTACCATGATACCAAAGATTTGAAAGTCTCATGAAGGAAAGGTAGGGTGACTTCACACACTGCTGCCATGTCGCCCAATTTTTAAAACCACATTTGTGTGGCTACCATATACAATGTTTTTGTAATTTCTGCTGATTTCACTGTTGTATGTGGTGTGGCAGGCAGCTGGCATCCATGCCCAGCCGGGACACCCCTGCACACTATATTCAGGGGGAGCAGCCCTGGACACTGCTATACCTCCCCCTGGACCCTAGATGGCTGCCCTGGAGGACTTCCGGGTGAACTGTAAAAGGAACCAGCGACCACCACTTAGTGGCCAGAGTCGGGTGGGAGGAGGACAAAGCTTGGTGAGGAGTGGTGGTGGAAGAAGACAGTGTGTTGTAGTCATGCTCAGTACTGTGATTGGGACCGTGTTGTGGCTGGAGGGATTACGGGGAAGATGTGCCCTCCAGCTGAAGAAAATTTTTATACGTGCCTCCATGTGAATCTGTGTCGGGTCGGAAACTATGTAGTTCCTTTCTTACAGTGGATAGAGAGCATATTTGCGATTCCACTCATCTTAAATGTGGTCACCACTGATGTAAATGCTCCAGGGTTGAATCCATGATATAATGAGGTGGTTATACAATTAAGTCATGAAAAAATGTCTGCTGTGATAAATTATACAGTTTTTTAATAGAAATATGTAGTAATCTTATGCTTTATTTAAAACAGTAATACTTAAGCCAAGTGATTACTGAGCAGCTTTTATTGTTATCAAAATATCTGCAGTGACAAATTTTGTATTTTGATAATTACTATGTATTGTTTTTCCTTAAGAAATGCCTATTCATTTTACATTATGATTAAGAAATTCACACACTAGTAAAAATGTTTAATAAAAAAGCACAAGCTGTTTTAGAAGTGGCTTCTTCATTATGCATTATGCTTTAAAATACAAGTGGTGTAGTAGCACTAGCAGCAAATATGATTTTATTAATAACTGTAAGTAGAAAAACAACCACCTTTGTGAAGATAGCAGCAAGATTACTGAAGGAAAAGTATCATGTAGAGGGACTATTTACATATTCATGAGGCCTTGGAGAAATAAAGGTTGAGAACCAGTGATCTTAGATAATATTATGTGAATAAAGGCATTAATGGGTGTTTATATTTAACTATTTTATGATTTTTCAGCATTTTTCATTTATAGCATGCAAAATTGTGAATAAAAAAATAAAATAAAATAAAACTGCTATGTTACTCACTTTTGGATTATGTGATTTTGTCACATGGGTTTCTTCTACTTTAATGAAATTAATTTGGTGGGGTTTGGGGGATGGATTTGGAACTCAAGACTTTTTACACAGCCATTACTCCCTTTTTGTTTCCTTCTGGTACAGTTCCTTCAAATAATTTCAGTCACTTTATGTGTATTTGCTGCAGTTTGTCTTTGCATGTTTCATAGATTAAGCAACTAGATTGTAATGATTAGTGGTTTGTATATGAGACCACAACTACATATGGTACAGTACTTTGTTAGAACTGGAGTATTCATGTGCATTTTCCAAAAGACAGTACAGGAACTAGGAACACTTTTGCAAACTGCCTAAATATATAATTGCAGAGCCTCTTGATTATGTCCTGCAAGTCCAAGTGACATGATATCTAGAGTAACAGAAAGGAAAGTGGAGAGTTCCAAGCATCTCAGTTCAATTTTAAATGTTTAAACTTTAAAAATATTATGTTGGGGTCACAGGCAGATTACTGTGTGTTGCCACATCCCCCACATGATGAACTTCCCGGATTGGGACCCGAGTGCAACCATGCAATGAGTGACACCTCAGCACTGTTGCTAAATTCCGATCTACATACAGTGGTGTGAAAAACTATTTGCCCCCTTCCTGATTTCTTATTCTTTTGCATGTTTGTCACACAAAATGTTTCTGATCATCAAACACATGTAACCATTAGTCAAATATAACACAAGTAAACACAAAATGCAGTTTTT
>JANRMT010028280.1:7134-18993 GCA_026402145.1 Polypterus bichir lapradei | reverse complement strand
AAAGCTATTTCTAGCATATTAATGTCCATACAGAAAGATGTAACAGAGGGCCTAACGTTCTGTACTTTACACTTATGAATATGAAATTTATGAAGCAAGGAAACCACAGTTACTCCATTTTCTAACATTTAGTCTTTAAAATTGTATACAGTATAAGAACAATACTTAAACAGTGAGATATTGGTTTGTCATTCGAGACAGTAACAGAAATAAATCTTTCTAAAACATTTTGGAATAGGAGTAGAAATAAAAGAAATCTGAGGGGATTTTTTTCATTTGTACATAAACTACATTTTGGCAATATATTAATGTCATACTTATGAATTAATTTGTTAGTTGGGTACTATTTATTCATAATTTTGAAATGGATTTGTTTAACCTTGTTTGGTAGAAAAAATTCTATGGCAGAAAACAGGCAATTTTAAAATTTATATCCAAAGCCATCAGCGAAGTGTGGTGTGCGTCTGATGTGGCACAATGACAGGCTGGGCACCTGCTGTTGTCACGTGTTATAAGCTTATAGAAGTACACATACATACATTTTACTGAATATAATGGAGAAGGCTTGCTCCTTAGAAATAACATTTCTTATAGCTGCAGTTAGAAGAACAATGCCCCTTTATTGTATTTTTTTTTCTTGACCCTACAGGATGCCCGGTGGTAACCAGCCTTCCATGTGGCAGAACACATGCCAGTGTATCCGAATTCTGAGACACAATTGGATGTTGTTTTCTTCTGCTTTTAAGATTCCCAGTTTGAGATGATGTGCAGTTCATGTTAGATTTGCTATTTCTAGAGGTAAGCCTACTGAGGCTTTGTTTCAAAAGTAATTTGTGCTCAATTCCTGCAAAGCCTCCCCATATTTATTATTTGATCTGTAATATTTTGCTGCCTTGAATACTGTACTATATGTCTGCTCACTCTGTCCAGTAACTAACACGGCTTTTTAATTTTAGACAGGAAAGCCTCAGAGTGTGAATCCTCACAAACACAGAGACTGAGGAGCATCAGTGCCAGCAGTCACTAAACAGGGATATTGTTCTGTTTTGCAAAATAACATTTATTTTCTTAAGTTACTGTGCTTTTGTCGGATTTTGAAAGAGCTGAGACTTAATTTTAACTTAAAACAAAACTAAGGTAGGAGAGAAAAACGGAAGATGTTTTCATGTAAGTACCGACACCTGAGCACATCACATTAGATGTTCAGATATACAGATTGTAAGACAATGTCTACTGTATGCGTAATGCAAAGGGAAAAAAAATGATGCTCCATATAATGACAGTTAAGTTGGGGTTCTTTCAACATCCAACAAAAAACCACAGTACAGTAATTTAAACAAATATTATTAGTTAGACTTTACTCTAAGCAGACCTTTATCTATTGTGATGGTTTACTTTGGTAATAATTGATCAACAGGTGAACCAAGAAAGGAGGCAGAACAAGAAGTAAGGGTACACTTTATTAATGTTTGAACTCCGTGAGTGAACATTGTGTATCTACTGTGTTTATGTTTTTAACGGTTACAGTGAAGTAGAAGAGTCTGATCATTTTATGGGGCAGCAGTTAAAGAAGAAGGATGGATAGATGTGTGCCATGTTGAAGTAGCGGTTGCCCCTCCTGCCTGGCACTTGTTGAATCCTCCATCTCAATCCCTGCTCTGATCTGTTGTGCCTTTGCCAAGTGGTCACGAGGTATTGGCCTTTTTGTTTTTGTTTTTTTTTCTTCTGAAAACTGTCTTGGTCTCATTACACTGGCCGCCTGTCTCACATAGAATTGATTTCAAGGTTCTATTAAATAATTAGAAGGTTTTGAGTATTTTAGACCCTGCCTGTATTTTGGAGTGTCTGCTCCCAACATTTCTTTTCTCAAATATTGCTCTGCTTTTTATTCCAAGATCAACCATAAAAACCGTCAGCTTTCTGTACTCTGGAATGCTTTGCCAATAGAGAAGTGCCAGGCTACGAATGTCAAGCATTTTGAAAAACTTCAACAAGCCCATTTTTCTAATTTGGCTTTTTCTTAATTACTTGCATTGGTTGTAATAGTTTAGAAATGGTACTGTGTACTCTTTGTAAGCTCTGCACTGGGCACTAACCTCTGCTGTTTTTCTCTGTTGTTTTTTTACAGTTTATTGCAATGGTGCCCCCTGCGTCTCCACTGTCTGTTACATCAACTCCAACTGCCTGTGATAGAAGAAATGTTCACAAGACAGCCTGAAATGGAATTGTGATTGGACAGACACGGCCACAATTTTGTATGCTGGGATGTGCAGAGGGGGCTGTGCGGGCTTTGGCTTGGGACCCCCAGAGGTTTATTATCTCCAGTATCCTTGAAGGCTGCAGGTTTGTCTTTGTCCCCGGCCATTTGACCAGGCAGTGTATTTATTACAAAGAACAAGGACCCCTCCATTTGCTTCTTATTTACTTTTATAATGCCTTCTTTGTAACTGTATATTTTTGTAGAGCAATTTGAGCAACACTTGTAAGCAAAGGTGATATAGAAATATTATTACTGAACAAATGTTAAGGGACAGATCAGGAAAAATGTTAGTTCAAATAGAACACATTTTTTATGGAATATTACTGGATAACAACTCTTTGACTCTGAGTAGCATCTTGTTCATAAAGCTAAAATAGCATTTTTCCTTTTTTGACAAATTTAATGATTCACTTTTACTGTGTTCAAAACCTTGGCTAACATTTTTTTTAAATGCTAAGGTAAAAATCTGTAAATATATTTGTGTTCTCCTTCCCTAATAGTTTTTAACACCTTCCCTTTTTGGCCATTTTCACTGTAGTTGTGTTCTAGTTAAATGCATGTACCATTTATACATCTTTATGATTACTGAATTTTCTACTCATAATATATATACAGTATATATACATCAAAATATGGGTGTGTAATTTTTTTTTGAGAACCATTGTTCACAGATCTTTCACTTTTATTTTTAAAAATACCATTTATTTCTTCAATTAAAAAATATATGAATAAGTGTATTGTTTTTCCTTTTTTTAAAGTTATAAAATTGAATTGGCTCTGTGTCAATATGGGTGAATAAAACCATTCACATGAGATGAGGAGTCTGCACACAAACAGCGGTGTGTTATGTTGATTAAACTTGTAAGAATGAATATCACTGCCCTCTGTCCACATGCTGTTCATCATAAACTGAACTATTTCATGATGTTTAAATTCTGCTGAGTGGAGAATATTTTATTTTACAGCTGTTAAAGTCAGTTCCGTTTTATAATATTAATAGGTAAGTTTGTTTCTCAGTGTTTTTTACAGAGACGCCTTGAAATAAAATTAAAAACACATCACTAAGAACAAATCAATTACAAATATGAACTATAGCAGCAAGCACTTAGTGTAAAGAAAAAATAGATCAAATAGATTGATTCAAGTGATAACAGCTCACTTCCTTAATTTAAGTCTGTGGATATAAAGTTAAACTTCTTTGTAAGATTAATAGCCATTGGAATAAATGAGGATTTGAACTGGGGGCTTTATGCTCTTCATTTCTTCAGCATCTGACCTGATTGCACAACTGAGAACGAATTTAACAAGTGGACAGTCACAACACTAAGGACAGGGACAGTCGGCACAATGCCATGCAACACAGTGTTAATTCTTTTCTTTTTTTGAAAAAGGACCATATATTTCTATAAAACTCGTTGGATACATTAGGTTTTGTAAACCTGATGTTTAAGAAAAATGGCAATTTTATTAATAATAATTGCTGTCTAAAGATATATTTAAACAAACACAATTTGCTCATGAGAGGGAAATTGCAACAATAGATCAAAACCGAAAGGGAACTTTATATGATTTATTACGTGAGTGGGAAAATAAAAACACTACACACTTTATATAACATATATATATAGTACCTGCCACATAATATAAAGAGTACACAGCATGTGTTTCACCCTAATTGGGGCTTATCAGTTGTGCACACCTAAGCTTCCTCTTATGGTGATCGAACATTGGACATCAATGTTATGCCACAAGGGCTGCTTCATTTATTTTGCAGGATGAATATTTTTATTATTGCCAACTAATGCGGAACTAAAATGAATATACCGTAATGTCAAGTTGTACTACATGCACAGTTCCGATCGGGCCATGCTGTAAAGTGGATTTTTTTGTTTTTAATGTTTTTTTCATTAAGCGCATGTGGTGTGTGTCACTACCTGGTTCCCGTTGTTGGCCCGATTTGCGTGCGCGTGCATTGAAAGGCTACGTTATCATACACTTTACGGTGCTGCCTAATCAGTTTAACGCATGCACAAACACTTTACGGCATATTAAGCTTTCAATACACCTGCATGCGCAAATCAAGCGTGTATGCGAGACAAATCTGATGGGGACTCATGTTGCAAAGTAAAAAAACGCAGATCGGGCAGGGTCGTAATAGTAAAGCTCTGTGAATGAGTGCACATGCGCGGCAGCTCGGGTTGTCTGTGTGCGCATGCACGCACAAATCAGGTAGGCGCCGCAGATCGGGTAGCGACAGGGGCTCTGTGAGTATCTTCTTGTTTTCTTTTTCTGTCTTTTTACCTATAAGTTTAATGTACAAAGATTTTCTTCTACTGATTTGCCATTTATTTAAAAGTCTTTTGTTTATTGTCAGTGGTTGTTGCAATAGTTGGACGCGACTGCAGAACCACCACCATTGCTGTGTCCCGAGCAAAGCCTCCAGGGTTTAACCCACAAAATTTTGAACAGTGTGGACTGTGTGTTTTCCTTTTAAAAAAAAGGAATTTCATTCCTGATATTTTTAGATTTTGTTATGTTTGTTTGTTTTTAATGTACTTTATATTGTCATGTGTAATAAAAGATAGTGTGGCATTTCCTGAAATTACTGTTGTGTCTTTCATTGTGTGTTTACTCACCGCCCAATTTAAAGAAAGCTGTGTGTTATTATCAGTAAATTTCAAGAGTTCCCAGTCTCTTAATAAAACTGGGTGGCGTAGTTGGATATTTTAATGGTGTCTAGGTTAGATTACCTGTAAGTGTGACCAGACACCTGTCACATACATACTACTGAATAACTTGCACAAAGAGCTTGATGTGGCCTTGAAATTTAAAGTAGAGGGTTACAAGTATATAGTATTTATCTCTACAGAATTAATGAAATGTTTTAAGTGTGGTCAGACAGGGCATAAAATGAATCAGTGTAAGCTCGGATATGCCAGGATCGTCCGGTGAGCACAGAGAGCTCCATGATAGAACATCGGCAATTAAGAGAATGATTCTATGATTAGTGATTCAGAAACGGAAGATATGAGTTATGATTCTGATGAGGCGGAAGGGGATCAGGGTGAAATAACAATACTGTAGTAGAAAGTATCACAGTAGGCCCGGGACATGAAGCAGGGGAGCCGGCAGTGTCTTGCGGTGAGCCTGCAATGGAAAAAAACCAGAGGGTTGAAATGGTTATGGGCGCAGCGGCAAATGCCGGCGAAATTTGTGAAATTAATGGCTGAAGTCGGCCATGAAGAGGAGGAGGAGGTGTCTAAAGTGGCACCAGGGGTCGAATGTTATAAAGATGACTCTGCTGCGCATCTCCAAAACACACCCACCAAGAGTGCCGCCACTCCAGAGATGAGCCCAGGCGCCGCGTCTTCTCAATGGGGGTGGGCGGAGGAGAGTGCGCTGGCTGTGCAGTTGTTGAATGATGAAATGACACAAGAGACTGGGACCGACGGAGAAATACTCACTGAGGAAGGAAAAGGTGAACACAGCTTAGTAAAGCCGGTAACCACAAAAAGAAAAGAGCAATCAACTAGTGGTGGACGCGCCAAGAAGAGCACAAAAACTGAAAGAGTAGAGGCCGCCGCTAGTGGTCTGCAGCAGACAGATGGCACTGAAAGTACAGTGAGAAAGGAAGAAGGGGAGGAGGGCATTGAATCTGACCCGTCAATCAGAGTAGATCTGTCATCTCACTTGAGGGCTACAGCATGGAAAACATTTTGCAGTTTCTAGAATTTTTAGAAGGGAAGCGCGGGGTCAGCATTGTCGAACACTTTCCTGATCTTCATCTGTTTCTGAGCTCGGCGAAGCAAGTGCAGTGCCGGGATGCAGAACTAGGAATGACCTCCAAAGAGAAAGTCCGCTTAAAGAACATTATTAGCAAAGTGAAACGTTCCTTAGAAGCACAATCATGATGGCAGGTTTAATGCGATTCCCCGTTTCTTGGGTTCATTTAGTGTTGTTGACCGCCACCCTATTTTCTTGTAAAATGCCTGTCTATTCCCTGGGCTCTTTAAATGTAAACGGCTGCAGAGATTTGGTGAAAAGAACGGCGCTATTTGAGCACTTAGCCAAAAAAGGATTAACGTGGC
Source organism: Polypterus bichir lapradei (assembly GCA_026402145.1). Taxonomy (NCBI): domain Eukaryota; kingdom Metazoa; phylum Chordata; class Cladistia; order Polypteriformes; family Polypteridae; genus Polypterus; species Polypterus bichir. The sequence continues at coordinate 12,645 of JANRMT010028280.1, read as the reverse complement.
CTTCCTTCAAGAAACACACACTGACGCTGCTAATCAGTCTGACTGGCACAGGGAGTGGCCAGGGGTGGCACATATAAGTCATGGCTCCAATCTCAGTGCGGGGGTCGCTGTCCTGTTTTCTAAAAGTTTTGTACCAGACAGTGCGGTTTGTACAGAGTTAATCCAGGGGAGGCTGCTGATCGTAGAAGCACAGCTGGGAGAGAAGAAGTGGGTGTTTGTTAATGTGTACGCCTTAAATGCAGGGACCAAGAGAACTCACTGCTTCTCAGTGTTAAATGATGTCCTGGGTACATGTGACGATGATGAGCTGGTGTTTGTGGGGGGCGACTTTAATTGCACAGAGAATGCGCAGCTGGACAGGAATGGGCTTAGAACCACACCCGGGGTCCGTCCAAGCACGGGGGTCTGTGGTCACCAACAATAATCTTATTGATATTTGGAGAGAATTTCATCCGGGGGTCCGGCAGTATACGTGTATAAAGGGCTCAGCTGGGCTTCTTTCTATGGCTAGACTTGACAGATTCTACATCCAAAAACATCTCAGGAATCTCATAGCTAACTGCTCCATTCTTCCAACTGGCTTATCTGATCATTGTCTTGTTTTCCTTCAAATCTCTTTTCTCTCTGCACATTCTGTCAAGTCTTACTGGCACTTTAATAATAATCTACTGAAATACTTCCACTTCATTAAATGTTTTAAATATTTCTGGAATCAATGGAGATGCAAAAAGAAGACCTTCTCTTCACTGAGGCAATGGTGGGATTGCTCTAAAACTGAGATACGCATATTGTGCCAAGAATACACCGAGCAGACCACCAGGGATGTGAATGTTGCCATTTCTAAACTGGAGAAGGAAATTGAAGAACTTCATTCAGTTTTATGTACAAACTTTGACGGCAGCACTTTTGAGTCCCTTAGAACTAAAAAACAATTGTTGATGGACCTAATGGACAAGAGAGTCAACGGCGCACTCTTCCACTCGAGAATACAGTCGCTCACTCAGATGGACGCTCCCACGCAATTTTTTTTTAGACTGGAAAAAACAATTGGCCAAAGTAAAGTGTGAGATATGACCGAACACCATCAGACAAAAACCGCTTCTTTATACAAAAAGCACGTTTATTCATAGTTCTCCAATTTGCACAACACAACAGTCCCGCACAGCACACTGGGGTCATCGCCCCAATCACCTTTCCTCCGGGCTTCTCTCTTTAATGTCCGTGGACTGCGTTTCCTCTCTTCACGGGAGCCTCGTCCTGCTCCCACTCCTGACTCTAGCTCCCAGACTGTAGGACGACGGGCCCTTTTATTCTCACCCGGATGTGCTCCAGATGCTCCCTCTGACGACACTTCCTGGTGTGGCAGAAGGGTCGGGAGAGCATTCGGAAGCATTCCAGACGTCCCTGGAGGAATCCTCCTCCATCTTCCTGGGTGTCGCGGAAGTAGACAATTCCCGGACCCTCTGAGACTCGGGGCGCCCCCTGGTGGTGGTCACGGGCCCCAATGGGCTTGAGCCTCTCTTCTCCTGTGGTCCTCCTCTGATCCAGGGTGGTTGCCCCCTCATGGCCCGGAGGACGTACATGCCACCTCCCGGTCCTCCTGGGCGTCCCAGCTGGGTAGCAGCACCAGCCATTCGCCACAAAAGCCATTAACTGTTTAAAGAATGACAAAGGTCAGGACCTGCTGGAGGCTGAAGCCCTTCGAGCCTTGGCACACCAGTTTTACCAATGATTGTTTTCTGTAGACATTGCAAAGGTATCTTTGGAGTCGTCATGCTTTCTCCAGGACTTGCCTCAGGTTCCAGACGGGGAGAAGGACATCTTGGAAACAAAGATCTCTTTGGATGACTTGACCACAGCTTTGAATTGGTTGAACATTGGAAAATCCCCAGGAATTGACGGGTTGCCTGTTGACTTTTTTAAAGCCTTTTGATCTCACCTTGGCGCTGATCTGGCAGAACTTTTCCGTGAAAGTCTGCAAGTTGGTGAACTGTCGCTGGGTGGTAATCGCACTAATCCCAAAGAAAGGAGACCTCACAGAGCTAAAGAACTGGTGTCCAGTGAGCCTGCAAGTGCTGATTATAAAATCTTCTCCAAGGCCCTGGCTAACCGGTTAGGAAGAGTCATGGCGAATATCGTGAACCCGGAGCAGACATACTGTTTCCCCAACAGGTGCATTCTTGACAACATCTTCTTAGTTCGGGATGTGATTGATGCTGCCAGAATCTTTGGGTTTGACGCAGGTCTTTCATCACTGGATCAGGAGAAGGCGTTTGACAGAGTGGACCATAATTATCTTTTAGCAGTGCTGAAGGCCTTTGGCTTTGGACCTTCGTTCATTTGGCACATTGTACTCTTATATCACAATGTGTTTAGTATTGTGAAAATTAATGTAATATTAACAGCCCCCTTTCAAGGTAACCAGAGGGATACGTCAGGGCTGCTCTCTGTCAGGTATGCTCTTTTCACTCTCCATCGAGCCGCTACTGCAACAGCTTCGAATTCATCTTCAAGGTCTGAACATCCCTCAGTGCCTGAATTTACAACTCAAGGTGGTTGCATATGCAGATGACTTGACCTTGTTTATCTGCCATCCTGGAGACATCAAGGCACTGAAACGTTGCCAAGATGAACTTGAGAAACTGTCATCTGCAAAAATTAACAGGGATAAAAGAAACACATTTTTAATTGGCAACTGGAGGATGGGGACCCACCGGGTCTGCCTGGTGGCCTTAAGTGGAACAGGAGAGTTTTCAGATAGAAGAGGGTGTTTTAGGACAGGGAGATATAGCTGAAAAAACTGGGCAGACTGAGTGGAAAAAGTTCAAATCAGACTGAAGAAATGGAAATACCTCCAAAAGGAGATCTCCTGTCGAGGAAGGGTCCTCATTATTAATAACTTTTGTAAAAAGGAAGAGACTCGACACACGTAAAAAGGTTTGGGGCAGCCACCCATATAATATTCCTAGCTGCAAAGGTTTGTTTTTTCATTCAACAGAGTAGTTGATTGTAGAGAGTCCAAGACAGAACTGATGAAGGCTGGAAAAGATGGCTTTTTAAATGGTCAGACAGGAAGTGATGTATGTTAACTGGAAGTGATGTAGGTTGACCGAAAGTGATGTTTCTCTGAAATCAGCCTGGGAGCTGGGACTGGAAGTGACGTTCTTCTGGGCGCCGGAACCGGAAGTGACGTTCTTGATTCAGATAGGTTTTCCCACGTCTAGTCTGTAGAGATGGCTGGAGAAGGTTTAATGCACCCCGCCCTCCCCTGGCCTGGCATGGAATTACCTTTACTTGGTCCACACAACGTCCCCCTATTCGCACGTGTGTGACATGGCCCCCCCCTCAGCCCAGACCCGTCGGGTCGGGCGTACCGGTCCGATAAGTCGTGGCATCTAGAAAAGGCATCGGCATTGGCTTGCAGAACACCCCGGCGATAAACGACCAATACTTATATGGCTGTAGATCCAAAAACCACCTCGTGACCCGTGGATTGGACTGCCGGAGCAAGGCCATCCACTGCAAGGGTGCATGGTCCGTTACAAGAGTGAATTCACGTCCCAAGAGGTAATATCTCAGCTGAGTAATCGACCATTTAATAGCCAAAGCCTCCTGCCCCACTGCCGCATACCTAGTTTCCCGATCCAACAGTTTCTGGCTCAGGTACATAATAGGGTGTTCAACGCCATCAACGCTTTGGCTCAGCATAGCTCCAAGACCTGTGTCCGAAGCGTCCGTCTGGAGAATGAAAGGTAAAGAAAAGTCTGGTCCCTTTAATATAGGAGCTGACATAAGGGCCAGTTTCAAGTCACTGAATGCAGCCTCTGATATATCATCCCATACCACTCGATTAGGTCGACCCTTCTTTGTGAGGTTTGTCAAGGGCGTAGCTCTCTCAGGAAAACCGGGGTACAAACCGGCGATAGTAACCCGCTAAGCCGAGAAAGGTCTGAACTTGCCTGTTGGTTATCGGATGAGGCCAATTCACAATGGCATCTATTTTAGAACACTGTGGTCTCACCATACCCGGTCCACTAGATAGCCTAAATATTTGGCCTCGACCAACCCAAAGTAACACTTTTTCGGGTTGATACGAAGCCCAGCTTTTGCCAGCGTCCGCAATACAGCTCCAACCTGCTGTATGTGTTCCTCCCAGGTGTTGGAATAGATGACAATGTCATCCAAGTAGGCAGCACTATATAAATTATGAGGACGGAGCACTTTATCCACTAGACGTTGAAAGGTCGCAGGTGCCCCATGTAATCCAAATGGCAGGACACGATACTGCCAGTGACCGCTAGGGGTGCTGAACGCTGTCTTTTCCTTAGCGGAGTTCGTTAAGGGAACCTGCCAGTACCCCTTAGTCATATCTAAAGTAGTCAAAAATTTGGCATGTCCTAGCCGTTCAAGGAGGTCATCCACTCGCAGCATCGGATAGGCGTCAAATTGGGAGACTCAGTTAAGCCAACCTCCAAATTCCATCGGGCTTACTGACCATAACGATAGGACTGGACCAGGGACTATAACTTTCCTCAATCACACCTAGTTCCAGCATTCATCTGATCTCCAACTCCACTTCAGCCTTTTTTGTCTCGGGAATTCTGTATGGGTGTTCTCGTACTATAACCCCAGGTTTCATCACAATGTCATGCGCAACCAGGGAGGTCTGACCTGGCTTTTCACTGACTACCTCAGGGACAGACAGGATAACTGCTTCAAGCTCCTGACGTTGCTGGCGAGTCAAATTGTGTCCGAAATTAAGATGTAATTGATGAGCGAAGAGAGAGCGGAGCTGTCCGGAGGAGGGTTCAGAATCCCTGTCCTTCCACAGTTTCAGCAGATTGATATGATAAATCCGCTCGCTGGGCCGACGATTCGGTTGTTTCATGAAATAGTCGACCAGCCCCTTCCTCTCCTTAATTTCATAAGGGCCTTGCTAATTAGCCAGTAATTTGGAATGAGAGGTAGGAACTAAAACTATGACACGGCCTCCCAGGCGGAACTCCAGCAGAGACGTACCCCGGTTATAGGATCGGGCCTGAGCTGCTTGTCCCTTTTCCATATGTGTTTTTAATAAAGGTCTAATTTTCTCAAATCTATCGCGTAACTGCGCGATATACTCTAATATATTTGTTGACGGGAGGGCCTCTTCCTCTCATCCTTCTTTTAAAACATCTAATATGTCCCGGGGTTGTCTCCATATAGCAATTCAAAAGGTGAGAACCCCGTGGAGGCTTGTGGGACTTCCCGATATGCAAAGAGGATGACGGGGAGGAGCTGATTCCAGTTCCTTCCATCCTCATTGACTACCTTACGCAACATCTGTTTGAGAGTTTGATTTAACCTCTCCACAAGACCGTTGGTTTGAGGATGATATACCGCAGTCTTTAAGTGTTTTATTTGAAGTAGCTTGGCAGTCTCCCTGAACGTCTGCGAGGTGAAAGGAGTCCCTTGATCCATCAGTATTTCTTTATGGATTCCGACACACGCAAATACCCCAACTAATTCCCG
>JANRMT010028276.1:0-10074 GCA_026402145.1 Polypterus bichir lapradei | reverse complement strand
CCAACCATTCCCATTTTATTAAGGTGTATCCATATAAATGGCCCACCTTGTATATATATATATATATATTGTAGCAGATAGAGGCGTGGTCCACCTCCAACACCCTCAAGTACCACTCTGAACACCAGGTGAGAGTATAATAAACTATTCTTTATTATAATCACAGTGTGCACCAAGCACTCTACAATACTTATAAACCACAAATAAATCAACCACAACACTACAATATTCTCTCCTCTTCGCCCAGACACTTCGCCCTCCTAACTCCCAGCTCAGCTCCGTGTCTGGACTGGCCCATAGTCTTTTTATAGCCCCTGATTTCCTGCCCAATCAGTCCACAGTTCCTTATTCCTTCCGGGTCAGGGTAAGCAGTCCTTTTCTTCAACCTGGGAGTACGTCGTTTCTTCCTGTCACGTGACCGTGACGCACTCCCGGGTCATAGGGCACATAAGAGCCTAAGAGCCCCCCTACAGCGACGCCTGGTGGCCCCCAAGGTATCCAGCAGGGTTGTGTATAAACACTACATAATCCATGATGCCCTGCTGGAACTCGGGGCATGATCATGCTGTCGGGAGAGCTCCTCCTGGTGGCCTGGGGGTGAGGGCCAGAGTAAAATGCCAGCAATCCACCACAATATATATATATATATATATATTGTGGTAGATAGGGGGCACTCTCGCTCCTTTGAACCCCTGTCCACGACTCCAAACACCAGGTAAAAGTCCAACAGTTGACTTTATTAATTCGCCACAGTGCACAAAGCACACTCTCCACCACAAAACTCATATAATAATCACTAATCACAAACAATAAACAATCCTCCACTCCCAGACGCATTGCCACCCTTCCACCCAGCTCAGCTCGACGTCTGGGAGCTCCCACAGTCCTTTTATATTCCCTGACCCGGAAGTGTTCCCCAATTCTCAGTCCATGTGATTCTCAATCACTTCCGGGTCAGGTAAAAGTTCTTTTCTTCACCCCGGAAGCCCATCGCTCTTCCTATGACGAACTTCCGGGTCATAGGGCATAGATGAGTCCTCGGTCCTCCCTGCAGCACCCTCTTGCGGCCCCTGAGGTATCCAGCAGGGCTGAGAATAAAAACTACAGCGTCCATGATTCCCTGCTGGTCTTCAGGGCACCTCCATACTGCAGGGAGGGCGCCATCTGGCGGCCTGGGGGTATTGGCCGGGTTGATAAGCCGGCCAAATATCACAATATATATATATATATAGTGACAGATAGGGGGCGCTGTTGTCCCCTTGAACCCTCAGATCAGACACCAGATAAAAGTCCAATAATTATTTTTATTAGGACAATAATGTGCACAAAGCACCCTCCACTCCACTATACTCATACAATAAACAATAATTACTACAATAAACAATCCTCCTACTCCCAGACGCATTGCCACCCTTCCTCCCGACTCAGCTCAACCCTGGGATCTCCCACAGTCCTTTTTATAGTCCTTGACCCGGAAGTGTTTCTCTCTCTGTCCATGTGACTGGTAACACTTCTGGGTCAGATAAAAACTCCTCTTCTTCAACCCAGAAGCACGTCATTTCCTCTGTCCATGTCACTAGGACACACTTCCGGGTTGTAGGGAAAATCATCATTGTTCCTTCCTGCAGTGCCTTCTAACGGCCCTTGTGGTATCCAGCAGGGCTGTGGATAAAAACTCCATTGTCCATAATTCCCTGCTGGCATTTGGGGCACCTCCATGCTGCAGGGAGGGCTCCACCTGGCGGCCAGGGGGTATTGGCCGGGATGACTGGCCAGCCATATACAGTGGAACCTCGGTTCACGAACGTCTCGGTACACGTACAACTCGGTTTACGACCAAAAAGTTTGCCAAACTTTTGCCTCGGTTCACACCACACACTCGGTATACGAACAAGCCAGTTTCCCTTTAGGTTTGTACATGTTCAGTCTCTCCCTGTGCATTTCCTGTGCAGCAGCGAGCGAGCAAGAGAGAGAGAGAGTGCGACACACACACACACACACACAGGCGCAAGCGCGAGAGACACACACACACACAGAGGCGCGCAAGAGAGACACACACACACAGAGCAGCACAAGACAGAGGCACACACACACACAGGCGCGCGAGACAAAGGCACACAAACACACACAGAGGCGCGCGAGACAGAGGCACACACACAGGCGCTCCAGGCTCACAAAAGAGACACACTCACACACGAAAGAGAGAGAGAGCGAGCAAGCGAGAGAGGGAAGGCTGGACGTATAAGGTAGAAAAGGCTTATTTTTGTTTTCAGTTCTGTTTACAGCGATCAGTTAATAACGTGCATTGTGGCAATATTACTTTTCTTGGTGGTTTATTAAATTACGGATTTTTCAAATGTTCATTTTTTTCCCTGTGCTTAAAACTCATTAAAAAAAAAGTGTTTTTAGCGAGCGGTTTCTAGCACTATAGCGCGAATTATTGCAGTGTTAGTTTTCTCTGTTGTTCAAGGTTTTCTCAGTGTTATTCAATGTTTTTACATTTAGTTTACTACTAGCAAAATACCCGCGCTTCGCAGCGGTGAAGTACTGCCTTAAAATTTTTATTAAGAAGAAAATTAAACCTTTTTAAACTGAGGGAAAATATACCAATAATTATTTGTTAAAGATCTCTTTGTATGCCACGTTGTCAGTTCGGCCCTCCAGTTGCAATATGACCAAGCTGTAGCTGTGCGCTGAGCTTACTCTTGAGCATGCAACGTACAGTTGGCCATGTGAACAGTAATCTTGTTTCAAATCTCACAGCTTGGATTGCTGCTGTCATAATCGGTTTGAGTTTCATAGTTTGTTTCAGTTACGACAGTATTTGTAGGACTTGTGTTGAAGAGACATTCGGCATCTGTCAAGCGTTGTAAGTATACAACCAGTTTCATTGATAACTTCACATCCAGCTTTTGAGAGTTTAAACATTTCTAAACATCAAAGTGTCCACTACTGAAATCGTCACCTGTGAAGCTAAGATGTTTAAGAGGCATTGGCGGTTGTCCAAAGGTGTAAAATATTTGGCCATTTCGGTACACTTAAGCATTTCACTCTTCTAGTGCTCCTGTGTAGTATAATTATCTCCTGTACCGTCATCAGTCCACACCTTGAACCTGTCCCAGTCATTCAATACATAAGACACAATGTTCCTCCGGATATCAAGAGTGAGCCTGATATGGCCGTGCAATATGTAACAAAGAGAATGGAAAAGGCAGGTGCCATTTCCGGGCATGGAAACCACTTGGTAAGTGACAGTTCTTTGATCGATGGTGATCACCTCGATAGACATGTTAATGGGGGTACGGTTGGAATGATAAAGGAAATGGGTACCTGAACAATGTAAAGTAAGTCTAAAATACCTACACAATAACTATAATCGTAATAAATGAACAGTAAAACAGCGGAGAAGCCGCTTTTAAATAACAAGGGTCTAGTTATCAGCAGGGAGACGTGAATACCGTGGTGATGCAAGGAAGGGAATGTAGAGACTGGAGCAACAGATGGCCTTATATAGGCAGGCAGCCAACAACGTGGGAGGCGTTGGGATGGGGGACCCAACGGCGCCTCACACGGTGACCGAGCTGCAGGCTATGGACGTATATATGTACGCAAGTAGGATTCAGTTAGCGTTGGGAACCCGCGTACCAAATTTCTTGAAGATGGGCCCATAAGTAACAAAGACCGTTGAAAAGTTCAATATGACGGCCGAGAGTGGCATCATATCACCGAAATAAGTACGTACATTGGTTTCGGTTACCGCAGGGAAGCCGCCTACCAAATTTCGTGAAGATCGGGCCATGAATTAGAAAGTTCAACAAGGCGGACATTGTTGACCGTTATGACCGTTACGCGTAGAATTTCAAAATGAAACCTGCTTAACTTTTGTAAGTGAGCTGTAAGGAATGAGCCTGCCAAATTTCAGCCTTCTACCTACACGGGAAGTTGGAAAATTGGTGACGTTGGAAAGTTCAATATGGCGGCCGACAGTGGCATCATACCATCGAAATAAGTACATACATCGGTTTCGGTTAGCGCTGGGAATCCGCCTACCAAATTTCGTGAAGATGGGGCCATAAATAAGAAAGTTCAACATGGCGGATGTTGTCGACCATTATCGACCGTTATGACCGTTACGTGTAGAATTTCGAAATGAAACCTGCTTAACTTTTGTAAGTAAGCTGTAAGGAATGAGCCTGCCAAATTTCAGCCTTCTACGTACATGAGAAGTTGGAGAATTAGTGACGTTGTAAAGTTCAATATGGCGGCTGACAGTGGCGTCATACCACCGAAATAAGTATGTACATTGGTTTCGGTTAGTGCAGGGAAGCCACCTACCAAATTTCGTGAAGATGGGGCCATGAATAAGAAAGTTCAACATGGCGGACATTGTTGACCGTTATGACCGTTACGCATAGAATTTCAAAATGAAACCTGCTTAACTTTTGTAAGTAAGCTGTAAGGAATGACCCTGCCAAATTTCAGCCTTCTGCGTACACGGGAAGTTGGAGAATTAGTGATGTTTGGAAAATTCAATATGGCGGCCGACAGTGGCGTCATACTATCGAAATAAGAACATACATCGGTTTCGGTTAGCGCAGGGAAGCCACCTACCAAATTTCGTGAAGATGGGGTCAGTCTTCTACCTACACGGGAAGTTGGAAAATTAGTGACGTTGGAAAGTTCAATATGGCGGCCGACAGTGGCGTCATACTATCGAAATAAGTACATACATCGGTTTCGGTTAGCGCAGGGAAGCCGCCTACCAAATTTTGTGAAGATGGTGTCATAAATAAGAAAGTTCAACATGGCGGACGTTGTGACCGTTACGTGTAGAATTTCGAAATGAAACCTGCTTAACTTTTGTAAGGAAGCTGTAAGGAATAAGCCTGCCAAATTTCAGCCTTCTACCTACACGGGAAGATGGAGAATTAGTGATGAGTCAGTGAGTGAGTGAGTGAGTCAGTCAGTCAGTCAGTCAGTCAGTGAGGGCTTTGCCTTTTATTAGTATAGATATATGTATATCTATATCTATCTATCTATATATATATATATATATACATATATATATATATATATATATATATATATATATATCTCCTTTGGGGTGCGAGCAGCTGTTGCTGGGGGTGCCAGAATCCATTGAGGAAGAAAAATTAAAAACATTATTTGTACAAAATCTTAATTTATCTATCCATTCCTAAATAATTAAATGGGCAGTCTATTTCGTATCAGTGCAATACGCTGCTTGTTAAAATGAATGACTCCTAATCTTACGTGCACTTAGTGCTGCATGGGTATTATGAACTATCGTATTTGTTCAAGTTATATTTAAATTTTAAATATAAGTAATTTTTATTTGGTCGACAGAAATATGTTTAGTAGGAATGAAAGTTAAATTTAATCATCATTGCATAAATTTTTCTTCACCATGGAAATTTAAAGAGTAAATCCAACTTCCATTCCTACCAAAGATTTTTCTGGCGACTAAATAGAACCAACTTATATCCAAATTCCAGCTATTGAGCTGTCTCCTGCCTGCCTGAATAAGTCACCCTCGCTTCGCTCTTACTTTTTTACCGTTTATTTAATCATGGCTAGTCGCGGAAAAATTATAACATGGAAGGAGGATTACACTGAGTATGGCTTTACCAAAACAATTATTGATTGCGAATAAAGTATCTATTATTCATAAAGCTTTAATTGGTGATCTGTTTTTCTGCGTTAACCTCATATTTTTTCATACTTCTTCCCAAACCAAGGGGGTGCGAGGGTAAAATGAATCGGTAAGCGCTGATATATATATATATTGAATATATTGAAATAGTTTTACTATCAAATAATGCAAACAGTATGCGGCACGTGCTTCGCCCTAATTCTGGGCTCATCAGGCAGTACAGACTCACTGCACCCACTCTCGGGAATCGAACCTCAGACGTCAGCGCTAAAGGGTTATATATATATAACTTTTGAGAATGCCACATATAGTTTTGTCCAGGAGGAAAGCAATGTTGCCTCAAATCAATTGCAACCTTTTGTAGGGTCTGTCCCTGAGACTTATTAATTGTCATCGCGAAGCAGAGCCTTACTGGAAATTTGAGGCATTTCAATTGAAATGGGAGATCAGAGGATATAACGGTGATGCCAGGATGTTGCGATGTCCTCGGCTTAATTTAATGTTAAGCTAAGACTCGGCGCTTAAAAGTTTCTGGCTGCACTCCGGTTGTAATATGACAAAGCTGCTCGAGCTCACTTTTGAGAATGCAAGTATAGTTGTCCAGGAGAAAAGCAATCTTGCCTGAAATCAATGGCATTGTTTTGTAGGGTCTGTCCCTGAGACTTATTACTTGTCATCGCGCAGCAGAGGCTTACTGGAAATTGGAGGCATCTGAATTGAAATGGCGGTGCGAGGGTAAAATGAATCAGGAAGCGCTGATCAATGTAATCGGTGTACCAGGAAATCATGCATTGACAGAAGTTTCCCTTTGTTTGGAATGCAAAGTGTGATTAAATGCATTATTTTTTAACGCATTATGGAGCACATGCATCGAAGCTTCTCAGCTGTGCTTGTGCTAAGAAAAGGAAACATTTTAAAAATAACGTAACACGATTGTCAATGTAACCTTTTGTAAGTAGTACCTGGAGGATTCATTGTGGAGAAACTCTAGAGACAGCGCTCAACTCCATTACAGTATATGGAGAAAAATAGCTTCCAGTTATGACCATTACGCGTAGAATTTCGAAATGAAAACTGCCCAACTTTTGTAAGGAAGCTGTAAGGAATGAGCCTGCCAAATTTCAGCCTTCTACCTACACGGGAACTTGGAGAATTAGTGATGAGTCAGTGAGTGAGTCAGTGAGTCAGTCAGTCAGTGAGGGCTTTGCCTTTTATTAGTATAGATTTAAAAAGCAAGTAACAATTGTGATATATAGCCGGCCGTTCATCCCGGCCAATACCCCCACGCCGACAGATGGAGCTCTCCCGGCAACATGGAGGTGCCAAGAATTCCAGCAGGGCATTTTGGAACTTGGAGTCTTTTTTCACAGCCCTACTGAATACCAGGGACTTATATTATCCATATAGCCTGGAAGTGATTCACAATCACAGAAACGGAAGAAATGATATACTTCCGGGCTGAGGAGAAGAGGAGTTTTGATCTGACCCGGAAGTGCTAAAAATCACATGGACTGGGAGGATCAGAAGCACTTCCGGGTCAAGGACTATTAAAGACTGTGGGAAACACCAGAGCATTGAGCTGAGTTGGGAGAAGGGTGACAACGTGTCTGGGAGTGAAGGATTTGATTATTGATTGCTATTTGTGTTTATTTACAGTATGAGTAATGTGGAGTGGAGGGTGCTTGGTGCACTTTATTATTGTCCCAATAAAATTATTGGGACTTTTATCTGGTGTCTGGCATCTGGTCTGAGGGTTCAAGGGGAGATGACAGTGCCCCCTATCTATCACACAGTATAAATAATTCACACATAATAATAATAATAATAATAGTAATAATCTTCTTTCTGACAATAAATAGAAAAAATTCAAACAAACAGAACCTTAGAATAGGGCACACATCATGATGAAACTGTGAGAACATTGAAAATGGTAGTTTAATCACTATTACAGTATAAAAGCAAATATAACAACCAGTGTTGAAAAGCAACAAAACAACAAGCAATGACTAAAAATGGAAAATATTCAACTAAGTTAAATTGTGGTGAAAAAATATTTAAAGTTATTAATCTAAAATAGAGACATTTACGAAAGTGTACACTGTGGACTCACATGACTTTTGCACTTAGGAATGCAATCTAATGGACTTTGTCACTGGCAAGTCTGTTCCTTCTTTCTGTGTTCTTGGAAAAGAACTTCTCAGTCGGAACAGATCTAGTTAAAAGGCACAACCATGACAACACCAATTCATGACAGTTTTGGGTATATATTTTTTCTGTTCTGCAAGCAGGTCCTCCAACTTACAGGGATAACTTGGGGTTGGTGGCAGGATTGACACTCCAGCCACTGTAAAAAAAACTCACACTGCTCCAGTGTGGTGCTGAAGTGTCACCCGCTGCACTAGGATCCCAGTCCATGTGGTTTGTCGTGTGGTGGGTGTGGCAACACACTATCAGCGATCAATGTTTATATGCTAGAGAGACTCCTTAAAATATGTCCATAATTCCATAAGGGAATCAAATGCAGTGAAATAAGTGGAGGTAAGTCCAGCTGTGCCTTTCTGAAAGTGCTTCCAAATCATAGATGCCCTGTTAGCTGCGTGATGCTGCTTTTGGTCTGTCACATGAGACTTCTCTTGATGCATTCTACAGGCGACATAGGGTATGCTTTTGATGGCTTCATCAGCAGAGTGTGAATGCTATCTACTTGAAATGTGGGTCCAGTAGAGCTGCCTCAGCAAGCAACTAGTGTTTTTCAATTTGGTTGAAGCGCTTGACATGTCTGTATTCATGGTCTTGATTATGTGCATCACAGAGTCTTGTATCCTTCTTGCTGAATCTCCGGAGGCCTCTAGCCAGAATAATCACATTGGATGCAGTTATAAACCTGAAACCGAAAGAAAACATAATTGAGAAAAAAAAGAGTAAAGTTCCAAATTTAGTTTCAGTGCACATGTGTTACCTGTATTGCTATTTTCCCTACTTCCTATTTATATTAGCCCAGAGTCAAATCATAAAATAGTGTATGGAGAACCTCTGAATGTTGCCCCAAAGCAATATACCAAATTTAATATAAATAAACACAGTGGTATCTGAAAAATAGACTCCCTTTGACATTTGACAATTTGTTAGTTGAGATAACTTCTGGGCCATCTTGGGATTTAAATACATTAAAATATAGTGTTGCATATGTTTTTACAGCCATTTCCACTGAAACCTCCATAAAGGGCTGGAGAACCTTGCATGCATCAGCAATGACCATTACACTTTTAGAATATCTTCAACATGTAAAATGTTGAATTCTGTCTTGTCACTACATCCTGCTTCAGTCATAGTTCAGGCAAGCCCATCTGTTTCTGAGCGGCTCTGAGATGTTCAGCAACTACAGTACTTCTGTGAAAAAACTCCACAATTGCCTTCACTTTTTCTACTGTTGTCTTTATGGATTTCATACTTTCTCCAACCACAATATTTATTGTGTGATAAAAACATGAAAGATGATTCCAACCATTACACCTCATAGCAGCTGTGATAATTGCAGCATTATCACTAATGCATGCAACAACTTTGTTTTGAAGTCCCCAATCTTTTTTCACTTTCACGAGCACTTCTGCCAGGCTGTCAGCGGTTTGTCTTTCTGTAAATTCAAAGCAATTCATGACATTTGAAGTGAGCCTGTAATCAATTATGAAGTGACATGTAACTAACTAACTTCTTGTACATCAGTCTGTAGTAATACAGACATGGAAAGCCTGCTGAACTCTTTCCAGGACATCTGCACTTATTTTATTATACAGCTCTAGTAGAAGAGTCCTGGACAGTGTTGTTCTGTTTGGTAGCATGTATGTTGGTAGACACAGGGCTTTTGTGTCCCCTGAAGCCTTTGTCCTCAACTATAGAAAACGGCTGAAAATCTAGTGTCACCATCTTGGATAGTTCCTCTGTTGCTGTTATCCAATAGGCCTCATAATAAAACTGGAAATGGACCTCTGGCTATAGACTCTAGGCCTTATTACAGGTGTAGGATCAGCAGAAGTTTCTGTTTCTGATGTGGTAGGTCCAGAACTTTCATCTACATTTCCATCTGTAATACTTCCCTCCATTTGCTACTCTGGTCTTCACATGTTATGCTACTGGTGGGGCACATCTTTGCAGAACAGACTCGGATGAAATTTTTGAAAAAGTAATCCAAATTTCAATCTTTTAGCTGTCAACCATCTTATTGTCCAAAACTGAATGGATTAGACTCTTGCTGTTTAACACAGCAAGGCTAGTCCGCACATAACCCTGCACCCCATCCCCCCACGCATGCATCGTGTATAGTGCACGTACATCAGACACTCAATAATCGAAATCGGTGTTTGCGAATGTGAACTTACTGCCACAAAGTAGCAAATATTGCT
>JANRMT010028270.1:0-10608 GCA_026402145.1 Polypterus bichir lapradei | reverse complement strand
ATATCAGTGAAAGGTTTAAACATCAGATTCATAGACTCTTTGAACTTCCTAGCATCAAAATTGTGTAAATTACCGCAGGCTTTGGGTTTTAAAGGGGCGAAAGGTTATTTTCCTCATTTTTTTAACACTGCTGAAAACCAAAATTATGTCGGGCCTAGACCGGCTGTAGAATTTTATGGTGTAGAAAGTATGATGCCAGACGAGAAGAAAGATTTTCTTTTATGGTATTCTAAACACAAGAATGATGTATTTGATTTTCAAAAGGAATTAAAAATGTACTGCCGTTTAGATGTTGAAATTCTAATGTCGGCGTGTATCTTGTTCAGGCAAGATGTTATGGAGATCACCAAAACGACATGTATTGATTTAAACGAGCAGTTTCAGGCCAAATACAACATCAACATCTATTGATCCTTTTCATTATGTTACTTTAGTGAGCGTCTGTATGGCAATGTTTAGACTTAAATTTTTGCATGAGCAAACCATAGCTTTGCCATTACAAGACAGTTATCACAGAAAACAAAAGAGGTACTCTTCTCCATCCATCCAATGGCTCATGTATATAGATGCCGAAGATAAAATAGATATTCGGCATGTGTTAAAACCCGGAGGTGAAATGCGTATTAGAAATTATTATCTAGACGGGTATGCAGAAAATAATGGTATAAAGATGGCTTTTGAATTTAACGGATGCTTTTACCATGGTTCTAATATCTGTTACAGTGAAAAATCATGGAATAGCGTTACAAACACGACATTCGGTTGGCTTTATTCAAAAATTATGGAAAAAGTTAACTACTTAAAAATGCAGGGGTTTCAGGTGCATCAAATCTGGGAACATAATTGGCAGCGTCTGGTTCGTGAAAACATCCGGTGTGCAGATTTTTCTGAAAACAGCACGTCTGCCTCAGATTTTGAATCCCAGGGAATCTCTCTTTGGCGGTCGAACAAATGCATCACGCTTATACTACAAGGTGGGCGCTGGTGATAAAATCAATTACTATGATTTTACGAGTTTATATCCTTATGTGAATAAAACCAAAAGATATCCAATCGGTCATCCAAAAATTATTTATAAGGATTTTGAACCATTAGAAACGTATTTCGGATTAGCCTGGGTTAGGGTGTACCCACCCAGAAATCTTCTATTCCCTGTTTTGCCATGCAAAATAAACAAAAAACTGTACTTTACACTTTGCCAAACTTGTGCTGTAACACAACAGCAGACACCCTGCACACACACTCACGAGGAAAGAGCGCTTACCGGTTGCTGGACAACACCGGAATTGCTTGCAGCCATTCAGCAGGGATACAAAATTGAAAGCATATATGAGATATGGCATTTTGAACAAAGCTCTACTGAACTTTTCTCAGAGTATATTAATGCCCATTTAAAAGCTAAGCAAGAATCTTCGGGTTATCCTGAGAGCTGCCTAAACACAGAAGAGTGTAATCAATATGTATCCATGTTTTATGAAATGGAAGGTGTACAATTAAGTAAGCACCTAATTAAAAAAAATCCGGCCAGAAGACAAATTGCAAAACTTTTTTTAAATTCCTTATGGGGTAAGTTTGCACAAAGACCTAATTTGCCACATACATCTTTAGTTACGGATCCAGAACAACTGTTTGAAATATTGTTTGCCCCAAATTATGAGGTATCTACTTGTGATTTTATTGATGATGAATGTGCCTGTGTGACTTGGACATACGATAAAGATCATTACAGCACACCGGCCAATGTAAACATATTTATTGCTAGTTTTACTACAGCTTATGCAAGATTAGAGTTCTATAATCTTTTAAACAAACTGAACGAAAGAATACTATACTATGACATGGATTCAATTCTTTATATTTCCAGAGCAAACGAGTGGGACCCAGAAACTGGATGCTATATAGGGAACTTGACGAGCGAGGTACCAACGAATGAATACATCACTGAATTTATAAGCACTGGTCCGAAAAGTTATGGTTATAAGCTATCCAACGGTGAAACCTGTCTAAAAGTTAAAGGTATAAAATTAAATGTTAAGAACTGTGAAAAGGTGAATTTTCAAAGCTTAAAAGAACTGCTATTTGACTATGCAGAAAATAAAAAACTGTCTTCAGAACATAAAAATATCAAAGTTGAATATTTTGGTATTGTCAGGGTAAAACACAGCTGGCATATAGAAACCAGAAAAATAAAAAAAACACAAAAAGTTGTATATGACAAGCGCGTATTAACAAAAAATTTCACCTCATTACCTTTTGGCTATTGATTCTGAGATAAATACATAATTAGTAATGGACGTTCGTTTACAACACCCATTTTCCTGTATCTTAAGTGGGCCGAGTAACTGTGGAAAATCTTTTTTTGTGAAAACATTACTAGAATCGGGGACTAAAATGATGTCTCACCAACCACACAATATCCTGTATTGTTATTCCGTTTGGCAACCTCTCTATGCAGAATTGATGAAAAAATTCAGATATATAAAATTTATAGAAGGTCTCCCTGACTCCTTAAATGATGATGCATTGTTGCCCCGTGATAAAATAAACTTGGTTGTCGTGGATGACCTCATGCAATCTGCCTGTAAAAGTAATGAGTTGGAATTGGCACTCCCAAAGTATGTTCATCATAGAAATCTGAGCGTAATCTATATTGTTCAGAATCTTTTTTGCCAGGGAAAGCAGAACCGAACAATTACCTTAAATGCAAAATACATTGTTTTGTTTAAGAATCCGAGAGACAGACAACAAATATCAATATTGGCCCGTCAGATGTACCCTACAAGGTGACGCTACTTTCTCGAAGCTTATGAGGATGCCACCAAGTCAGCCTTTGGGTTTCTACTGGTAGATTTAAATACTAACACTCCAGATGACTTTCGTCTCAGAGCATCCACATACCCATCGCAGCGCCCAGTAGCTTATGTGTTTAAAAAGCCCAAGGATAAAAAAATGTGATTTTAGGGGCCCCGGTGTCATTTGGTAAAAGACGTCATCCTGATCAACATGTCGTCCAGGATTAAACGAAATTTACAGCTCATGCGATTGCTTATAAAGGCAAAACCAAAACAGAGAAAGTCCATTTTGTGTGCAGCTTCTGGCGATTTAATTCTGGCTATTTGTGAAATTGCACTCAATGCAATTAAGGGTAGCTTACCTTTAAATTCCAGACAGATTGGCATTCTTAAAAAGAAACGCATTGTTATAAAAAATCTGAGCAATAAAAAAGTTACTATTAAACGAAAGAAACGTATTATAAATCAGTCTGGTGGATTTATCGGTCAACTACTCGGCATAGCAATCCCTTTACTCACCGGTCTAATTTCGAATCGGTAAATGGAGCACACTGAGAAAATGTATCTTGTACCAGAACAGCAACTGGGGCAAGTCCAAACACCTGTCGGTGGAGAAACAGATATGACAAAAAATACTATGCAAACTCTTGACCATGAAATGAGGAGTATTTTACAAAATAGTGCCCTATCACCGCATGAAAAAGTGGAACTGTATTTTCATACTTTGCAGCGTTATCTGAGTCTATTGAGACAACGGGAATCACAGAAGTCTACATTGACTCTCTTTCTACCAGAAACTGAAGCGCCATCCCAGACCACATCGTTGCACCCAAACAATGACACAGGTGATATTGTCATAAGAGACGTTTTGGAATCCGTCTCTCAGAGACAACGGAAAAATACGGAAATGCTAATTTGGAAAATGACACAAAACCCGTCCACAACGTCCTGGAATGAAAGAGGGGAATTTTTATATAAAGGCACACCTGTTATTGGCACAAATATGGTTGATCTGATCAAGTTCACTACTCAAACACGTACATTAAACAAGAGTGGAAAACCAAAAGGTTGGGATTTATTCTTTAACGCTATGGCCGAAATTAACGTGCCCGGGTCCATTTTTCCGAACATGGGCGTTCGGGCTTTATTTCAAGAGATTAAAAGTGATACAAAGCCGATTCAATCAGCTAGTAAACAGCTTGGTCCGACTGCATCACGTGATTTTCCATCCACGCTCGACCGGGCCTCTGGCTATGCATCTGAAACACCCAGATTTTAAGACAGATAAGAAAAAGGCCAGTCTTTAGAAACGTTCAAGTATTTAAAAAAAAACAGATGGCTAACAGTATGAATACAAGTATTTTAAAAATAAAATGTAGAAAATTGTGTTTTAATATGGCTGTTTATTATTGTGTATTATGACCATTATTAGTATTTTAATTTTAGATCATTTTGTTTAATTGTGTCAAAACTCTGAAAATACTTTTATATCACTGTATTAATGATTAGAAAATTAAGGAAACAACTTCTTTAATGTACAGTGTTTTATTATTGTGTATTATGACTATTATTAGTATTTTCATTTAGATCATTTCTTTTGTTTACTTGTATCACGACTCTGTTAATTCTTTGAAAATACATTTACAGCGTGTGTTATTACTGTGTGAACATTAAAAAAAAATAAATAATAAATAAAATATTAACATACAAAACCTTTTAATTTTTATCTGTCTGATTATTGGATTATTCACTATAATAACCACAGACATTTTTATGTTGGTTAATAGCTCATTTATTTTATTTTATTTTCAAACAAAGGGAATACACATAATTGTAACTTTTTTTTTTTTTTTTCTGCATATATAATTCAGCAAAAGCAAACACATGACTGACTTATTTCTGATTTCTGGGTAAACATGTCCAGTTTCATATTTTCAGTTTGTCCAATTTTTATTTGATGAAAATATCTAACAACCATCTGGTCATTTAGATGAACATCTCCTGGGTACAACGCCAATATCTGGTTTATGGTAAGTCCTTTGCTTTTTTGATTCAAATAGAAAATACAATGGTGACCACAGGTTTTGGATAAAAACCCCTGTAACTGAATACGGTTGTAAGTAATGCAGTTAGCATTAATCTTCAAAAATTTCATAATAATTTGGGGAAATATTTCAGAATCTGGGGGAATTCCAGATTCAAGAATTGCAGCTTTTCTATAATCCGCAAGGTAAATGGCAATCCAGTGCTTTCCGGGTGTATCATGGGGATCTCTGTTTACGATCATAAACAGAGGTCTAGCAGCCAACTTCTCCTTGGGCAGTTGATCTAAAGGGAATACATCCAGAAAATGGCTGTGTGTCAGTGGCCCAGATGCAAGGGTGGTCCTGAGCTGCTTGGTGTCCAGAGGCTTCATGTATGAACATGTCTACGGCTTAACTGTAGTCATAAATAACTTGCCGACGCATGTTAATTTCAATGATGTTATCAATAACCGCATACACAATCATATTCACTGTATCTTGCAGCGGTTCGGCAAATCTTATTTCAGTCCTGAGGTTGCCTGTTTTGATGAGTGAATAGTGTCCTGTTGATACCATATCAGGGCTTAGGTTGAATGCATAAAGTGAATAGTCTTTAGCAAACTCTTCACGATTGACTAACAGTGCCTTATCTTTCATCCTCTTGTCTGCGGTTTCCACCAGTTGAAAATATTCTCTGACACAGTGACCATTTGCAAAATCAGGCTGCAGAGGCTTGCTGGGTATCTGCTCTCCATTCAGGTAAAGAGCCATGAAGTTGATGTTGTTATGATTAAAATTAAAGGGGTTGTGTGTAAAGTTGCCACTGAAATCTGCATTGTCAACAAACCCCAAAACAAACAATTTTGGCAGCTGTCCCAGAAACAGGTTTTCCTGGTTGCAGACACGACTACCAGTAGGTATGCTGAACACTTTCATCTGAACCCGATCGATTGGGTATTTTGCGTTGCTGGTCATCAAGGCCTCTGCATGACCCAGTCTGACTTCAGGCTTGACTTGAACTCTTTTCACAAACAATGATGCTGATAATATGGTGACCTTATTTGATCACCATTGCTCATCAGACAAAAGTCATCCTTATTCCGTACTAACTTTATTTTCACATCAACCTCATTAATAAATAATTTCTCTTGAAAGAACAGGTCTGCATGGATGTGACCTAATGAATCAACCCTGAGGCTTCTGGACGAGTAAGCAGCCCTTTTATTGAATCCCAAATTTGGGCCATCCAGAGCTGTGACTTCGTGGTGACCGGGTGTGTCTTTATAGAACAGTCCAGCTGAAAATTGTGTTTTCAGGGTCTCTTCTCCGTAATTTAGTACGGTTTCGATAAAAGCTCGATATGGGTAACAGTTATTGCTCTGGCTAATCAGTCTGTCACCGACGGTGATGTCCACCTAACTGAACAAAGAAGCAATCGAGTAGTTTACAAGGGCAACATGTGAATCGGCGGCCAGAGTTGTTCCATCATTTTTATATATTTTACAGCTTAAGTATAGGAGTGTGTTGTTGAGGTCCAGGTATTGATCATTTCCGGCAATCGAAAACTCAAGTGGAGCACTTTCTGACAATGCTGTGACAGGCGGCACTTCAACATAGTAGCTTTTTTCAATGCTGGTTTGTGTTGGTGACAGCTGAAATACGTCCAGTTCCGATTTTGCACATTCATCTGACGCACAGTGTACAAAAGCCATGTTTAGAATATATCACCAGAATTTTGCTTAGTTCTGGATCTTCTCTTGGTTGACTTTCTTTTTCTTTTGGCAGAGTGTAAAGCTTTTTTTCTCTTTGCTCTCTTCCTGGGCCGTGCAGGTGGCCCGAGCAGTGCTAGATGGGGTGTGTGTCTTTTTCTTTTGACACCTCTCTTTATAACAATCATGCCAGAACTTTCTTGTTGGGGTGTTGCAACTTTATTCATTACAGCACCTGCCACGTGACTCATGACATCATTAGCAATGCTTTTAACTGCAGACTTGACATGAGGTTTAGCAATTTCTAGCCCACGCCTAAACAGAGGCACTGCTTTTCTGAAGAGAGCTTTAAAAATACCACCAATACCATCACCGTACTGGACCGGGAGACCATGAAACCCTGGTAGACCATTGCCAGCTTTTGTCTTGTAATATGATGCGTAGGTGCGTGGATCTCCATAGTTTTTTGTTACAAGCATGTTTAAAAATTGATAGATCTTGCTGGACGAAAATGCAACTTGATTATTACTTTACCATACTGGAACGGAACTGGTTTATTCTGGTCTGACTTAATTTCAATCCTTATAGTATTTAAGCTTTGCACGGCGAGAGGTATGTAGTGTGGCTTTTCAAAAAATATGGTGACATTTGCACCGTCTTCACCTTTTATGTTTACACATCTCAGTAGTGGCGCATGCGTATCTCCAACAAGTTGTGGTTCGATAATATCTGTATACACGAACATGGTGGAAAAACCACCTGTGATATCAGCCGATTTAGGTGACTTGTAAGTCGGCTTATCATGATCAAACCCGAGAATGTAAGCCAGCTCCCCGGACACGTGGAGCAAAATGCTTTTATCACCCATCAGGCGAACGGTTCTACTGGCAGGATTGTATTTAAGTATTGGCTTAGGTGATGAAGGGTTGGTATTAATGACATGATTCATTTCCGACAACAATGCTTCTATATTCCTGAAATAACCTTTGTTTAAAGTGTATGTCCATTTTGTTGATCTTGTTTCCTCATTCATTAGTGTAAATTGTGTTGGCTGAGTGATGGAATTGAACGTTTTTGGGTAAGTCAGTTCCACCAATGCCACTTCCCAGTCTCTGGATAGTTCTATTGTCTTGGCTAGCTGAATGGTGAATGATGCTATCGTGTTGTTGGGAAAAGTCCTGGCCGATGAATTACTCGGCAGTGTCACATAAAATCCATTTCTGACTGTAGACATTTTTTTTTTCTTGCTTTCTGAACTCCTTATGTCTTTCACTTCTGAAGCCATGACCCAACTATTAAATTTCTTGTCCCAGCCAAGCCATTTCACAAATACATGCTTGTATCTACCACGCCCACGAGTGGCTACAATTTTCTGGATGCGGTACACCTGGTTAGCATTGGGGTTTATTTTTTGTAACTCTTCTGCATAAAACATCCCTTGAATTTCATCACCTGCGTAATCTTTTAGTTTATAGACAGGTTTGATCCGTTTAAAACAGTTCACGATAATAAATATTTCATCTGAAAATGACTGCTCATACCCTTTTTCGAATACACCTTTTAATTTTGAAACTTGGACATGATCACCTATTTTGAAAGTGCACGGAGTAGAATTTCTTTGCCCTGTCCTGCCATAGACTCTTTTCCAAACACTCAGAGCATTTTCCGGAGTCACATCTACAGGTCTTGTTTTAATCGTGATGTGAAAACTGTGGTTATAACTCTGCAGAAAGTCTGACAGGACATCTATATACCGAAAAGTATTGGTATATGTAAAAAATTTCCACATTTTGGACTTTAAGGTTCTATTGAACCGTTCTACTATGCTGGCCTTTACAGAGCTGTTTGTGACAAAATGTACAATATTGTTCTGTCTTAGAAGTTTTTGTACCAATGTGTTATGAAATTCTTTGCCTTGGTCTGTCTGTAGCTTCTTAGGAACTCGGCCCTGTCTAAAGATCAAACTAAAACCCCGAGAAACTTCTTTCCCTGTCTTGGCCTTTAATGGCACAGCCAAAGCATATTTTGAGAGCACATCGATACACGTAAGGATAAATTTATGACCATCATTGAATTTTGAGTAATAACACATCTCTACCAAATCTGCTTGCCACTGGTCATCAATCGTTGAAACAATGGTTCTGTTTCTCTTGAAACTGAGCCGTGCTGGTTTGTGCACACTGTAGATATATTGTCCACTCATCCACTCGAATACGTTTTCTCGCTTAACATTATTCCGACGACATGATGCATTTCTCAACAAGCTGTTAACACCACCAAAACTGCCAGGTTCCTTGGGTGTGTAATAGATTCTCTCTAAAGTTTTCTTGTACATCCTCTTGCCATGGTCTGTCAATCACGCTCTCTGTACTCTCTGTACACACCCCGGGCGCTGCACGCAGATAGGAGCAGGATGTCTGCTCCGCCCCATTGATGACTTACCTTTTTGACACCTTACAGGCTCCCAAAGAACCGTCTTGGATCACAAAGATGATCAGCCCCAGTTTTAACATCAAGGATAAGATCGGCCGACCATTTTTTCCTTACGCACGACTGACAAAAGGTCCGATGCCGGTCAAACAGCGCACCCCGACAACAGGCAGAGATCAGTGCGCGGGAGAAATGCCCATTAATCAGGTGGCAGCCGGTGGGTACCAGAAATGCCAGTGGGGTAGGACATACACCTGTTAAAATCTGATGATTTATAATAGTGACGCTTTATACTACTCATGCGCTCGGCCAGTATACGTGGATGGGAGACGGCCTGGGAAACCCGAGTGCTATAAGCTTATTTCCTTTACAAGCGAAGTCAACCTGGGCTTCAGTGTATGGCTGGGAAACAAATCTTAATCGTTTCCATTGGAAGCGCTCCTAAATAGATTCATTATTTGACGTGCAAGAAGTAGCGCGGCTCTCGATTACTGCCATACCAGTGTGGAAATGTCCATTCTCGTGTGATCTCGGGAGTTTAACACGACTGCGCTCGGCCAGTATACGTGGATGGGAGAACGCCTGGGAACCTCAAGTGCTGTAAGCTTTTCTTCCATTACAAGCGAAGTCAACCTGGGCACCAGTGTATGCCTGGGAAATGCATCTTTATGCTTTCCATTGCAAGCGGGATCCCCAGATCTTCAGTATTTAACCAGCAAGAAGTAGCATGGCTCTCGATTACTGCCATACCAGTGTGAAAGCCTCCGATCTCATCTGATCTCGGAAGTTAAGCACGCATGCGCTCTGCCAGTACTTCGATGGGAGACAGCCTGGGAGACCGAGTACTGTATGTTTTTTTTCCTAAACAAGCGAAGTCAACCTGGGCGCCAGTGTATGGCTGGGAAATGCATCTTTATGCTTTCCATTGCAAGCAGGCTTCACCGATATTCAATATTTAAACAGCAAGTAGTAGCATGGCTCTCGATTACTGCCATACCAGTGTGAAAGCGTCCGATCTAATCTGATCTCGGAAGATAAGCACGCATGCGCTCTGCCAGTACTTCGTATGGGAGACAGCCTGGGAGAACGAGTGCTGTAAGCTTTATTTCCTTTAGAAGCGAAGTCAACCTGGGCTTCATTGTATTGTTTGGAACTGCATCTTTATCCTTTCTATTGGAAGAGCAAACCGATATTAAGTATTAAAACAGGAAGAAGAAGCGTGGCTCTCGCTTACTGTCATACCAGTGTGAAAGTGTCCAATCTCGTCTGATCTCTTAGGTTTAACACGCATATGCTCGGCCAGTATACGTGGATGGGAGACCGCCTACGAACCACGAGTGATGTATGCTTTATTTCCATTCCAAGCGATGTCAACCTTAGCGCCAGGTAATGGCCTGGAAATGCATCTTTATGCTTTCAATTGCAAGCGGGCTCCGCCGATCTTAAGTATTTAAAACGCATGAAGGAGCGCAGGTTTCGCTTACGGCAACACTTGTGAGAATTCGGTTGATCTCATCTGAACTCGGAAGTTAAACACGCATTGGCTCTGCCAGTATACGTGGATAGGAGATGGCCTGGGAACCCTGAGTACTATAAGCTTATTTCCTTTACAAGCGAAGTCAACCTGGGCTTCAGTGTATGGCTGGGAAACAC
>JANRMT010028246.1:0-12814 GCA_026402145.1 Polypterus bichir lapradei | reverse complement strand
TTTCAATGTTTTGTTCCCCGAGCCACTTAGTTCTCACTTTTGAATTATGGCCTGGTACTCCATCATTGTTGGTCACCAAATTGTTCTTGAATGGTTGGTAGAAGTTGCTCTCAGAGGATTTTTTTGGTGCCATTCTTTATTCATGGCTGGGTTCTTAGGCCAAATTGTGAGTGAGCCCACTGCCTTGGCTGAGAAGCAACCCCACGTGACATCATCTCAGGATGCTTTACTGTTGGCCTGATACAGGACTGATGGTAGCACCGTTCACCTTTTCTTTTTTTTCTGAATGCCCCAAACAATCGGAATAGGGGATTCATCAGAGAAAATGACTTTACATCTATGACGATAGAGGACAGCCCCCCGGCTCACTACGGTTCCATGGGTTTGGCTCATGGAAGCTCAAACCTGCTGGGGCTCCGGGGCCATCTTCAGAGGGTGCATGTGGAACAGATGAGCCCTTCTCTGCTGAGCTGCCGCTACACCAAGAAGTGTGGCTGGAAGGCAATTGTGGAACACCTGGACTATAAAAGGGGCTGCCACACTCCATTCGGAGAGCCAAAGTCGGGAAGAAGCAGACGAAGCTTGACTTGGGGAGTGGAGGTAGAAGAAAGAGAAGAGAGGACTGTGTGCTGTCTGGTGCTTACCATACTCTGTGGCATAAGTGGAAAACGAAAGAAAAGCGTTTACCACTCTGAATAAAGCCTGTGTTGTGCTGGGACTTGTGCCTCTGTATGTTGTGTTGGATGTTTGGGGAGCTGTGTGCCCCCTGGTGGTCACACTCTATAAATAATGCTATAGAAATAAATGTTGTTATTGTTGCTGTTGTTGTTGTTACATTATCAGGCTTCAGCAGCCTCTTGGTGGATTTAGTACTGAAAAAAAGTTGTGGTGGTTCTAGCATTAAAGGCCTCTGAGAGCACAAGATAAAGCCACAATTAAATAATCAATGATCAATAATCAAAGCCACTCTTGAGGAAAAGGCATATGACAGTCAGCTTGGAGTTTACCAAATGGCATTTAAAGGACTCTGAGGGCATGAGGAGAAAGATTATCTTGTCTAATTAGACACAAAAATTGGACACTTTGGGCGGAAGTCCAAGCATTACATCTGGTGAAGACCAGGCACTGCTCCTCACCTGCCTAATACCTTCTCTATGGTGAAGCATGATGGTGGCAACATCATGCTATGGGTGTGCAGGGTCAGAGAGACTGGTTAGAATTGAGGTAAGGATGAAATGCAACCAAATACAGAGAGGTCCTTGAAGAAAACCTGCCCCAACCTACTGGAGTGGCTTTGAGACAAGTTTCTGACTGTTCATGAATGGCCCAGCCAAAGCCCACACTTGAACTGCACGGAATATATGTAAAGAGACCTGAGGATGGCAGTTTAGAGTCACTTCCTATTCAATCTAAGAGTGGAGTGCTTGAGAGGATCTCCCAAGAAGAATTGGGTCCACAGCCCTCATGCAGTATGCAAAGCTTGTAGAGACCAACCCAAGAAGACTTGAGGCTGGAATTGCTGCCAAAGGGGCTTCTCTTATACAGTCATATGAAAAGGTTTGGGAACCCCTCTCAGCCTGCATAATAATTGACTCTCCTTTCAACAAAAAAGATAACAGTGGTATGTCTTTCATTTCCTAGGAGTACTGCGGTGTTTTCTGAACAAAGATTTTTAGTGAAGCAGTATTTAGTTGTATGAAATTAAATCAAATGTGAAAAACTGGCTGTGCACAAATGTGGGTCCCCTTGTCATTTTGCTGATTTGAATGCCTGTCACTGCTCAATGCTGATTACTTGGTTGGATGAGCTCGTTAAGCCTTGAACTTCACAGACAGGAGTGTCCAATCATGAGAAAAGGTATTTAAGGTGGTCAATTGCAAGTTGTACTTCCCTTTGACTCTCCTCTGAAGAGTGACAGACAGCATGAGATCCTCAAAGCAACTCTCAAAAGATCTAAAAACAAAGATTGTTCAGTCTCATGGTTTAGGGGAAGGCTACAAAAAGCCATCTCAGAGATTTAAACTGTCAGTTTCAAGTGTAAGGAATGGAATCAGGAAATGGAAGGCCACAGGCACAGTTGCTGTTAAACCCAGCAGGTGTGGCAGGCCAAGAAAAATACAGGAGCGGCATATGCAGAGGCAGGATTGTGAGAATGACTACAGACAACCCACAGATCACCTCCAAAGACCTGAAAGAACATCTCGCTGTAGATGGTGTATCTGTACATCGTTCTACAATTCAGCACAATTTGCACAAAGAACATCTGTATGGCAGGGTGATGAGAAAGAAGCCCTTTCTGCACTCACACCACAAACAGAGTTGCTTGTTGTATGCCAATGCTCATTTAGACGAGCCTGATTTATTTTGGAACAAAGTCCTTTGGACTGATGAGACGAAAACTGTCAAATGTGGTGGAGGTTCCATCATGCTGTGGGGCTTTGTGGCTAGTTGAGGGTCTGGGGCCCTTGTTAAATTCGAGAGTCAGATGAATTCAACCCAATATCAACAAATTCTTCAGGATAATGTTCAAGCATTAGCCACAAAGTTGAAGTTACGCAGGGGTTGGATATTCCAACAAGACAATGACCCAAAATACAGTTCGAAATCCACAAAGGTATTCATGGAGAGGGAGAAGTACAATGTTCTGGAATGGCCGTCACAGTCCCCTGACTTGAATATCATCGACAATCTATGAGATGATTTGAAGCAGGCTGTCCATGCTTGGCAGCCATCACATTGAACTGAACTGGAGAGATTTTGTATGAAGAATAGTCAAAAAATACCTTCATCCCGAATCCAGACTCTCATCAAAGGCTATAGGAGGACAGCGTCTAGAGACTCAAAGGAGCAAAAGGAGGCTCAACTAAGTATTGATGTCATATCTCTGTTCGGTGCCCAAATTTATGCACCTGTCTAATTTTGTTATGGTGCATATTGCATATTTTCTGTTAATCCGATAAATTTAATGTCACTGCTGAAATCCTACTGTTTCCATAAGGCATGTTGTTTATTAAAAGGAAGTTGCTACTTTGATAGCTCAGCCAGTGATAAACAAAAACCCAAAGAATTAAAAGGGGTTCCCAAACTTTTTCGTATGACTGTAAAACATATTAACCTGCACTTTACCTATGAAAAGAATCGTGGCTGGTGTGAGGGAGACGAGAGAGAGGAGAGGAGAGGAGAGGAGAGGAGGAGGAGGAGGGTTATTGTGTAGGAAGTCTTTCACTCTAACTAACTGAATCCCTGCTATCTGTTGGCTCAGTGGAATCTTCTTTTTTTTGCGACTTTTATAAGGAACATATCTAATGACAGTTGCTTTTTCCTTTGAAAGCTCAGTCAATGAGAAACAAAAATCCAAAGAATTAAAAGGGGTTCCCAAACTTTTTCATATGACTGTAAAGTACTGAATCAAAGGTCTGAATACTTCTAGGAGCAGGATATTTCAGTTTTTGGTTTTTAACAGATTTGCAAACCTTTCTGAAGGCATATTTGCACTTTGTCTTTATGAGTTATTGAGTTTAGATGGATAGACACAAATGTCAAATTTATCAATTTAAAATGAAATCTACAGCACAATAGAATGTGCAGAAACCACTGTATACATTGCATGACCATAAAGTTCAACTTTAACTTGAAAATGACCTGAGGAAATAAAGCTGTACCTGAATTTAGTGGCTGTTAAATGATGAAGAGTAAGTCAGACTAGATTAAAACAGGTACAATTGATCAAAATGATGTGCAGACGACCCCTGAAATTCCCCTGGGGGTTACATTCCTAGAGTACCCGCAAATTGTAAAAAAATGCAAATATTGGATGTGGTCACAAAAATGCCTATAAATGCCTATTTTTATAGTTTAAACCCTAAATATGCCCCCAAAACCCTTGTCACAGGTGGCTGGGGTGGCGACCCGGCCGGGATGCCCAGGAGGACCGGAGGAGGGCTTGCGCCTTCCCCAGACAATCTGGGGGTGACCGCCCTGGTTCCTCTGGGGGCCATGGGTACAGAGCTTTGAAGCTCCACCCTGTAGGGGCCCGTGGTCGCCGCCAGGGGGCGCCCCCATGCCTTTGGAGCCCTGGACCTCAGCACTTCCGCCACACCAGGAAGTGCTGGGGGGAAGAAGAGCAGGGACACCCGGAGTGCTTCCGGGGATGCAGCACAGGGGCGTGTCGGCGGGTGATTGCCGGAACCCACCTGGAGCACATCCGGGTGATAATAAAAGGGGCCACCTCCCTTCATTCGAGACGAGAGTCGGGAGTGGAGTGGACTGAGCTTGCTGGAGGAGGCAAAGAGGCGGCCTGAAGAAGAGAAAGTAAGGCATTGTGTGGCCAGGACTTTGGGGGTTTTGTGGTGCACTTGTGACTGATACTATTGTAAATAAACGTGTTTGTGGGTGAAATGAATGTGTCCGCCTGTCTGTGTCTGGGCCAGCCTCCACACCCTTTAGTTTCATTTCAAACTCCGCTTAATATATTACCCTAAAAAGAGAATGTGAAGGTAAACCCGTCTACTGTACAGTACTGTACTGCTATGTCTCCCACAGTGCTAGAATGTAAAATACCGATGTTCCCGCTATATGTACTGGAATTCATGCAGGCACATTTTCTTTGGTATGCGCTGTCGTTTACTTTGGTATAAGTAGGGTAAATATGTAATAATTTAATTTAATAAAAATTCTGTAAAATGTATGGGTACTCACCAGTTATGAATGATATTGATTGAAGATGATGATGAATTAGCTGTGCAGTACGATGAAGGTATGTAATGAAGATAATGACAGCAGAGCAAAGCAGAGAATTTACAGCTCCTCGGGTGGCTACTGTGGCATAACTTCTTAGTTCAGGGAGCAATTCCAGTAGTTCAACCTTCTCCTGGAGTGTCTTAAACTTTTTCTTGCGCTTAGGTTCATTGCCAGAAGCCTTAGAAGGTGCAGGGCGTTTGGACGGCACCTTAAGGCTTAATGAAGAACAAAACGAAAAAACACGAGAACACTCAGCAAAACGCTCGAGAGAGCTACACGCGGTAAACTGTTATGATGTGTGAATGCTGGGGTGTGTCACTGAGCAGCAGCCAATCAGCAGCAAGGAGAAATGAATAACGCTCTCAGATTTCACCATCACAAGCCGCCTTTACCTCTACGGTTGCTTTGTGTTCTCTCTACAGTACAGTATTGCCACGAAAAAACAAATTACAGAGGATATTTCGCTAACAATTATAAATTAGGTTCTAAGGAAAAATCCACAAACGACTGAGGCTGCAAACTCTGAACCATGACTCCGAGGGGGTCTACTCTATAAGCCAAGTCAGGGTTACTGTTTATTTGTATTATTCATTTGCACATTGTCATTCATGAGCGTCTGAGGTTCACCTTCCGAACTCATCAGAGAGCTTTACCAATCCGGGACGTGAGGGGGCGCTGTTGCTCACAATATCACCATCATCTTTTTCTTGCCCACCCACTGAGGTCATCTGACTCCGCCCCTTTGAGTCCCTCCACTAGACACTTCCGGCATGTGTCGTCTCATTCTGGAGAGAGCAGGGTGCAGAACGGAGCCTTGAACCTGAAATGATTACATTGAATGTCTGTTTAAGCTGTTTGGACTTGGCAGAAGATTAAAGGGGGCAACCCGATTGGTACCCCAACATTTCTTTTCTTTGACCAGTGTGTTCCCTCAGTCGATGACAATGGCATTCTTCTTGCTTCATGTTTTTTATTTTGTTTGTTTTTTCATTCGTGTGTCATCTCCTTGTCCTTTGTAAGATAATGAAATCTCCCTCTCCCTTCCTTGCTTTGTACCCCTTGAGGTATATCCTGTGGCGGACGGCCGGGACCCATGCCCGACCAGGACATCTCTTTGAGACTGGATCCGACGGAGCAGCCATGGGATGCACACTACGTCCCGTGGAACACTTGGTGGCAGCCCCCCTGAGTTACATCGGGGCTCATCCCTGTTGGGCTCTGTGGCCACCGCCAAGGGGAGCTGCACGGCTTCCGGAGCCCATGTGGGTTGTAACGCAGTCACACCCAGAAGAGCAATCTAATTAGGCCAATTACCACCTGGAACTCTTCCGGGTGGCTATAAATGGAGCCTGCAGCCACTACTCCGGGAGCCAGAGGCGGGATGGAGAAGACAGAGCTTGCGAGAGAGGAGTGGAGATGGCTGAAAAGAAAAGAAATGATAAAGGACTGAGCCTAGTGGTTTGTGCACGGTATTGTGTGTGTGCAGTATTTCCATTAAACAGTGCGCGTTTTTGGAACATCTGGAGTCCGTGTCTTTCTGTTGCCGGGCAGATCTTTCACAATCCCCATAGTAAAAAGAAAAAAAAACCAGGGGGATCCGATAATGGCCGAACAGTTAATTGGTGGGGTCTGGTGAAGGCCACAGGCCACTTTTTTCCTTGTCTGCTGCTTTAACATCCCTGCTTCAGGGTTGACTCTGAAACTAATTATCAGGTTCTAAGCCGCTGTCATAAACATCAGTCTGACCTGAAGAAGCAAAGCTAATTTGCCTTTTGATCTTAAAACCTGTCTGAAGATGGAAGTCTTTTGACAGGGCTGATTTATTCTTTCTTTTTTTTTTTCCTGAGACATCTTTATTTTATTTTATTTTTTTCACTTCAGAGAAGACCCGTACTCTGCAATATAATATATTATTTCAGATTGTAAGGCCTTACGTTTAACACTTACAGAATTTTTTTAGTCATGCCACCTGCACTATGCATGTTCAGGTCTGGATGGGAGACCATCTAGGACAGGGTGTCGCCAATTCCGGTCCTAGAGGACCACCGTGGCTGCAGGTTTTCATTCTAACCCCTTTTTTTAATGAGTGCCATGTTTGTGCTGCTAATTAACTTCTTGTGAATTCATTTTAATTGTATAGCTTTTTTAAGATTTGTTCCCCTGAATTTCTTCATGGGCAGCAGATTGGCATAGTGGAAATGCTGCTGCCTCGCAGTCAGGAGACCTATGGGTTCGCTCCCGGGTCTTCCCTGCGTGGAGTTTGCATGTTCTCCCCGTGTCTGCGTGGGTTTCCTCCCACAGTCCAGAGACATGCAGGTTAGGTGGATTGGCTGTTCTAAATTGTCCCTAGTGTGTGCTTGGTGTGTGGGAGTGTGTGTGTGTGCCCTGCGGTGGGCTGGCATCTTGCCCGGGGTTTGTTTCCTCCCTTGTGCCCTGTGTTGGCTGGGACTGGCTCCAGAAGACCCCCGTGACCCTGTAGTTAGGATATAGCGGGTTGGATGATTGATGGAATTTCTTCATCGTTCCTCTGAATTGCTAAATTACTTTAAATGCAGCCAACAGAAGACCACCTAAGTCAGGGCCTCAAACTCCAAACCAATTTCACTCCAACCAGCTGCTTAATGAGGTCCCGATTCTTGTCGTTAATTAAACCCGTTCTTTAATTTCATGGCTTGTTGCTGCTCTCGTGGTGCAACAACAGACATTTCCAAAATTGTTGATTTTCTCTTTTTTAAGATGGCCGTTAAAATTTTTTGGGGACCTGAGCAGATTGACATTCCTGAGATCTTCACCTTTCTTTATTTTCAGATATTGTATGATTGACACCAGTTGTTTTGACTCATTTTGTATCTCATTATTGTTTGGCTGCTAATTAAGGAAAAAGAAACAATTAAGTGGTCTGAGTCTTCAAGATCAAGTCAATTCAAATGAATTCAAAAGAAGTGAATTAGCAGCAAAAACAGGTCACTCATTCAGAAAAGGGTTAGAATGAAAACCTGCAGCCATGATGGTCCTCCAGGACTGGAGTTGGCAACCCCTGATCTAGGAAAAGCTTGGGTTGCTCCTGGTAGAGGTGTGGGTTTGGCCAGCAGGGGGCGCTTTCCTTGTGATCTGAATTGTGGATTCCAATGCCCCCACAGTGTGGTGACGGGGACAATGTGCTATCAAAATGGTGCCATCCTTTGCATGAGATGTAAAACTGAGGTCCTGACTCTTTTTGTTCATAAAAGATGCCTGGGTATCCTTCATAAAGAGTAGAATGTATGCTGAGGTCAAGGCTACATTGTCCTCAATGGCCTATTGAATTAATTTTAATTGACTTGATTTGTTCCCCTGAATTTCTTTATCATTCATTTCTTTCCTTAAATGGCACCCTAACAGAAATGAAATGTGAAGTGAATGAGCCAACAGAAGACCAACTAAGTCAGGGCCTTCAGCTCCAACCAGTTGCTTAATTAGGCACCGATTCTTGTCATTAATTAAACCTGTCCTTTAATTCCATGGTTTGTTGCTGCTCTCATTGTGCCATAGCAGACATTTCTGAAATTGTTGATTTTCTCTTTCTAAGAACACTGATAAAATGTTTTGGGGGTCCTGAGTAGATCAAGATTCCAGATACCTTCACCTTTCTTAATTTCCAGAAATTGTATGATGGACACAGTTTGCTGCTCCTATTTTGGTTCATTTTGTATCTCACTATTGTTTGGCTACTAATTAAGGAAAAAGAAACAATTGAGGGGTCCGAGTCGTCAAGATCAAATCAATTTAAAATAAATTCAAAAGAAGTGAATTAGCAGCAAAAAGAGGTCACTCATTCAGAAAAAGGTTAGAATGAAAACCTGCAGCTACTGGGGCCCTCCAGGACCGGAGTTGGGGACCCCTGGCCTAGTCATTCTGCCCCCCTAATCATCCTCTGTCTCTAATTGGCTATCTCTCTCTCACCATTTCACCACCTAACAGCTCATTTGTGGCGAGCGTACTGACACAAAAATGGCTGGCATCCCATCATCCTGGTGGATGCCTTGCAGTAGTGGTGGTTGATGTGGCTTCTCCACTCGCTGTGTAAAGCACATTTTTTATTTATGTAGTACCTTTCATACACTCAAGGACACTTACAATTCAATAAATTAACAAGACCAGTGGCATAGCTAGGGGCGGGCGGAGTGGGCGGTCTGCCCAAGGTGGCACATTTTTGGGGACGGCATTATTGGCCAAAAGGCTCAGTAAATTTTGTGTGTAAGGAGCAGGTTTCGGAAAAATGTCACTCATGAATGAAAAAAGTTCCCAGATTTTTATTCACAAATGCTTCAAAAATAATGTTCAGACTGTCCTTCTGTGATGGAATCAGACCCATTCACCACCTAGTATGTGGTGAGCTTATAAACGCAAAAATGGCCGCCGTCCCATCATCAAGGTGGATGCTGCACATTAGTGATGGTTGAAGTGACTCCTTACTCACTATGGAAAGTGCTTTGAGTAGTGAGAAAAGTGTTATATATAAATCCATCCATCCATCCATTATCAAACCCACTATATCCTAACTACAGGGTCATGGGGGTCTACTGGAGCCAATCCCAGCCAACACAGGGTGCAAGACAGGAAACCAAACCCAGGCAGGGCACCAGCCTACTGCAGGGCATTATATATAAATGTTAAGAATTATTCTTATTATTATGATTAGTAGTAGTAGTAATGAGTTGTTATTGGTCTATTCTTTCCATTGAATGTAATCCATCCCATTTTACACTTTAGTAACTACCTGTCTTATTTCAAATAGTAATGCTGTTCTCAAGTGTTTTGTATTTTTCAGTTGAAAAGGGAACATAATAATTAAATTTAGCCGAAACTGTCTTGCTAAGTACCGTTGGGTTATACTGTAATATAATAATTTGTAGCCTTCATAAAAATATTTTTATTCGTTTCTGAAGCAGAAGAAAGAGTTTTCTGTTTCACGTCGGTCTCTGAAGTCTTGGCTTTCTGTTGCCGGAGGCATAGAGGAGACTGGTAAGCTGATATTTTCCTCACATCTACTGAGATGAGTGGGTTAAAGGAGAAAAAGAAAAAAGAAAAATCCATCTTGAGTGCTCGGTGTGCCCGTTTATTATTATTATTATTATTTTTTTTTTTCTTATTTCTCCTTGTTGCTTTTTTGACAGGGGACGACACTGCAATCTAAGGGTCCCAGCCTTTTAAAGGTTTGACCTGCAGATTAAGTCAAATGGATCAACCGTCTCCCCTCAGGAGAATTGGATGTGGCTAATTTTGGGTAACTGTACCAGACTTTCTCTTTGTCTCACGTTATTTTTTGTTTAATAATAATATTAATTAACTAGACATTAAGCCTGTTACAATAACGGGCACTAGAACAGTAGTGCATAAACATTAGTAGGAACAGTCTATATTAAATGGCAAGGGACCTTGTATGTGGCTGTAATATGCGTCACTGTATTGTGTGCCTTTAATTTTCTCTCTCAGTAATACTGGTTTGCATTTCCGTAAAATGCCTTTAATTTTGTCTGACAGTAACAGAGTGGAACCTCGGGTCACGACCGTAACTCGTTCCAAAATTTTGGTCGAAACCCGACTTGGTCGTGACCTGAAGTAATTTCCCCCATAGGATTGTATGTAAATACAATTAATCTGTTCCAGACAGTACGAGCTGTATGTAAATATATTTTTTTAAGATTTTTAAGCACAAATATAGTTAATTTTACCATAGAATGCACAGCATAATAGTAAACTAAATGTGAAAACATTGAATAACACTGAGAAAACCTTGAACAACAGAGAACACTAACACTGCAAGTATTCACGCTATAGCCTTACGACCTGCTCGCTAAAAACACTTTTTTTAATGAGTTTTAAGCACAGAGAAAAAAATGAACATTTGAAAAATCCGTAATTTAATAAACAACCAAGAAAAGTAACATTGCAACAATGCACGCGCGCGCCTGTGTGTGTGTCTGTCTGTCTGTCTCTCACGCGCCTGTGTCTGTGTCTCTCGCGTGCCTGTGTGTGTGTGTCTCTCTCTCTCTCTCTCTCTCGCGTGTGCTGTGTGTGTCTCTTTCTTTCGTGCGCCTGTGTGTATGTGTGTGTGTGTGTGTGTCTCTCGCGCGCCTTTGTGCGTATGTGTGACTCTCGCGCGCCTGTGTGTCTGTCTCTCTCTCTCTCTCTCTCGCGTGCCTGTATGTGTGTCTGTGTGTGTCTCGCGCGCCTGTGTGTGTGTCTCTCTCTCTCTCTCTCTCTCTGCAAAGGGAGAGACTGAACACGTGCGGCCACGTGCATGCACATTTCACCAGAAGACGCACACAGGGGTTTTATTAAAGAGGATATTTACATTTATATGTGTTAAAAACACATATAAACATACCTACAGGACAATAGTGAGACCAGCTATGTTATATGGACTGAAGACGGTGGGACAAGAGACAGAGCTGGAGGTGGAAGAGTTAAAAATGCTAAGATTTGCATTGGGTGTGACAAAGATGAGGACATTAGAGGGTCAGCTCAGGTTGGACGGGTGGGATACAAAGTCAGAGAGGTGAGATTGCACTGGTTTGGACATGTGCAGAGGAGAGATGCTGGGGATATTGTGAGAAGGGTGCTAAGGATAGAGCTACCAGGTAAGAGGAACAGAGGAAGGCCTAAGCAAAGGTTTATGGATTTGGTGAGAGAGGACATGCAGATGATAGATAGATAGATAGATAGATAGATAGATAGATAAATAGATAGATAGATAGATAGATAGATACTATCACATAGATAGAAATTCACATAATCCAGCAGCAGTATACTGATAAAAAAAAAAATAAAAAAACATTAAATTAAATAGTAATAAAAATGCATGTAAAAGCAGACAACAGCTTTATAACTTTGAGTAATAAAGCAGACAATAACTTTGAATAATGTTAGCATTTACTCCCCTGGGTGGAATTGAAGAGTCGCATAGTGTGGGGGAGGAATGATTTCCTCAGTCTGTCAGTGGAGCAAGACAGTGACAAAAGTCTGTCACTGAAGCTACTCCTCTGCCTGGAGATGACACTGTTCAGTGGATGCAGTGGATTCTTCATGATTGACAGGAGTTTGCTCAGTGCCCGTTGCTCTGCCACAGATGTTAAACTGTCCAACTTTACTCCTATAATAGAGCCTGCCTTCTTAACAAGTTTGTCCAGGCATGAGGCGTCCTTCATCTTTATGCTGCCTCCCCAGCAAACCACCGCGTAGAAGAGGGCACTCGCCACAACCGTCTGGTAGAACATCTGCAGCATCTTATTGCAGATGTTAAAGGACGCCAATCTTCTAAGAAAG
Organism: Polypterus bichir lapradei; assembly: GCA_026402145.1. NCBI lineage: Eukaryota > Metazoa > Chordata > Cladistia > Polypteriformes > Polypteridae > Polypterus > Polypterus bichir. The sequence goes on along the minus strand of JANRMT010028246.1, from coordinate 766 downwards.
TATAGTCGACTCTGACCTTTCTTACACAGAGCATCAGTATTGGCAGTCCAGTCCAATTTATCATCTAGCTGCACTCCCAGATATTCATAGGTCTGCACCCTCTGCACACAGTCACCTCTGATGATCACAGCATCCATGAGGGGCCTGGGCCTCCTAAAATCCACCACCAGCTCCTTGGTCTTGCTGGTGTTAAGTTGTAAGTGGTTTGAGATGCACCATTTAACAAAGTCTTTGATTAGCTTCCTGTACTCCTCCTCCTGCCCACTCCTGATGCAGCCCACAATAGCAGTGTCATTAGCGAACTTTTGCACGTGGCAGGACTCCGAGTTGTATTGGAAGTCTGATGTATATAGGCTGAACAGAACCGGAGAAAGTACAGTCCCCTGAGGCGCGCCTGTGTTGCTGACCACAATGTCAGACCTGCAGTTCCCAGACACACATATTGAGGTCTGTTAGTAAGATAGTCCATGATCCATGCCACCAGGTGTGAGTCTACTCCCATCTCAGTCAGCTTGTCTCTAAGGAGCAGAGGTTGGATGGTGTTGAAGGCGCTAGAGAAGTCGAAAAACATAATTTTAACAGCACCACTGCCTCTGTCCAAGTGGGTAAAGGGATCGGTGTAGCATATAGATGATGGCATCCTCCGCTCCCACCTTCTCCTGGTATGCGAACTGCAGAGGGTCAAGGGCGTGGTGGACCTGTAGCCTCAGGTGGTGAAGCAGCAGCTGCTCCATGGTCTTCATCACATGTGACGTCAGAGCAACAG
>JANRMT010028234.1:0-14690 GCA_026402145.1 Polypterus bichir lapradei | reverse complement strand
ATATATATATATACTCTTTGGGGTGCAAGCAACTGTTGCTGGGGGTGCCAGAATCCATCATGGAAGAAAAATGAAAAACATTATTTGTACAAAATCTAAATTTATTTATCCATTCCTAAATAATTAAATGGGCAGGCTATTTCGTATCAGTGCAATATGCTGTTTGTTAAAACGGATGACTCCCGCGCTTACGTGCAAGTCTGCGTGGATATTATGAACTATCATATCTGTTCAAGTTCTATTTAAATTTTAAATAGAAGGAATTTTTATTTAGTCGACAAAAATATCTTTGGTAGGAATGTAAGTTAAATGTAGGCATCATTGCATAAATTTTTCTTCACCATACAAATGTAAAGAGTAAATTCGCCTTACATTCCAACCAAAGATATTTCTGTCGACTAAATAGAACTTGAAAAGATATATTTTTTCGAATGTGATCGCGCAATTCAGATTGAGTTGACGCGCACTGACGCATCAAGCCCACGTGCTATTGTGGTTTCGCCTGCGTGCCTCAATAAGTCACCCTTCCCTCGCTCTTACTTTTTTACCGTTCATCTAATGAATACACTGAGTATGGCTTTACCAAAACAATCATTGATGGCAAATAAAGTATCCATTATTCATAAAGCTTCAATTGGTGATCTGTCTTTCTGTGTTAACCGCATATTTTTTCATATGTCTCAAACCAAGGGGATGCAAGGGTAAAATGAATCGGGAAGCGCGCATACATACTCAGTGCACCCCCTCTCAGGAATCGAACCTCGGACGTTGGCGTTAGAGGCGAAGCCTCTACCATTGCGCCACGGCGTGTGGTTTGTCTATTTGAGAGTATGTAGATCGTGGATATATATATACATATATATATATATATATACCCGCGCTTTGCAGCGGAGAAGTAGTGTGTTAAAGAAGTTATGCAAAAGAAAAGGGAACATTTTAAAAATAATGTAACATGACTGTCAATATACAGTAATTGTTTTGTGAGTGTTATGAGTGTTGCTGTCATCAAGGATTTGATTATCATTATTTCTTTCAATCAGGTTCGTATATGTAGGATGTGTTGTGTTCAAGTTACATTCCATGTTTGTCAATCGTTGTAAAGATAACAGGTTTCATTCATCGATTCGTTTCTTACTGCATCAATAAACAGCTCGTCTTCTTCTTTATCTGAGACCTGACACACTGCATGCATGGGTTTTTTTTTACACTGTCTTCCTTTAGCGGGACATTGACTTTTTCCACCGTGTGCTTTGTTTCCGCAGTAGCTGCACTTATGAATATGCTTGTATGTATCAGACGCTTCATATTTTTTTGCTGCCTTCTCAATTGTGTAATTCAGTTTTTGTTCAGCGCTCTTTGGAACTGTTGTTTTTTGTCTGTGCACTGCGTCAGTTCACGTGAGCCACTCGGTGTACATGCATCGAAGCTTCTCAGCTGTGCTGGTGCCATCTCGTGCGATGTCCACGGCTGTATTTAATGTTAGGTAAGACCCAGCACTTAAAAGTTTCTCTCATCTTCCTCTGCATAAGCACAGTCCTTCACCCGTGAATATTTAGCGGCAGTGTTTCTATTGGATTACCGCTGACGGACGGCCTTATATGGGCAGGCACTAAATTACGTGGGAGGTGTAACTCCGCCTCCCACGGGCATCGAGCAGAAGTCTATTATAGTCTATGGACGAAAAAATAGGTTCCAGTTATGACCATTACGCGTAGAATTTTGAAATGAAACCTGCCCAACTTTTGTAAGTAAGCTGTAAGGAATGAGCCTGCCAAATTTCAGCCTTCTACCTACACGGGAAGTTGAAGAATTAGTGATGAGTGAGTGAGTGAGTCAGTGAGTGAGTGAGTCAGTGAGGGCTTTGCCTTTTATTAGTATAGATATCCGTGCATACGCAATGCTCAGGTAGTAGAAATCCTAAAGGATCATGGGAAGTGAAATCATAAGAATACCATGGCCTTTGCAGCAGTGCAGGCCCAGGAGATACCAAAAACAACCAGCGCCAGACTACAGTGTGATGTTCAGTGTCAGAGGGTGAAGGGGCATAGAGAGAAGGGAGCCCCAAATCTTACTACAACTCACGAGATTACCTTAAATTATGATGTAAGGATTGTAGGGTAGCATTATAGCAGTAGCCATGGTAGTCATTGTAAATATTGTGGTTAAAGATTTACTGAGTGTGAGCAGACTAGCAAAGGGGTATACAGGAGGTCTTGTAATGAAGGGAGACTTGCTTTTCCTTTGGTTTCAGTTCCAGGCACGACAAGGTGCAGAATCTGGGAATTTCATGGAAAACAGCAGGTATCCTAATTGTTCTTTCTGTGAATATTATCCCTCCTCCTGGTAGAGGACCCTATTGTTTCCAGATAAATGATGTCAGTTACCAGCAGGCAGTTGTGTTATATGCAGTATATGATGAGCAGAGACACCACACTCCACTGTATACACTCAGATCACCAAGAGGAGAATGTGTTGTGTGGAAAATTCAAGGTTCCACCCCACACTGATGAATCGGTTACGTTGATGGATGAGTGAAAGCAATCTTTTCACACAAATGTGTAGAATGATGTTTGAAATCGAACAGGAATGCACGGAGGAGCAAGTGCTAAACCAACCACTGTTACAATGGTAATTGCGCTGGATAGGAATAGGGAATCACAGAGAGATAATGCTGCAAAGACAAATGATGCAGCCATTGTGTTTGAGCACTCAGAAGAAGAATCACCTCTGGAGCGGGACCTCCTTATCTCTTCTAGAGAATATGCAGGGAATACAAATAGCGACACCCAGAGGATTAGTTTCCTTGATCCAAACTTGAATATAAAGGTATATTCACTACTATTTTTGAGTTGGAGACCAAATATTATGTTGGAACCTCCAAGGGCTCTACTTGGAGTGTAAAAGAAGAAGAACTGTGGCCAACCTGAGGGTCAAGGTAATATAAACACAGCATTACCGTTAATGGCTGGGAATAAGAGATGATACCTTCAACCAGTTTTTGAGTGTGGGAAGGCCAAAGTCTTGTAAGTAATAAGCAGAATCTTAAAATATTGAATAGGGAGCCAGTGAAACTGCTGAATGACAGAAGTAACGTGTTCTATGGAAGGGGTTCTGGTAATAATACAAGCTGCAGCATTCTGAACCAACTGAAGTTTGTAAAGGTGTTTGTAAGGGAGACCAGAAAGGATAGAATTACAAAAATCAATACGAGATGTAATCAGAGCAAGAACAACAATAGCAGTGCTGGTAGCTGCAAGAGATGGACGTAAACGGCTGATATTATATAGATGGAAATATGCAGACCAAGTAACATTATTAATTTTACTACATATTAAAGGGGCTTGAGGATCTTATAACAATAAAAGGCTTGGTCTGTGGATCATTCATGGAGGTTGGAAAAGCGAGGAGCCTTGTCAATGATGATTGATTATGGAACAAGTCCTTGGAGGAGGCAGTACTATCTAGTGTGCTGTCACAGCTGTTTAAACTCTGTGCCTTCATTTATGTCTTAACTCAGAAGAATTGTTTGTGAAATCTAGAAGTTGTGTGAGATGGTTGCATGGCACTATCAAGGGCATGCAGATGGCTGTGCTTTGTGTGAAAACTGAGTGCTGCTAAATACAGAACTCTAATGAACCAGAGAAAGTGATGCAGGGATTGCAACCTACCTGTAACACGGGCTGTCATGGGATAAGACTATTTTGATGCAGTTCATGAATATGACTGAGCGATGGTATTGGTTATGACTATAAATACTCCTCAGTGGGATGCATATAACTTTTCCTTTTCTCTTTGATGTCAAGTTCTGCTCTTGGGTTTCTGCAGCTTTTGTTGAACTTCTTCACTTTTCATCCCTACTGTTACTATCAGCCTTTTATTCTTGTTATTTATGCTCAGATAAATATTGCGTAAGTTCACATTTATTCCTTTTGATGGATACATCACAAATTGTTCAGGCTTTCGTTCACTTTTATTTTTCAAATTGCTGCAGGGTTGTTGTAGAGTACAATGGCCTCTGCTACATCATACACAGAAACTGTTTGGTTATCTTGGGAAGATATTTAAAAATATAATAACACAATACAGAGGTGTGTGCTCATTCCTGTTTTGATATTTTATCAAATATTTTGTCTATCTCAGTGATCATTAACAAGGACCTGGGGACTCATGTATAAAAGGTGCGTATGCACAAAAATGTTGCGTACGTCCGTTTCCATGCTCAAATCACAATTAATAAAACCTAAGCTTGGTGTAAAGCCACACACATTTTCACAGTAGCTCAAACCCTGGCGTACCAAGTTCTCTGCTCGGTTTTGCAAACTAGTGGCACCCAGCGTCAAAGCAGCGCTACTGTTCCAGTGTGGTTTCCCTTTCTTTTTTAGATCCACATCCCTGACGCAGCTTTACAAGTACACTGAAATTAACTGCATATTGTTTATTAGTTTAAGGCATCTGATTGTAATTAACCTGTAACAATATAATGGTCCACAGAATGGTCAAACAATTCCAAATACCATAGCTGCTTTAGCGTTGTTACTCTCACTGCACCTTCTTCTTTCAGCTGCTCCCGTTAGGGATTGCCACATCGGATCATCTTTTTCCATATTACTCTCACTGCATCACTCAGAGTATTTATATCACTGTATCTGAGTGTGAATCACAGCTGTACAGAAGCTGATCGGAAAGAGAATTATCGGGATACAGCATCAAGCACACGCTGCCTCAGCCATGCTGTCTATTTGAACTGCTCCCATACGGCAAACGCTTCAGAGCCTTTCCTGTACGGACCTCGTGGTTCAGAAACAGTTTCATCCCAAGAGCTATAAACACACTCAATCAGTCCATCAAGTGCTCCTTGTAGAACTGTTTGTACTTATAAGTACAATCACCTCACTGTAAACCTGCGATACAGCTATAATATTGCACAACCTGAGCCACTTTATAAAATGCTGTCAAAAGAACGATAAAGAGACACTGGAAATGTTTGGGGGCAGCCATCCATATAATATTTCCCAGCTGCAAAATCTATCAAAAAGAATAGACATGTTCATATGACTGAGTCCAGAACAGAACTAACTTGCTGCCTTAAAATGGCGGCCTTTAAATGCAAGTAGAGGAAGTGGTGTCATCAGGGCCGGAACCACCAGTGACATCATTGGTTGCCCTGGAACCGGGTGGGACTTCCCGAGAATGGTCTGCAAGGAATTGAGAGAGAGAATCAGTGTACTTTGCCGGCCCCTGGTCAGGCGTGGAATTACTTTTATTCAAGCCCTTTAGTTGTCCCTTAAAAGCTCGTGTGTGACAGCACGTATTTATATATGATGATGGTAGCATTTTAGGATAAAATGCAGCAAAATATGTGTATTACATTATACAGATAAAATGCTAACATTATTTAAATAATCTATATTGTTAATAATTAAACATGTGAGGACACGGTATCTCTGTCCTAGTGATGAGCTGCAGCCTGTTCCAGGATTGTTCCTGCCTCGCACTGTATTCTTGCTGTGACTGGTGCAACACTGAATGGATAGATGGATAGAATAATTAAACATGTACTATGAAGAAATTTCAATGTTCCTTAAAAGTTTTGAAGAATCTGCGTTGTAAGCCTACAGATGGCTTAACATCTATTACAGAGCTGATTTCTGGTGATTGGGTACTTGGAGAAAGAAAAGCAAGGACAGGAATTGAAGGTTAGTACGTTTGAAAGAGATAGCACTGCTGAAATAAATTATTTCATCGAAGGTCGTGCTCGGTGCAGCAAGCATCTTGCGGGAGGCATGAACAATCCCTGGATGAGGCGCCAGCTCATCACTATTACTGTGTCACTGCGTTCCCATGTTTAATACATGCTTTAATTCTTATCATCATGAAAATGATATCAAGTATATAGTATTAGTATTTTAATTATTCAGAGAACTGTAAAATCACAAATGTAATGTATGCTGTGTCCTGTCGGAGGAAGAAAAAGCTCATTTAAGTAGCACATAGTGATTTACACACAGAGCACATAGAAGAACACATACAAAACAAAGCATTTAATGTACTACTTTAGTTATGATGGGATTTGAGAAACTAGTAAATTAAATGATTTAAAGATGAAATTTATGATGTTCTACCTTAATGACAAAATAAACTACCTGATTAAAGTGGAAATTTCGAGATTAAAGTTGACATTTCGAGCTTTTCTCTCACAGTCTCCCTATTTTTTTTTTCTTTTCTCTCTACCAAACTAAGCACTTCTATAACACTCAGTTGGTACGCTACGACTCGCCTTTTCATGGTGACTTTGATATCTGACAACTTCTTTTTAATTTCGGGCACTGTGCAACTTTTTGAACTTGAGCTTTTGAGTTTCTCCGACACTCTATGTCACTCGATCAACTTCCTTTTGTTGTTTATACCAATGTTTAAACCAACAAATAGTACATTTTTCCTTACCTACACTTGGAATTTGCTGAAATTTTTCTATTTTCCTCCGTGCTTTTGCCATTGCTTTTTCACAGAACGCTGAGCTTAAGGGCTATTTACATTGATTTGCATATTCAGGGCAGCTGATGGAACGGTCCTTACGGATGACACTGCAGTTGTGACCCGCTGGGCTGGCTACTTTGAGCAGTTGTTCAAAGCTGATCCTCCGGCTAGGACATTGGATATTTCTGGGTCCACGGTTCTTGAGGCTGATCCTCCAATTAGCTGTGAACCACCCAATCTCACTAAGATTGCACAGGTGGTGAACCAGCTGAGGGGGGAAAGGCTGCAGGGATCTGTGGTATCCAGGGTGAACTTCTCCAAGTTGGTGGTAAGGCTGGCCTCCTGGCATTGCAAGCCAGCGTTTCTCATCCTTTAAGTATTTGCAACCTGAGTTTTCATAACAATTTTAATCGTGCCCCCTAACATTTTTTTGAAATGTAGATGCATATTTTATTATACCTACTTAACTTTTATCAACATTTATCTAACTCTATATTTATCATTCTAGTATCAGAATGTAGTTTAAGTTAATTTGTTTTGGTTTCAATAGATTTTTTTTCATATTTTTGATTCTTATTTTCTTTTTTCACATCTTTGCGCCCCCCTTTTTCTTACTTTGCGCCCCCCTAGGGAAGCCTGCCCCACAGGTTGAGAACTACTGTTGCAAGCAATCTTTGCTTCTGTTTGGGAGAGTGGCATCATCCCTGCTGACTGGAAAACTATCTGGAAAGGGAAGGGTGATTTGCCTGGATTGCAGGGGGATAACAATGCTCTTGGTGCCAGGTAAGGTCCTTGCTAGGGTCGTCCTCAATAGGATCAGTGATCACCTGCTCACCTACCAGCGACCGGAACAGTCTGGTTTTACGCCTAAGAAGTGTACCATCGACCGCATCCTGGCACTGAGGGTTGTCATAGAGTGCAAACACGAATATCTGCAGAGTTTTTTTGCAGCCTTTGTCGATTTTCACAAAACGTTTGACTCGGTTAATCGAGCTGCCCTGTGGGACATCCTGAGGGTTTGCGGGATCCCCTCGAGGTTTCTGGCTATCATGGCTGGCCTGTACACTGGGACTGTGAGCGCTGTGCAGAGTGAAGGCAGGACCTCTGTGTTTTTCCCAGTTGATTCGGGTTGCTATCAGCGGTGTGTTCTTGCTCCTACTCTGTTAAATGCTTGTATGGACTGGGTGTTGGGCAGAGATGTGGGGTCCAGCGGCTGTGGGGCATCTGTTGGTAAAGAAAGATTCACGTATATTGACTTTGCTGATGAAGCTGAGTAAATGGAGGCTCTGATTGGGGCACTTGAGAGACTGAGTGAGGAGTCTGAATGTCTGGGCTTGTGAGTGTCCTGGATAAAAACCAAGATCCAGGCCTTTAATGACCTCTTGGACACAGGAATGAGCAGTGTGTCTGTTTACAGAGAGAGTGTTGACTTCATCGAGAGGTTTACTTACATTGTCAGTGACATTCATGTCTCTGGTGACTCTTACTTTGAAGTCAGTAGACGGATTCGGGGAGCATGAAGGGTCATGAGGTCGCCAGAAAGGAGTGTGTGGTGCTTCCGATATCTGCAAAAGGACGAAGGTCCAAGTGTTTAGAGTCCTGGTGCTTCCTGTCTTACTATATAGTTGTGAGACATGGATGCTATCCAGTGACCTGAGACAAAGACTGGACTCCTTCGGTACTGTGTCACTCTGGAACTCCTTGGGTACCGTTGGTTTGACTTTGCGTCGAATGAGTGGTTGCTCATGGAGTCCTGAATGAGGCACATTACTTGCATTGTGAGGGAGCATCAGTTACGGCACTATGGCCATGTGGCACATTTCCCCGAGGGTGATCTAGCTCATAAGATCCTTATTGTTGAGGACCCAAGTGGCTAGACCAGGCCAAGGGGTCACCCACATAACAGCTGGCTGCGGCAGATAGAGGGTCATTTCCAGAGGGTAGGACTGGACCGCGTGTCTGCCTGGGGGGTTGTCAACCAGGATCCCGAGCTGTTTCGACGTGTAGTATGTGTGGCAACACGCTCTACCAGTGCATGCTCCTCAACTTGACTTGAATTGACATATTCAAAGAGAAGTAATTGTGGGAGGAGCTGGGGAGTGGCATCATGCACGTGCACGTGCATTACTTTTCACGCTGATCAGGATTTATGGAGCGGAAGAATGTGGAAGTTGGCGTACGCACAGATTTATTCAACTGGATTTTTTTGTGCTTACACACATTTCACTTTTGTCCGTACGACATGTTTCAGTGTGAATTCTATGCACGCCATTATGGATGAGGCCCCTTATGTTTTATATCTGTACGTTTAGATAAACCTCAGCATGTTGATTTCAAACATGTGAAAGTTTTTTGTGTCAAGTCATGTCATTAATCCCAGACAATGCTGTGACTGTCCACTCAGATCCTAAATTTGATTCAGTGCATTGTATTTCCTGATTGTGATGTCTGTTCAAGTGAAACACCATTATATAAATACACACAGCTAAAGTCATTTTGTGGTTAAATTCCTTGACTTTGCTCTCTGGTGTCAGTTCTCGTCTCAGGCTTCTTCAGTTTGCACTGAGCTTTATTTTAATTTTTCCCTTGACATCTCTTCTTTTCCCCTAACCACAGGCTGACAAGTTGCAGGTTACACAATCTGCTCCACTGATGAAGTTGTTGAAAGCGTCTCCATTCAGAGTATTCTTTTTATTTGCTGGGTGCACTAATGTGGACGAGGAATTTGACTTTGTAGTGTTATTGCAACAATCAAGGAGAGAACAAAATATAAAAAGATCAAATATGACGCAGGGTAAAGTTGTTTTATGTTTCATATCACATTCTTTAAATTGTTCAAAGGATTATAGACAATTTTATGTTTTTATTACTGTATGCTTTAACTGTAAGCGCACTTTCCATGGAGCAGCTTATCAATACATAGAAGGAGGATGTGCTGCTACAGAAGTTTTTCTGTAGTAAGAAGTGTAGACAGACACTTTTTGCAGACAAGAAGGATTAAGAAGGTGGAAACTTTAAACAGCACAATTCTATTTTTAGAAGGGTCAAGTTCAAATCCCCATTTTTTTTAACTTTCTGTATGTGTAAAAGCAAAGCTCTTGAACCACTGGTTATCTTTGTGCATGCTCACATCATGGATGGGTACTGATACAGTCTGTGAAAATAACAGAGAGGGGCCAGGGGTGTTCAATTTGGCCCTCTTAAGCTCTAAAAGGTCATGAGCTTAATTTGAAAATATTCATTCTATCATCTGCTGAATTGAGGAGAAGAACCAGGAAAGAAGAGCCACAGAGCCATTAAGAGACTGAAAAGCCTCACACATTCAAGTGTGTCAGTCTGCATCATCTGTGACAGCTCCTTAAACAGCCAGCTTGTATCTTTGATTTGCACACCCAATTACCTTTTTTTTTTTGCTTTTTTTTTTTTTGGCACATTGTTAACATTTAAGAATGTTAATAATCTATTATGACGATAAAAGTTTATTACTTGATCCCCTTGCATGCATTAGTATTTGCTCTATCTTGCCCTCTGGTATTACAGAGAACAGTGAGATGCCTTCTAATAGGTGAAGTGTAGCAAAGTAGCAGTCCATCCTGGGTGAAGTCAGAATCCATACTACCCAGTCAACTCTAATGTGTCTGTGGACTGTGTCTCCTTTCAGGCCAAGTGAGTGCATACTTCAAATATTCTATATTGTGTTCCACAAGGCTCTATCCTGGGTCCGCTGCTCTTTTCGATTTACATGCTTTTGTTAGGTCAGATTATCTCAGGGCATAACGTGAGCTACCACAGCTACTGTATGCTGACAACACACAGTTGTATTTATGAATAGCGCTTGATGACCCCGACACTCTTGATTCACTGATATTTACTGTTTAGTATTTACTGATTAGTATTGTTCAGTGGTTATCTAGAGTCACCAAAGCTGGCCAGGCATGAGGACCCAGGTGGGTTTTTGGTCTGATATATTCAAGCATCCTTCCGGAGGTGGGAGTCAGTGCTTGTTTGCATGTATTAGCTCTAGAATTACCACAGTTATCCAAGAAATGTGGAGTGATCAAAGGGACCATAACTGATGGAATGAGCCATTCGCAGTTTCACTGTCAATTCTGTGTGCACTTAGACATGCATGGCTTAATCTCTGAGACAAGCATATGTTACTGGCTGGATCAACCAGGTAAGGCCGGCAAGGCAATAGGAATGCGCCTCTGATGGATGCTGGCAGGGACTGTCACAATTCATCCCACCCGACAACACTCCATCTTCGGGTGCGAGAGAAGAGGGGGGATTTATGAGGCCGCCGTCGTCACATTGTCGGACTTCCTGAGACTAGCCCTGTCACAAATGTAAAGGCAGCGCCCAGGCACCCGGCAGGGAGGGGGCGGGATCCGCTCTCTCTTGTCACCGGATGGCAGAGTAATCGTGTCTCCATGGAACCCAGGCAGGTGCAGGTGTGAGATGAGGGTACCATCTGAACCCCACCGCCCACAGTCCGAAGCTGCCACTGCGTAGTACCAATCAGAGTGGGAGGAAAACATCCACTAATTGGTCTCACCTTCACGGAGGACAGAAGCCCAGGAGAGCCTGTGTCAGATTTTGTGTCCAAAGGGTGGGAGGAACTGTGGAGCCTAAAGCACAGACTGAGCCGACCCACCCCGTGGCCCTCTCTCGTTGGACTCTGGGCACCTGCCGATCGTGATGAGGAAGGAAGTCTGTCTGCTCTCCACCCCGAACATCCCTGGATACGACACCCTGCCGGCCGACCACTGTAAGATCCCCAGATTGAGCCAGAGGTGGAGATAGAGAGAGGGGTGAAAAGGAAGGAAAAAAAAGCCAAGTTCCCCCTGTTGGGCTTAGCGCATTCTCAAACCTCCATCTCGCTCATCCATCTCTGTACCTGCGGGACACTGTACATACACACAGAAGGAGATGTGCCCCGGTTGCCCACGCCACAATTTTTGAGCGTGCAAAACTGCTTGTTGATGAAAATCTCCAGGAGTGTGTCAGCTGGGGCCAGCAACCTAAATGAGATTGCCGGGCAGATTCTTGGACTCTGCCCGGGAAAATGGTTCAGAGCTCCCCCAGAGGCAGCCGGTGTTAGGCCCTCGCCAGAAGGTAGGATATCCATAAGGGCCGAGGGTTATCAGGAGGCTCACTGACATCATGGTCTGCACTTTTGGTTATGTTGCCTTATGACTTGAACTGCCATATGTCAATGTAGACTTAAAGTAAAGGATGATTGATTATTGAGTTGATGTTTATCTGTTAATATGATTTTCACTATTTGATTATATATATTTATTATATTGAATGACTGACATTCTTGTTAACTTTTTATGTTTGCCCTTAGCACTCTTAGCTTAGAAAGTGATGTAACTAAAGCCTCTTGATTCGCGACCCCGTCCCACAGCTCCTTTTGCACAAGTTAAGACTTGTTAAGAGAACCAGTCTGATCTGGTGTAGCAGAATTGTGACTCGTTGTCATGTGGGCCTTTGAGATGTGGCACCGTTTCCTTGAGGGGAACACCAGCCACAGGGCTGTCCTGCTGTCCCATCCATCCCCTCGATGGAGCTGAAGTTCTCTCATCTCAAGTCTCTTTATCGTGGTGTGAGGTGCCTGGAGTTGTAGAGGGTTAATAATTCAGGATATCGTTATTTGGAATCCATGCATTTCATGTGTGCTCAGTGGCTACAAAGATCTGGGTAAGTGTAGGATGAAAGGAAAAGTGAGAAATGCAAGAAATGCTGAACACATACCTAAAACAGAAACTTTTTCCATGTTATAGTAAAAATGACATGAAGTGTATAAAGTGTGAAGACTTTAGTCCAAATATCTAATAAACACGTGTGCTTTTATTCAAGAATATAACAAAAAAAAACCATTCAATTTACATGTTGCAGTCAATGAGTTACAAACCCAAGCTCAAATGTCAGTTGACAGAAAGCTGATACGTCTTCTTGGATGGTGCAGATGTAAGAACTGCTGCCTTATAACCCAAAGGTTCTGGGTTTGAGGCTGTGCGCCGCGTTTTGAGTAGTGAGCTGCTATTATTATTAATATAATATAATAAAAACATACATTTCATTTGTAGTCTGTAACACCGGGAATAAATTTTGGCTACTTGTAAAAGTTAACGCTTGTTTTTTTATATTTTCATGTTTATTCTGTCAGTGACGGTTCACGCGGCACAACGAACTTGCCTCTCCCTCTCTGAGTTTATCTCCATTCTTTTCACAAGAGCAGCGATGACCACAGTTGGTGCTGTGATTGACACCTGCTCAGAACTATTTGTTAATATGATGTCCTGTGACCGCCATCAGACTATCATGTGGCATTTGTGCTTTCACAACAAAGACACCCGTGCAGAATGTGTGGAAAACGACAGGTTTGCTGCGATTTTGGACATTTGGCAACGTTTGGTTGAAAACTGTGTTTTGAGTTACAACCAAAGGGAAATGACTTTCCGAGTCTGTGGTCATAAAGCTTATGGCGCCGTTTCTGGACAAAGGCAGAGCCGTAACAACTGACAACTTCTTCAAATCACTTTCACTGGCTAATAGACTGCTGCACCGCGACACAACTCTGCTTGGCACCATAAAGTAAAATGGGACTTCCACCTGCAGCTAAAGTCACTTCAGTACGCGAGCAATTCACCACGCTAGTGTTTACATCTGGCAATGCCATGCTGACGGTGTATGTGCCCAAAAATATATATATATTTGTATATATAGTTGAGATGCTGTCTGAGTCTTCAAGACAGATCACTATGGTCTCTGGAATGGAAATGGCTGGGAGATCTGGGTATATTTCTTTCTGCAATATTTCTAATTTGAAAATAATGGAACTGTGTTGTTGGTAAGTTGAATTTGAAGTACAATTGTTCATAAGATCCGAATACTTAATTATATTTGGTTCTCTTAGTGTCTTAATTACAAAGCATTTCCTAAAGATTATATACTGATGTTAAAAAGGTGCTATATAGGTGCCCGACCCAGCACAAAGAGACAGGGAGGCACGCGTAAAAATAAAACAAATATTTATTTTTCTTCAGCTGGGGGACACGTCTTCCCTGTGCCCCTCAAACACAGCACAGTCCCACAAGCACAGTCCAAAACAAAAGGCACACTACTCTCTTCACCACTATTCCTCCCAGCAAGTGCTGTCCTTCTTCTCCCAACGGTGCTTGATCATCCGTTTCCGGTTGCACTTCTGGGTGTGGGTGAAGAATCGCCCAGACAGGCTCAGGAACCCTTGCCGCACCCACTGTTGGGAACTTCATCTCCCATAGAGCCCTGCAGGAATCTGAGGCACCGCTGCCACCCGGGGGTCTGCCATCTAGTGTCCCGGGGAGGTATTGTGCAGCCCATGACTGTTCCCCCGGATTATATGTAGAAGGGACGTCCAGGCCAGGCATCGGCCCCGGCCGTCCGTCACACTGTGTAGGTTTGAGATGGTTGAAGAAGGTGATTGTCATGCAGTGGAGCAACAGATAACAGCTTCTCTGCCTTGAAGTTCATCTTGCATTGGTGCCACATTCTAAGAGATTGCTGGATGACAGGATTATTGGTATATTCACAATAATTAGTATTTACAGGGGCACAAAGCAATGCGTGTAAAGACATACAGCAAGATTTAATTTCTGTTACTGACCAGGCTAGTGTAAATTCATCAGTTTGTGCCGATTTCCATGTCTTTGTATTTTGTATATTTGCCAACCAATATTAAAATTGAAAAGTAGGTAGTGCCATGCCTCCTCTTATTTTAGGTCTTTATAGAGTTGCCATTTGTGGACGTCTCAAGTTCCAAATAAATGAGATTATAATTGAGTCTAGCTTTTTAAAGAATGACTTATTAATGTATATAAGAATGCTCTGAAATCGAAGTCTAGGAAGGATATTCATATTGACAGCATTTATTTTCCCAGCTAAGGTCAACAACAACAACAACAACATTTATTTCTATAGCACATTTTCATACAAAAAGTAGCTCAAAGTGCTTTACATAATGAAGAATAGAAAAATAAAAGACACAGTAAGAAAATAAAATAAGTCAACATTAATTAACATAGCATAAGTAAGGTCCAATGGCCAGGGTGGACAGAAAAAACAAAAAAAAAACTCCAGATGGCTGGAGAAAAAATAAAATCTGCAGGGGTTCCAGGCCACGAGACCGCCCAGTCCCCTCTGGGCATTCTACCTAACATAAATGAAAC
>JANRMT010028232.1:0-10637 GCA_026402145.1 Polypterus bichir lapradei | reverse complement strand
GATAGATAGATAGATAGATAGATAGATAGATAGATAGAAGTGTATGAAGATAAACCCGATGGCCATTATAAACGACAAACCCACATGGAGGACTTGCAGCCATCACAATTCGGGGGGCTCCTCCTCACACCTCTGTGGTCCCTGACTGGCGTTGCCTCCTTGATCTTTGGCCCAGTCAGACGTTTTCTTTCTCTTCAGCTCTTCTGCCGTTCGTCTCAAACAGGGTTTGTCTTTGCCGTACCACAGTAACGTGTATATTATATTTATATATTCAGCCCGATTTCCCCCCAGCCTATCTATCCAGCTATCAGAATGTGAAGTGCACACGGCGCAGCTAGCAAAGTCAGGACGAGTGACAAATAATTGAGTCGCAGGGCCAGCGGATGGCAGAGCCACCGCATTAATTAATTAACAGCACTGCTGCCCATCTGATGCGCACAACAAAAGGCTTCTCTGAAATTAAAACGGCGGCACATCCGCAATGTGCAATAAACAAAAGAGCCCGTCCCGTTATCTTGGCAGCACAGCTTCATGATGTGACAAATGCCAGGCCACCATGCGGCAGGCAGGAGTGATGGATGTGCACCGAACCGACGGGCCGGACCTCCTGCTTGATGGTCTTTCTGGAAATGACTGCTAAATACCACTGAGGCGTTTTCTGCCATTTTATGATTAACCAAAGTCCCTTCCCATTGAGTGTATTTTTCATATAGCGCCTTTTGCAGAGCACAGGATACTCGGTGGTGTAACTCAAATTTGATGGTCTCTAGTACTTAAAAAAAGAAAAAAAAAAACTGGGCCACCACCATGTGAAAGTAAATTGAATCCAATTAGTCAAGACCCCATCAACGAGATACGTCAAGCATTTAAGGTCCGTCAATGGCCACCAGTCATAATTACACCTGATGGACCTGTGGGCACAAGGACCCCAATGACCCGTTCATTCAGCTTGTTAGGAGTGAAGCCCCACCACTGGCACTGCCTTTATGTGACAGTTTTTGTGCTTTTCAGTGATTTTGCCTTTTGGTGGACAAGTTCATTCTGGTCTGTGGCCCCTCAAGGTCACCCCGCTGTAGATGAAGCATCAGGTGTCTCTCGATGTCACCTAACCCAGGATGATCCACTGTGTCACATTTGGTCCTGCTTATAATAGATTGCCATGTTATCAGCTTTATGCTAAATACACTTTCGTATATTCATCCATCTTAATAAAAGCACAAGTGTCTCTGGGTCTCTCCTGTTGCTACGTCTCTGGTTTTCAACAGATGGCGCATGTCACGCATCACAAACATCTGCTTTAACAAATCCTGTACCAAATGGTGTGTAACAGAGACGTAGTGACCGGACACGTTAGCATCGAAGTCTGCGTCGATTATTTAGGTGGGTAGCACAGCTGGTACACCATTAAGGCTTTGTCTGCCAGCCCACCCGTGATTATAATGCAAAGTGGCACAAGGCGCTCCAAAGGCACCCATGTTACTTGTATATACTACTGCTGGAGTCTGAGGAGCCTATTTATGTGTGAGATCCTGATGTGGACTGGGATTGGGAATTTTATCCCCCCCCCGACCCCCCCACCTCCATAGGCCCCTAAGGGCAGCTGTGCCACCACACTCAGTGAAAGGCAGGAACCAGACCTGGGTGGGATGTCAATCCAGAGCAGAAGGTAGTAGAAGAGAATGCTGGCCTAACCTCGTTACCTGAAACAATCCCACGATTAGCAGGCCTGGCGTGACGGTGGTTGTGCCCTGTGATGGACTGGCGTCCCATCTTGGCAACCAGGGTGTTCTCCGGCACCCTGTGATCCTGAATTGGATTAGGCGTTGGATGGGGGATGTCACATGTTGGGTTGTGCCAGGACTGATTAGATTCGCAGGCTCCCAGCCACGTGGCAGTGACACTTGTTCAATGGGACACCATGATGGACCTCGTCAGCGACTGCTATTTTTTTTTTTGCTTCCTTGTCCAATCACAAAGCAAGCAAAGAATCAGACACAAGGCACTCGTCAGCACCAACTGGGCTTGCGCCCGGTAATCTGAAGGCACATCCACCACCTGAGCACAGGAGTCCACCAGGACCTGAGCCACTCTGGCCATGAGGAGTTCATTTCTTTCTAAAACGACATCATTCTGTCCATTGTCTTATTTATTTTCTGATAGACAAAGACGCCAGGATTGGCTCCACCCCCTCACAGTCATGTAGTGGACGAAATACACTTGAGGAGCGAAGGGGCGCTGTAAGACCACCAATAGTCTCGAGTACTCACTAAGCACGGTGGAGGGAGTTGTGAGGTGTTGTGTGTTGATTGGAAAATACAAGAGAGAATTTCACTGGACAATAAACCTCCTCACGTTTTATATAGCGCCTTTGGAATCTGCTGTGTCCGTCTATATTTATCTAGAGTGCTATTTAGAGCTATAAACTGTATGGTGCCTCTTCCATCTACAGTATCTCTCTGTCAGTCT
Source organism: Polypterus bichir lapradei (assembly GCA_026402145.1). NCBI lineage: Eukaryota > Metazoa > Chordata > Cladistia > Polypteriformes > Polypteridae > Polypterus > Polypterus bichir. The sequence continues at coordinate 8,171 of JANRMT010028232.1, read as the reverse complement.
GCTCTGCATGTGGGACAAATAATGACTCTGGACACAGTCCTGTGGACAATTTGGTCTTTCACATCTACCTGTAGGACGTATAATGTGGACGCTACGCTCACTAATCAGTGTGCCCGAGAGTCACCCAGTTTGCCCATGGGGTACATGTCAATAGGCACAATCAAGGAAGACTTTTACTGGACTCTCTACACGGGACGATAAGGAGCACATCTGATAGACAGACAGAGTGAAGTGTAAAGGGTGCTACAGTATATAACAGATAGACATAAAAGGCACTATATGATAGATAGAAAGAACTTTATTATAAAGTGCCTATAAAATCTACTGTGTCTGTCTATATCTATGTAATTAGAATACTTTTTAGAGCTATTACAGTATATATAGTGCCTTTCATTCTATCTATCTATCATATAGTGCCTTTCACTCTGTCTGTCTATTATGTTGTGCCTTTCACATCTATCTATCATATAGCGCATTTCACTCTATCATATAGTGCCTTTCACATCTATCTATCTATTATATAGTGCCTTTCACTCTATCTGTCTGTCAATTATATTGTGCCTTTCACATCTATCTATCTATCATATAGCGTCTTTCACTCTATCTATCTATTATATAGTGCCTTTCACATCTATCTATCTATCTATCTATTATATAGTGCCTTTCACATCTATCTATCTATCTATCTATTATATAGTGCCTTTCACATCTATCTATCATATAGTGCCTTTCACTCTATCATATAGTGCCTTTCACTCTCTCTCTCTGTCTCCTTACATGTCTGTCTTGTATATAGTACCTTACTCATCTTTCTATCTGTCTGTCTATCTATCATATAGCGTCTTTCCATCTGTGTATTTCTCTGACTAAGGTGCTCCTCTGCAGTAATCCAGCTGTTGGAGATCAGGGTCGTGTTTTATGTTGTTTTGCACACACATGTGATGAGACTTTCATGGTACCCTGGGCACAGATAATAATAATAAGGACCCTATAAGATGAAAGATGCAAAAAGGAAAACCACGAGGCTGCCACTTACTTGGACAGATCTCTCCCATGCTGTTGCCACGGAAACTGCACATTGCCCACCGCCGCTCGGTAACTGTAGACCCCCAGCAGCCCCATGCCAAGGGCGATTTTTGAGACCATCGAGCATCTCTTGTGAATGAGCAGGAAGATCAGGACCAGGGAGGAGAAGGCCAGGAAGGAAAGCTCCACGTTGTGTTCAGAGCTGGAAGGGAAGCAGACAAAGGCGGAGCTCGAGTTACAAGTCAGAGCCATCAGACGTGTGAAAGGAGAGGACAGTCGTGTGCGGCCATAACGCTGACATCAGAGCAGGACAACTTGTCAGTTACTACAGAAGCCATTTCACTCCCACTCACATGTGTGCACCACGTACTTCAACAGCAACAACAACAATTTATTTCTCGTAGAGCCCAAAATCATACAAGGAAGGCCTCAGTGGGCTTTGACAGACTTTAACCACAGGGTCCTCCCTCGGTCCAAAGTGTCCAGTCAGTTCAGATGAGGACTTGTTATGTCTGTGCACCCTGGGTGGGCATCCATGGCACAGACGAGCTTTAGGGCTAAGGGAAAATCTGCAGAGGAAAGGAATGCCAGACAGATGTGGGCACAGAGACTCGATCACAGACAGACCACAGACACCTTCTGAAACAGACAAACAGATTCTGGAATTCTGTCTAGAAGTCATTTCTGAAACTCGGACAGATACAGACATGCATATAAAAGACACTATGATAGACAGACAGACATGAAAGGTGCTATATAATAGACATGGGAAAATGCTACAGAATGATATGAAATGCACTATATGATAGATAGATAGATGTGAAAGACGCTATATAAAATACAACTAGACATGACACTATTTCAAGTACACAAAGATGGATGGCTTGACAGGAAATCACAATGTAGACTACACAGAGATACACAAACAGGTGGCTATGAAAGGCACTATATAACAGGCAGAAAAGGCACAATTGGAATAGGGATACTAAAGGACCGGGTCATTTTGAAAGATGCTATATAACAGATGGGCACTGGCAGTTACTGGGGAGGCCCAATGAAGTATGCCCGCTGGCTGTGCCCACTCAGCTCTTCTCCTATGTAGCTTGAAAATAATGGAACTAAAGTTGAGCCCCTTCACAATTTGGGCAGCAGCCAACGCTGTGGTTTGGGACCCCCTGGGGTTCCATTACTCCATCAGGGTGGCACAATGGGATAGCCCCTACACCTTACAGATATCTCTAGTGCGGCACACGGGCTTGGTGTTTTTAGACTCCAAACAACTTGGCATCTTTCGGGATCCTGAGACGTTAAAGCAGAATGAGGTAACGAGAAGTAAAGTGAAGACCCAGGCGTCCACTTCCAGCCTTACACAATCCGCCCAACTCACCTGTTGAGCCAGTGCCCAAAGTCGGGGAGGTGAGCCCACTGGACGCCCGTCTGGTTCAAGGAGCGCAGCAGGCGGCAGCACGTCAGAGTCACCAGGGGTGTGGCCAGTGCCAGCCACTTCTCGTGCCCCTTTAAAAGTCGGCCACCGTAGTCGTAACCTTCCAGGTCTTCCTTCGAAGGGGTGCAGACGCCGCCCTCTGGTGTCTCCTTGAAGTACTTCCTGCACACGTCCTGCAGCACCGCCACACACAGGGTGTTCACCAAGAAGTACCACGTCTGGTGTTCCTCTTCGATAAAGCTGCTGGCACCGAGGCTCAGCACGTGGCCCAGGGTGCCCGCCAGAAGAAGGGTGTCCAGCTCAGAAAATCCTGAATCTGATGACAACTGCGCCTGCGAGACAAAAAAAAAAAAAAATGAAATCTGTGCCCAAAATGTCACCAAATGTCGTACAAAAGGGAGCTGACTGGCACATAGTGTGTGAAAGCAGGGGGCACAGCACTGGTGCCACCCACGAGACTGTGGACCAATCAGAGCTGTCAACAGCATCTAAAAAAACATTTCATCCCCAGTGTGCCCAGTGAAAGGCGCTATATACAATAAAGACTAACCTCTCTGTTGATTGGACCCTGCCTTATTTGTCAGTCTTATGATGACTCCATTCTCCTTCACCGCCTCGTCTTATCCTTGCTGCTTTGATATTTACTTTCAGTCTTGTGATCACAATCAATTTGAAAGGCGCTATATAAAGACAGACACTGTGACTTAACCTTGGATTTGCGTCAATTTTACGATTGTCACAGTCTCTTCTGAGCCACGCCGTGTGATGGCACCTGACCCTCGCCACCTTAACCACTTTAATTGCTGTTAGCGGACCACCGTGGACTTCTTTAATCCTCTTCCGAGAACTTGGACTCGCTGCATTTTAAAAGTTCAGTCTGATTTTGCTGCCAAGCTCTTCAACAAATGAGCTGTGATTACTTTAAATGGCGCCAGCAAACGAGGGGCCTGCCAGGTGGCCTGGGTGAGCTGGATTTCTGTGTGGCATAGTTGGTAGAGTCTTGGACCCCACACAAGGATCCATCCATTTTCCAACCCGCTGAATCCAAACACAGGGTCACGGGGGTCTGCTGGTGCCAATCCCAGCCAACACACGGCACAAGGCAGGAACCAATCCCGGGCAGGGTGCCAACCCACCGCAGGACACACACAAACACACCCACACACCAAGCACACACTAGGGCAAATTTAGAGTCGCCAATCCACCTCACCTGCATGTCTTTGGACTGTGAGACGAAACCCACGCAGACACGGGGAGAACATGCAAACTCCACACAGGGAGGACCCGGGAAGCGAACCCAGACGGGTCTCCTAACTGCGAAGCAGCAGCGCTACCACTGCGCCACCGTGCCGCCCCCACACAAGGATGCCGGTTCAAATCCCACCGCTGACCCACTGTGTGAAGCTCCAGATGCAACTGGACACAGCCATACCAAACGTGTGTGGGCAAAGTGTCTTGGGGTGACGGTCACTACAGAAAAGGCGCTATAAAATGTAAAAGGAATGAAATAAGCAGACTGTAGACCCACAAAGTGCCAATACAGACTATTGGGGGTGTGAGGACAGAACTGGTCACCTACAAGACGTCTGTCTGTTTGTGTTACCAAAGGACACGGTGACATTGGTGAAAACAGGTGAGACCATCCCGGCCACATCGGACTTGGCACAGGGTGCCACCCATCACAGGGCCACTTTCTGTAGTTGGCCCTCAATTCATAGGAAGTGCAAGTGGTGCCATTTTCTACAATGGCCTAATCCTTGAGACGGGAGGGGGGTGGGAGGGTGACCAACTGAGAGTGACAGACGTGTGCCCCCCAAAAATCTGACATTTCTGTGTCTTGATGCTGACTAGAAGCCACCTCCTGCTTAATTAACTAGTGACAGGTGGGCTCAGTGCCACCTCACTCCTGTCCAGTCTTGTGATTTGTGGCGTCTTCAGTACATTGGCATCATCATTAAGGTCTTTGTGCAGCAAGACCCAGGACTGAAAGAGAGAGAGAGAGAGAGAGACGGCCACTTCTGTATGTTAAAAGCTGACTGGCTGTTGTGCCAAAGGAGGTCTCCTTTAGCTCAGCTGGTGTGGGGTGAATCTGAGGACTCGGGTTCAAGTGAGGATGTGCGATGGATAGGGGAAGAACCGGTGACCTCTTGGGGCTCGTCATGAATCACGGAGGGGAACAGCATGCAGATGTGTAATAAGATGAGTCCACCACCCACTACTGCCATCTTAAGGGGGACGAGAATCTGAAAGTGGGGGCGCCGACCTGAGCAGAGACAAATGGAGAGCTGCTGATGCGGGGGAGCGGGGTTTGGAGGGGAGAGAGAGAGAGAGAAAACACTGTCAGCAGGGGTGGAGCCTGAAAGAGAGACACATGTGGTCAGAAGGGGTGGAGCCTGAGAGAGTGGCACTGTCAGAAAGGGTGGAGCCTGAGAGAGAGTGAGAGAGGCACTGTCAGAAGAGGTGGAGCCTGAAAGAGAGACACACACAGTCAGAAGGGGTGGAGCCTGAGAGAGAGGCACTGTCAGAAAGGGTGGAGCCTGAAGGAGGACAAACACTGTCCGAAGGGGTGGAGTCTGAGAGAGAGAGAAGGGGTCACAAGGGGTGGAGCAGGTTAAAGGGAGGGAGAGAGACAAACATCATGTCAGAAGGGGTGGAGCCTGAGAAAGAGAGAGAGGCACACACACACAGTCAGCAGGGGTGGAGCCTGAAAGAGAGACACACACTGTCAAAAGGGGTGGAGCTTGAGAGAGAGAGAGAGAGAAGGGGTCACAAGGGGTGGAGCCTGAGCAGGTTAGAGGGAGGGAAAAAGAGACACCATGTCAAAAGGGGTGGAGCCTGGAGAACGAAGAGAGAGAGAGAGAGAGAGAGAGAGTGAGAGTGAGTGAGCCAGCTACTACATAACAGGCACCTCAGAGTTAGACACCTGACTTGACTGTTGTGATGACATCAGACAGAGTGGGCGGAGCCTGAGCGATGTCTCACCAGTGACATTAGGGGTCTCACCCATGATTGCTGAGGGGGACGGGTGAGTGTAATGAGAGGGACAAGCGCAGGGAGGCCAAGAGACAGAGAGAGTTGGAGAGCCTGCCGCTATGCAAGGGACCCCTCTGTGAGGGAATATGCTTCGAGAGAGGAGCTTTATCAGTGAAATGAATCATTAATGTTACTCGTACGCCCCATTGGCTATTGTGGTGTGGGAGGTCTACTTTAGCTCAGCCAGTTACGTTGATGTATCAGAGGCACTTAGGGGCTGAGGGGGATTCTCCTTCCTGAATCTGAGGCTCAGAGTTCACGTTTAGTGGGAGGATATGAGACAGAGAGGGGTGGAACCAGCCTGAGTAATTTGGGGTCTCATTTATGATCGCTAAGGGTTTGGGGGTTAGGTGAGTGAAATGTGAAAGGCAAACACAGTGAGAGTGACAGAGAATGAGAGCCTGGCACCATGACAGTGGCACTTCGCAGTTACAAAGTGCTTTGAGAAAGGCGCTATATAAATACAGTGTATTATTATTATTATTAAGTGCTTCACTGGATAAGCTGCTGCTTACTGACTCTGAACAACAACAGATGGACCAGCCCCACTGTGTGAGGTCCCACGCGATTCCTCATTAGTGGCATGTAAGGGGGACGCCCGTGTCCCGTTGTGACTAATGAGTCAGTCACCAAAGGTGTCGTCCGATATGCACAGAGAGACCTCAACATTCTGGAAACACAAATCCCAGGAGTGCCAATGAGACCCGACACCCACGTTCATCTTCTAACTTCCCAGATTGAGACGACACGGCGCTCCTCTACCTCAGCGGCGTAAATGAAACTCTAATGACGGCCATCATTTATATGCTAATCCAAATGTACTTTCATATCGGGGCCGATCTGCCCGCGTGTCTTGTTGGCTCGCTGAGCCGCCGTTTCCTTCATCGGATCTGGCAGATAGTCTATCAAATTAAAATCAACTGAAGGCGGCCATTAGCCAAACGCTTCAGGTCTGACTTGGTGTTTAATTACGCTGGGCATCGTGCAACCGCCTTCTCATTCTCGGAAGCGATTTCACTTCATTTGGGTCCATTTGCTGAGGAAGGGGCCAGAGGGGTGCACTGGCACTACCTGACTAGTAAAAGCTTTGCTTCCCCTGTCACCACTTATAAGCAAGACTGGCATCTCTCATTTGAAATAAAACAATGCCAGGGTTAACTTGAAAAGGTGTTGGAAGCTGTAGCTGGGCACACTGGCACTAACTAAAAAAGAATTGTTTCTGTCATGACACTGCTTCCTCTATCAGCAAACAAGAGCAAGACTGGCATCTAAATATCAAAGTAAAATGGTGCCAGGGTATCTGATATGGTGATGGGAGAGGAAGCTGGGCACACTGGCACTAATTAACTAAAAAAGATTCGTTTCTGTCATGACACTACTTCCTCTATCACCACATAAAAGCAAGACTGGCATCTCTCATTTGAAATAAAACAATGCCAGGGTTATACTACATGATGTTGGAAGGGGTAGCTGGGCACCCTGGCATCATCTCACTAAAAAAAGAACTGCTTTTGTCATGACACTGCTTCCCCTATCAGCAAACAAGAGCAAGACTGGCATCACTGCAGTTAGGTAAAATAATGCCAGGGTTTCCAACATGTTCTTGGAGGGGGTAGTTGGGCACATTGGCAGTTATTGACCAAAACAAAACATTGTTTCCATCATGCCATTGCTTCTTTTGACACCACACAAAAGAAAGACTGGCATCTCTAAATTGAAGTTAGACTTGCCAGGGTATCCAACATTGTGTTGGATGGGGCAGCTGGGTGCACTGGAACTATTTGACTAATAAAAGCACTGTTTCCATCAGGACACTGCCTACCTCCTCTAAGAGCACACCAAGGTAAGACTGGCATCACTAAATTTAAATTAAACAATGCTAGGGTATCCAAAATGTTTCGGTAGGGGGTGGCAGTATTTGACCAAAACAGCATTTTTTCCGTCATGATGTTGCTTCCTTTGACACCACACAAAAGCAAGACTGGCATCTTTAAAATGCTGCCAGGGTGTCCAACATGGTCCAGATGGACATCCGACCGACTGCCTTTTTCACTCCAAGGTCAAAATAAAGACACAAAGGGGCCACAATGTGTCACTGGTCCGGATTAGCAGCCTTACTGGCACAAGGGGGTCTCTTTTATTAATGAAAGATTCAACACTGGATCTCAGTGCCAACTCATAAAGCAATAGGGGGGGGGGGCCCCCACGTTTCCTTCCATTATTCAATTTCTAGAACATTCCACGGAGGGTCAGGATGGAGTCTCTATAACACTAGATGGCACCACTAGAGGTTTAAATGACATTTAATTTATCAACCCCTTTCTGAAAAGATGGAGAAGTCCCCATTAATTCAAGTCAAGAAGGGAACTTCAGTGTTTCTCTCTCTCTCAGACTCCACCCCTTCTGACTGTCTCTCTCTGTAACTCCACCCCTTTCTGACAGTGTGTCTCTCTCTCAGACTCCACCCCTTCTGATAGTATCTCTCTCTCTCTCAGACTCCACCCCTTCTGATAGTATCTCTCTCTCTCTCAGACTCCACCCCTTCTGACAGTATCTCTCTCTCAGACTCCACCCCTTCTGATAGTATCTCTCTTTCTCTGACTCCACCCCTTCTGATAGTATCTCTCTCTCTCTCAGACTCCACCCCTTCTGATAGTATCTCTCTCTC
>JANRMT010028204.1:0-17739 GCA_026402145.1 Polypterus bichir lapradei | reverse complement strand
TGATCTTCTATGTGCTCTATGTGTGTGAATCACTACTTGCTTCTTAAACCGGCTCTCTTCCTCCGACTGGACACAGAATCCATTACATTCGTGATATTACAGCTCTCTGAATAACTAAAATACTGAGATGTATACGTGATATCATTTTCATGATTATAGGAGTTAAAGCACGTTATTAAACATGGGTTTCATGGTGCAGTGATTGTGCACGACCTTCGATGAAATTATTTATTGCAGCAGTACTCATGGTTGGCTCTTGGCTTGTGGCGGCTCTAGGCAGAGAAAGAATCAGTGGCCCCTTCGCCCGCCAATGTCAATATGGTATCTTATGCACGATGGATGGCCACATCCGTTACGGACACTGCATAGCCACCTTGTGCTCATGACACAAGCATTTAACTTTTGTCAAAATTTGCCGCTGCGTTTTTAGCTGTGTCGTTATTTTCTCTTTCTGTTTTATATTCAATATACTGTATATTGGTGTGGCCGCCCCTGCAGTCCTTCCTTTTCTTTCCCCAAGTAACCGATCGCCACACAATCAGCTCTGTAATAGAAGTTAAGCCATCTGTAAGCTTAGAGCACCGATTCTTCAAAACGGTTAAGGAACACTGAACTATCTTCGTAGTACATATTTAATTATTCTATCCTTCACGCCAGTCCCAGTGAAGCATATAGATTATTTAAATGAAGTTAAAGTTTTACCTGTATAATATAATAAACATATTTTTCTGCATTTCATCTTAAAAATGACATCGTCATCATATGTAAGGTTGTGTAATATTATAACTGTAGTGCAAGTTTACACTGAGGTGATTGTACTTATAAGTCCTAACAGTTCTACAAGGAGCACTTGATGTTCTGATTGAGTGCGTTTAAAGTTCTTGGGATGAAACTGTTTCTGAACCGCGAGGTCCGTACGGGAAAGGCTTTGAAACGTTTTGCCGTGGCTGATGCAGAGTGTAATTGCTGCTGGATGCGGTACATTCTTTTTCCATTCGGCTACTGCTGTGATTCACACTCAGATACAGTGATATAAATACTCCGAGTGGTGCAGTGAGAGTAATATGGAAAAAGATGATCTGCTGTGGCAACTCCTAACGGGAGCAGCTGAAAGAAGAAGAAGAAGGTGCAGTGAGAGTAACAAAGCTAAAGCAGTTATGGTATTTGGAATACTATGGCTGTTCCCTGGACCATTATATTCTTACAAGTTAATTACAATCAGATGCGTTACACTAATAAACAATATGCGGTTAGTTTCAGTCTATTTATAAAGCAGCGTCAGGAAAATAAAGAGTAACCACACAGGAACAGTAGCACTGCTTTAACACTGGGTGCCGCCAGTCTGCAAAACCGAGCGGAGAACTTGCGTACGACAAGGTATGAGATACCGTGGAAAAGTGCATGGCTTTATGCCAAGTGTAGGTTTTATACATTGCGATTTGAACGTGGAAAAGTTCTTACGCAACATTTCTGTGCGTACGCACCGTTTATACATGAGGCCCCTGGTTCTTTAAGGTAAAACATCTGCTATACTAAGATAACAAAGCTCTTCCTGTTTATCAAATATGAACCCAATCACCACAGACCTTTGAATTGGAGTATTATTATAGGATTTTCACCTGCATTCCACTCATTAAAGGCCTGGCTCTTGTTTTTATCAGGACACTCGCAAGCCCAGACACTCAGACTCTCGAGTGTCCAGATCAGAGCCTCCATTGATTCAGCAAAAATCACAGCATCGTCAGCAAAGTCAAGGTCAGTGAATCTCTGTTCATCAACAGATACCCCACAGCCGATGGACCCCACAACCCTGCCCAACACCCAGTCCATCCAAGCATTGAACAGAGGAGAAACAGAACACACCCCTGACGACCCCCAGAATCAAATGGAAAAACACAGAGGTCCTGTCTCCACTCTGCACTGCACTCACAGTACCTGTGTATAGGCCAGCCATGATGTCCAGCAACCTTGAGGGGATCCAAGTAAGTCTTAGGATGTCCCACAGGGCAGCTCGATCAACTGAGTCGAACACTTTACAAAAATCAATGAAGGCTGCAAAGAAACTCTGCCGATATTCATGTTTGCACTCCATGAGAACCTACAGTGCCAGGATGCTGTTGATGTTAGACTTCTTAGGCGTAAATACCAGACTGCTCTGGTCGCTGATAGGTGAGCAAGTGACCATGGATCCTATTGAGGATGACCCCAGCAAGGACCTTACCTGGCACCGACAGTATCGTTATCTCCCCTGTAGTTGCTGCAATCCATGCACCCTTCCTTTTCTAGATAAGGATTACAAGTTCCATTTTCGAGTCAGTTGGGATGATTCCCGTCTCTGAAATTGAAGGAAAGATTGCTTGCAATGCCAGGAGGACTTTTACCACCAGCCTGGAAAAGTTCACCCTGGATACCATAGATCCCTGCAACCTTCCCTATCCTCAGCTGGGTCACCACCTGTGCCATCTCAGTGAGACTGGGGGTCACAGCTAATTGGAGGATATAATATGATATGAGTCAGACATTTTATTTTCTGCTCTGTTTACATTTTACTTCAGACCTTTGTCTGTTCCAGAAGTGCATCTGGAGTACACCTGTCACCTGCTGAAAAATACTTGAGAGTTCATCTTTAAAAAGAGCCTCTCCTGTTGTGCTGGATAAGCTGGAGCCGGGAGTGGAGGAGGACAACACTGACCTGGAGCAGAGCAGGAGAGCAGAACAAGAAGAAGGAATCTGGGTATTGTAAAGAAAAGCTTGTGTGTTGGAAGGTAGATCTGAAAAGTAAAGGAGTCTTTATGGAGCAGAGAGTTGGTGTAGTAGTTGTGCTCTTGTAGCAGGTTTTAATTGGTTTTATATTACTGATTTTTTTTTTTGTCAATTATCTCCAGACCTCTCTTTCCACACTTCAGTAAGATATTCTTCAGTCCTTGCATCCTGGACATTATTTCTTACTTATGTTGCATTTGTTTCACCACCTCACTTTAAAGCACAGGTCAAACTGCAGTACCAAACCAGGGTGCAATACTATCCCTGTCCATTACTTTAGGTGGGACCCTCAGACACCACATTCCTGAAGACAAAAGTCAAGAATATAGGAGAAGCTCTACAGAACACTGCAGGCATTTTCTAAAAGTGCAACCTGCCATTACAGATTTGAAATGTATGGTGCTAGAGATCGCCAAGCCACCTCACAATGTGGTGACACTGACATATTGTTCTATAAAGTAACCTTCAACTTCAACTTTATTATCATATGTACTTACTACAATGAAAATCTTCAAACCACAATCAAGAATACACAGCAACAAACAAGAGAAGAATAAACAGTTTTTGCAAAAAAAAAAATGCAAAAAACAAACAGAAATAAGAATGCACATACAAACAAATAAATCATTGAGTGTAAGCCCTGCAGGTATATGGACTCGAGTTGGCCTTCCACCCTCCAGACAGGAGTGAGCCTGCAGTGCTGAGTGTAGAGCAGTTAGGGCAGTGGATGAGTTTTATTTACAGGCCTGATGCCGTAAGGGAGAAGCTGTCATTCAGCCTCGATGTTCTAGCTGCTGTGCTCTTCTAGTGACTCCCTGACTGTAGCAGTGTGAACAGACCATGTGGAAGGTGGGTTGTGTCCTTAATAATATTATGGGCCCTCCTGAGAACTTTGGTATTATAGATCCTTCTAATGCAGGGAGTGCTGTTCCAATCATATTTTGCGCCACTCACTTTAGAGCCTGGTGGTCCCATGATATTCTGTTCCCAAACTAATTGTACATCTGTAGATGTTGCTGAGAGTAGTGCTTGACATGCCAAACTTTCTCAGCCTTCTCGGAAAATATAATGACTACCAGGATTTACCCCTCAGGTCTGTGACCTGGCAGGTCCAAGTGAGATCCTCAGAGATGTTAATGCCAAGAAATGTAAATGTGGCCATTCTCCCCACGTCAGTCTGTCTAGTGTGCAGTGGTGGGTGCTGTCCTCTCTTCCTCCGTGTGTCAATCATCATCTCTTTCATTTTGTTGATGTTAAGAGAGAGATTACTGTCCTGACACCACTTCATAAGGCGAACCACCTCCTTCCTGTACGCTAACTCATCACCCCCAGAAATCAGCCCAATGATGGTGGTACCATTCACAAATTTAATAATACTATTGTTATGCAGGGAAGCAAAACAGACATTAGTGAAGAGTGTGTACAGCATTGGACTCAAAACACATCCTTGTGGGGGTCCTGTATTTATGGTTATTGTTTTGAAAATGTGGTTCCCCACCCTGACTGACTGTTAAAGTCCAGGACCCCGCTGCAGAGAGTAGGTGGCACACTGAGAGTCGAGAGCTTGATGGAGAGGTTAGCTGGTCTCACAGTATTAAAAGCTGAGCGATAATCAATAAACAGCAGTCGAGTGTAGCAGTCCTTGTTCTCTAGGTGTGTAAGAACTGCAGCCAATGCTGTGCTAACTGTGTCCTCTGTCGACCGGTTTGGTCTTTATGCAAACTGTAGGGGGTCCACTGTGTCCGGTATGACTGTCTGAATGTGACTCATAATGATTCTCTCGAAGTACTCCATCACTAAAGGAGTCAATGCAATGGACTGGTAGTCATTAGGACAGTTAGCTTTGCTCTTTTCTGGCAGTGGAATAATGGTGGTAGTTTTAGAGCAGATGGAGATTGTGGTCTGTATAAAAGAGAGGTTAAATATGCCAGCCAAAACATCAGCAAGGGTTGAAGCACAAGCTTTGAGTGCACGTCCAGCAATGTTATCTGGGCCGACTGCCTTAAGGGGGTTTATCCTTCTCAGAGACTTTTCCATATTGTGAATGGGGGTGATGAGCCCTCACTAGTCCCCTTCCTGCCCATTGACTCAATGCCATGGCCCCTTAAGTGGGCATATAATTTGTTGAACTCATCTGGGGAGAAATGGCTGTCAGTGGTCAAACCTCTGCTTCAGTCTCTGTAGCCTGTGATTTCCTCCAATACCTGCCATGTACTCTGAATATCAGCAGTAGAGTAGAGTCCTTCCAGTTTAAGCTTGTATTTCTTCTTGGCTTCCTTACTATCTCTACGTAGATTGCATCTGCATTTTTTGTACTCACTGGCATTGCCTGATGCATTTGCCTTAGAGCGATCATGAAGCGTAGAGTAGACCTCTGAATTAATCCATGGTTTATTGTTTGACCAGATGTGTTTCAGCAACACAATAAAATCAGTGCAAGTGCTTATGTGGCCGGAAACTACCAAACTGTATTCCTCCAGATTAACAGTGCCATCCTCATTCATGGTAGCTGTCTTAAACACCCCCTGCTCAGATTCTTCTGTCCACAACTTACCAGTTGTCCCTACATTGGGAACTTGTTTGAGGAGCTGTCTGTATGCCGGATAGAGGAATACAGAGCCCCGATCGGACTGTCCAAAGTGAGGGTGAGGTACAGCTTTATACGCCCCCTGCACATTACTATACATGTGATTCAGTGTGCTTTGTCACATGTAGGAAAAGTAACGTGTTGTTGGTATGCTGGCATCTCAGTCTGTATGTTACAGTGGTTAAAGTCACCTGCCACTATAAACACTGCACCAGGGTGTTTGATTTCTTGTGCGTTTAAAACCTCAAACAAAGTCCCCTGTGCTGCTTTTGGGTTTGCATAGAGGAAGAATGTAAAGAGACAGAATGAACACAACGGTAATCTGCCCTGGTAAATAAAAGGGTCTGCATTTCAGCATTGGGTACTCTGCATCACTCAAACACTGTTTACTGACAGTCCAAATGTCTGAGCACCATCAGTTGTTAATAGAAATGCAAATACACCCCACCTTTGAATTTGCCAGATGCTGCTGTGCAGTCCCCACAATGAATGGAGTGCGTGTGTAGACGGACAGCTGCTTCCAGGATCATGTCTGATAACCTGGTTTGAGTGAAGATCAGTGCGCAGCAGTCTCTCAGTTCTCGCTGGGGCGTAATCCACGTTCTGAGTTCATCCATCTTATTTTTGAGAGATTGAATGTTAACAAGCATGAGGCTGGGGAGAGGTGGTCTGCTGGTCCTTGCCATCAGCTAAAGCCCAAATTGGTTTTGGACTTCTCGGCTCTTTCTCTGTCTTTTGCAAACCTCAAGTCCGCAATCTTGCTGTCATCTTTGACAGTAACCTCTCTTTTGAGAATCAAGATAATTCTGGAGTCAAGAGTTGCTTTTTCCAGCTTTGTCTATTAGGTAAGATCAAGCCTTTTTTATCTTCTAGGGATCTTGAGAAAGCTACTCATCCTTTTATGTTTTCTCCCCTTGATTACTGCAACTCGCTGTATTCTGGGATTAGCAAATCTCTGATACGCAGGTTACAGTTGGCCCAGAATGCTGCTGCTCGCTTTCTGGTGGGGGCAAGAAAGTCTGATTCTGTTTCTCCAATCTTAGCTTCTTTACACTGGCTGCTGCCTGTCAGTTTTTGAATTGATTTTAAAATCTTGTTGCTAGTTTTTAAATCTTTACATGGGCTCGCTCCTGCCTATTTATCTGACTTGTGTGTTTTACACCAGCCACCCAGAGTGCTTAGATCTTCTGGTCAGTTGTCTCTTGTTGTCCCTCGTACCGAGTGTCAAACTAAGGGGGACACACAGGGCAATTGACACAGATGAGCACTGGCGCACTTTGACAATATTCATTATAACTACAAATTACAACTTTAGGACAACACATTAAAGCTTCATTTTACTGTAGAAAATGTACCCCCTGTAACGTGCATGTATTGCAAACGACAACATGTTTATCATAACTTGAACACACTGAGTGTTTTTTGTCTTTAGTGCAGCTGTCCATTTGAAACTATGTGACCTACAAGACCTTGTCCGTGTGCTTTCTCTGCTGGCTAGTCGAGCTCATGGTCTCAGTGAGTTCTGTAATCTACCAGATGTCCTTATTTTCAAAACTTCTAGGCTTAGAATATTTTTGGCACAATCTAGAAGAAGCTTCACAGTAATTACAGGAGCTTCGCCCACACATCAGCGCTACATATGCAAATTGAAATACACAAAGCACACTTTACAGCACCAACTCGCGTTTAGCCTTATACCTGTGGAGTGCTGAAGGAGCACCGACTCAGAACTATAAATTGTAGGCCCAACACACAAATATAAATCATCCTTTAACATTATGCCAAAGTCCTCTCCGTCAGCTTGACTTCCATATTTGAAAAGTGTTTTGAAGGCGACCATGGCTTTTCTACAAGTAGTTTCCTGCTTTGTTAACAACTTTTTGTGCAGATCACTTTGACTCTCTACTTTGCTACTCAACAGAATTTCCTTCACAACCAGTCAGTGTTTGCTTTACAAACAGAATGGTAGAGATTTGGATCTGTGTGCATTGTCCTGTACTGACCATTGGAGGGTTGTGTTTGTGAAGTTCTCTTGTCTCTGCATGGCACTTTTTCTCATTCCAATATAAGAAATGCTTGTGAAAGTTCAATTCTGGATGGATTAACATTTTCTGACTTCATTAATGTAGACATCTCTGTTGTGTTGTAATGTTATTTTTTATTAGGTTTGTCCTGTTACACTTCCTGTAGAGTCTTACGAGATTATCTTAACTGTGGGTGCACTTGGGAGATCTTGCTAGTTGTTATGAGTGCCATAACCTGTGCCTGTAACTTAAGAAATTCTACTTATTAATAGTTCAGTTAAACCTTCTCCCTGCCTCATCGCACATATCGACATGTTGTCAGAAGAGAGGAGTTCAGCAAGACAGATAAACGTTGCATCGCTGATTATGCACAGCAGTATTAACATAAGCCAGCAATTCAACTGGGGTCAACTCTCGGCCAGCCAAGAGACACAGTCCCTCCAGCTTGTCAATACGCGAGTACTCTGCGTTGTACACTGAGACAATCCTGTTACTTGATCACGTACTTCCGGTGAGTGAACGCTGGCGCGACTTGCTGCCGCTACTCACCGGTATCCTTTTATTTCTCTATTTTATTTATTTATTTACTTATATATATATATATATATATATTAACAATTTTAATCCCTTTCATCTTATATCGACACTGTTGGCGATCTGGCGATTTTGCAAGTGTCCGAGTCTTTTGGGTTTAGTTCATCTTGCCTGTTTGCTTTGGCTGTGGTTTCCCACGGATTCATTTACCTGGCTGCTTGGCTTACCGGTGTGTTTGTCTGTGATGGGGCCTGGTAGGATTTGCATACTGCTTGTGCGGGTTTGGATTTTTATGTTGTTGGTCTTTCGACCTGGTGCTGGACTTTACCAGTACACAGCTGACGAACTTCTTCGACTTCGTTTTCATCTGGCTGCTCCACCGCCGGCTGTGCTACTTCTCCACCCGGACACCGCTCCCCTCCTTCGCCGAAAGTACATCCACCGGGGCTCTCGCCGGAACTTTCACCATGACAACTCTAAACCAATACCATCCTTCTGGTCTACTTCTCGTCACTCTTCACGGATTTCCGACAGGGCTGTTAACCACAGCGTTTTAACTGGCCTGACCAGGTCGGCTATCACTTCTGTTCAGTCTGACAGCACCGGTGTCAACTTCGGTCTGCTTAACATCCGCTCGCTTACAAGCAAGGGACATCTCGTCCAGGATCTCCTCACCGACCGTAAGTTTGACTTTTTGTGTTTGACTGAGACGTGGCAACAGCCCAATGACTTTTCGCAGCTCAATGACTCCATTCCCCCGGGGTTTGTTTACACCTGCCAACCTCGCGAGTCCGGCCGCAGTGGAGGTCTCGCGGTAATTTATCGCGAGAATTGGAAAGTCTCGCCGTTATCTGTACCTGTCTTCAGTTCTTTTGAATCCGTTGTTTGTCAACTCTCAGGTCCTGTTCCTACTGCTATTGCTGTTATCTACCGCCCTCCAAAGTCTACTTCTGTTTTTATAAGTGATTTTACTGATCTGCTGACCCATCTGGCTACTGTTTCTCCTAATATAATACTACTGGGAGACTTTAACATTCATATGGACAATAGTAATCATCCTCTTACCAAAGACTTTTCATCTTGCCTCGATAGCTTGGATTTTAAACAATATGTAAACTTTCCCACTCATACTAAAGGTCATACTTTGGACCTAGTTTGTTGCTCTGGACTTACTCCTCTCAACTGCAAAGCTGATGAACTATTATTCTCTGATCATTTTCTTCTTTCTTTCTATGTTAAAATGACCTTTTCTATAACCAAGATCCCTCGAACCATTTCTTTTCGGAATATTAAGAAAATTAATCCTGATATCCTTTCTTCTGCTTTCTCTAGTCTTTTGCACTTTAATGACTTGTTCACCCAAGAGGATTTGGTTACCTATTATAACAACAGTCTCAATAGTATTTTAAATTCTGTTGCTCCACTAAAAAACAAATCTGTATTATTCTCTCAGTCAGCACCTTGGTTTACATCTGAACTCAGGCTTCTGAAAGCAAAAGGTCGACGGCTTGAACGTCTCTACAAGAAAACTGGTCTTA
The DNA here is from genome assembly GCA_026402145.1 of Polypterus bichir lapradei. Taxonomy (NCBI): domain Eukaryota; kingdom Metazoa; phylum Chordata; class Cladistia; order Polypteriformes; family Polypteridae; genus Polypterus; species Polypterus bichir. The sequence goes on along the minus strand of JANRMT010028204.1, from coordinate 8,293 downwards.
CTATCCATAAGGAAATGTTTAATAATCATGCTTTGTATTATAAGGAGTGTATTAACCTAACTAAATCTGCATATTACTCTACCATTATTCGTTCAAATGAGGATTCTCCCAAGTTACTGTTTTCACTGTTCAATTCTTCTTTCAGGTCACCAGATTTTTTACCTGCCCACCTCTACTCATCTTCCTTTTGTGATTCTCTAATGTTATTCTTCATTGAGAAAATTCACAAAATACACCAAGATCTGGCCTCTGATGTCTCTTGTAGTTCTCCCTTTGTAATCCCACTCCCATCACACTGTTTTTCTACTTTCCAACTTCCCTCTGTGACTGATATCTCAGATCTCATTTGTAAGTCAAAACCTTCTACCTGTCAGCTCGACCCCATTCCTACAGTTCTGGTTAAAGCTTGCTTACCCTCCTTGCTTCCCCTCATATCTGCTATCATTTATTCTTCACTTACCACTGGAACTGTTCCTACTTCTTTCAAAGTTGCTGCCATCACCCCAATATTGAAAAAAACGGGTTTAGAACTCTGCTGCCCGTATTATCACCAGGACCCCTTCTACTCACCTCATCACCCCTGTTCTCCAGCAGCTCCATTGGCTTCTGGTCAAATATCGCATTAATTTTAAAATACTTCTGTATACATTTAAGGCTATTCATCATCTCTCTCCTCCATATCTCTCTGATTTGGTACAGATCATCATCCCATCTCGGTGTCTCAGATCCTCTTCTTCTCTTTCTCTCTCTGTCCCTGTCTCCCGTCTTGCCACTATGGGGAGCAGGGCTTTCAGTTGCTCTGCTCCTCGACTTTGGAAATTCCTTACCTCCTGAAATAAGAAACATCACCTCTTTCTCTCTTTTTAAGTCTAGACTAAAAACTCACTTATTCAAATTAGCTTATCCCACATAACTTTCTCCATTTTCCTATCTTGGAACTGTGTTATGTTTTATGTTCTTGTAATTTACCTGCTGTTTTGCCTGCTTTTATTTTCTTACTTTTATTATTATTTTTTTTTACTGTGTACAGTGTCCTTGAGTGTTTTGAAAGGTGCTTTCAAATAAAATGTATTATTATTATTATTATTATTACTCTAAGAAATGAAGTTAAGAATTGTAACTTATGAACAGATGAGCTAATTCATGACTGATTAGTTTGTGGTATTTCAAGTGACGACATCAGGCGCGTCCTAAGATGAAGGAAGATGCAGAGCCAGTGGTTTGTGCCTCAAGAAAAGCCCCAAAGCTACTTAAAATCTGCTTAAATTAAGAGATTGAAAGATGGTCAGCACTAGGAGTTATAAGGAAAGTGGAAAAGTCTACAGAGCTGGTGAACTCCATGGTGTGCGATAAAAAAGGAAATAAAGATTTACTGTACGTGTATTTATGAATCTCAAAGACTCGAATGAAAACATAAAAAGAGAATGTTACCAAATACCCACGAGAGAAGAACTAATAAGTGAAATGGCAGGAGCAGAGCTGTTTTTACAAAGCTTGGTGAAACTCAGGGCATGGGAGGCACTTTCAGCGAAAATGAAAATGAAAATGAAAATTGTAAAATGAAAATGCAGTCTCTCTTTTGCAATTTTATTTTCAAAGTCTGCATGCAAAATGCTGCAAAAATGAAAATAAAATGCCCCCTAATTGAAATGTCATATTCAGCCTGAACCGCAATGAAGCTGCGAAAATGAAAAGGAAAACATAAATAAGCACCGGCGCCACCAGCTGCTCATTGAGTTTTCATTTTCAAGTTCTCAGCATGCAAATAGAGAGGGTCAATATGTGGGGTTGGAGATTTCCCATAATTCTTTGTTCTTCGTAGCCGTAGAGCCACTTTGATTGACAGAATACTTTCCACTTTGACGGCGGTTTAATTCACGTGATGTTGATCTTTTTCATCCCCGTACTGCAAGCTTCATAGCGAAACCTTCTCACAAAATCAGAAGACCACTCATAATTGTAGTTCTGAAGTAATTAATGTGCTATTTAATTAAAAAATTTAACCTGACAGAAATTAGCCTTTAGTATGTCATCATTTACACTTATTTACACTCAAGTAGAAACGGGACGCTGGACTCCCTGCCCTTTACATATTCTTTGAGTTGGCTCGCTATACTTAACAGGACGGCTCACCTTTTGCTGCACCAGTTTGAAAAGCCCATATAACTGGACAGAGCTGACATTTTATAGGTGCTGTTACTATTAATGCTCTGCGGCTACATCCTCACCCACTGACCCTCACTATTGCATGTTGAGAACCTGAAAATGAAAATTCAGCGAGCAGCAGGTAGCGCCAGTGCTTATTTGCAAATGGCAGTATTTCATTTTCATTCTCATTTTTGCACACAGACTTTGAAAATGAAATTGCCAAAGAGAGATTACATTTTCATTTTATAATTTTAATGTTTGTTTTCATTTTTGCAGAAAGTACCTCCCATACTCTGTGTTTTGGTAGCTGAAATGACATGAGGACAGAACAAGGCGATGTTCATGTTATACTCCTTTTAGTCAGTAATCTTTCTTAAAGTTGCCATTTCAGACTTTTTCTTTTTTAATGATTAGGACTTATCTTTATTTACAGATAACTGCACACGGCTGCAGGATTTTATAAGTTGCCTTACTATCTAATAAAGCTCTGCTCTGTTTTGCCTGTTTCTTCATTCCTTACATCGTATTTAGTGCTGCACACTTTTCGAGTTGTAAGGTCTCACTCAGGTGGTCTCGATGTGAAGGCCTTCATCAGCAGATTTACTTTTCTTTGACTTTGTGGATGACTGTTTCCTGTTATCAGCGCCATATCAACTTTAAACAGAGATCTCATGTGAAAGGTTTGACAAAGCCCTGCTTGGTAATCGATTATTAATAAAAGTAAGAAATGGAGAAGCTCACGTCCTCTCCTGTCTCTCACCCTGAAGGCTCCTGCAGTTTCAGCTCCACTCCTCTCATCCATTTTGTCATCTGTTGTTTCCCACGTTGACATGGCTGCCCCGTTACTTTCGGTGTGAACGTCATCACCACCCTGGTGTCCTTGTATCCGTGTTATTGGGGTCTACATGAACTTCAGTGGTCCTCGTTCATTTGCTGTTGGGTTTGTGTGTCTCCATTGCTCTCTGAGTGTGTCCTGTTGGTTTGCTCACCGGTGGGCTTCATTGTATGTCACACTTTACACACATCTTGTGTGCCGACTTTATGTGTTGGCTAGATTGGTTTGCCATTTCTAATATTTTGGGTAATCACACAATCTTGAGTGGTGACAACTCAGCTGTTAGTGCAGCCATTGTGAAGCTTGGAGAGGGGAAAGGGTTAACACGTAAAGGGCTCAATACACCCATCTTGATACCACAGAAGACAGCAGACTGTGAAGGTGAGTCCATTTTCTCAGTCACTTCTCCTGTTCATGGTCATGGAGAGCTGCTCCTTGTCCTGGCAGTAAATGCTGAATGGAGGAAAGAGCCCTGGACAAAGTGCCCCCAGAATGCACACAAAGCACACTGGCAAACCACCCAAGTGCCAACATCAAATTACAACATGTGATTTTTTTTCACTGCCTTTGTTTTTTGTTTTATTTCCTCATTTTTGGGGTGGCACGGTGCTGAGTTAGTGATGCTGCCTGCCAGCTCCAGTGAGTCCTCACTTCTCATTCCTGCCCGAGTTCTGTCAGTGTGAGGTCTGCCTGCTCTCCCTTTGTCCCTGTCAGTTCTTCTTTTGGTTTTCCTCACACATTCATTAAAGACACGCAGGTCTGTGGTAATGTGCCTTACTGACATTACCAGTAATTAAATAAAATTAGTTAAGTGTCCTCTGCAGTATTAAGAGAGAGGCATTTGTTTGGGATAAAAAGGACAAAGAAAGGAAACTTGCCTTTTTCTTTTATATAGTGCAGACAGGCGATTTCACTGACCATATTAGTGCCTTTTGGGGAGTGTCGCGGTGGGTCTCATGTAGACTGGAGAGACAGCCTTGCCATTGACCGGCCGGGATGGCATTGTCGGTCCTCCACTCTTGCACGCGTTTCCCGCGACATCATTAACAATAAAAGTGCAAAAGAAAGTGCAAAGCGCCTTAATATTAGTTTACCGCGGTCTAGTAAAGGGATCCCGTGTTCGTAGTTGTCTGAGCTGTACCTCAGGGGAAGGAGGAAAAAAATGGAAAGTGCTTACGTTCACTAAAGGCAGAAGTAGTAATGGGCCACTCGATACTCAGGTTTCGACACTGTGTCGAGCTTTCGAAGCACTGGAGATCGAAGCACCACTTCGAGGCTTGCTTCAAATGTGCCCGTCACGTGATTTTGAGTCACGCTAGCGTAATGACGTCATTGATATCTGCGCAGTCAGCAGTCGATTTGGTCAGTTACTAGTCTGGTGAAGTGCTTTGGCTCAAGGCAGAAAAGCGGCTGTCAGTGATAAAGTGCGCTAACCCGAGATCAAATCCTAGTTGGGGCACAGATATGTTGAAATAACGATTTTGTATAAAACAGTTAAGTAGTACTTGTCTGAAAGTTAACAAATATATTTTGGAGACATTATGAACGATTTACATGGGGCACCTTTTTCCTCGGTGTGGAATCGTATCCACCTAGAATCTGTAACAAATTGATGAGCATATTTTGCGTAAGGTAGCACGTATTATAACAATCCAGAATCTATTCTACCCCACGTCGATCATATCACAGAGGCTAAGAAAAGCTTCACTAAAGCCGACGTGGTCATTACACCAGTATATGCGTAAGACATTCCTCATTAAACGTTTTTACTATTCAGTGATTCCCAGATCTGTTGCTGATTTGTATTATTGATTTCCTAAACGCAATGTGAGTAAAAGCGTGTTCTGCATAACTAATCACAACTGTCTTTAAAACAGAATCAGCGCCATCAACAGTGTCTTCTGCAATTTTAGGAAAGCCTCGGGATTTCTGCGTTAATGAGACAAAAAAGTTGTAAACAAACTTTGCGAATTCATCCAGAGGTGAACATAAGGATCACTCAAGTACTGACAAGAAGGAGCAGCTGAATAAGCTCATCTGGAGCCAAACTTTCAAAAAAGCATCTGACTTTGTCAGCAACATCCTTTCCTTCTGAATGCATCTTATCAAAGGCTGCGCTGGGTAAATAATAAGTAATCTTACGAACTGCAGCACAACAGAGTAAATAATTGACGTAAGTAGAATTACAGAAAGACTAAGCTTTTGTCGTTTCTGTATTCTTAAACCATCTTCCAGTTACATAATCCCCCGCAGTCAATGTCACATTCAATGTCCCCTGCTCCTTAACCTGTCTTGTTACCCAAAGCATCAACACTCAGTTTCATTCAAGGCTTTACCGTCCTTCCTTTCATAGACATACAATAAAACACATTTCCTCTACATGTCCAATAATAATAGTAAACTTGCAGGAACGAGAAAAAACACAAGATGGGAATATTTATGACAACAGCCAGGGTATCAGGATGAGAATGTGCCTTGTCACCCATTACGTGAGCTCGTCTGCCACCCCTCAGTTGCACTGGCATACGTTACACTCGGGGGCAAATACAATGGAGAATACCGACAATGTACACCTCCAGAAGTGGAATAAATCGACTGTATAAGTAGAACATTTCAGATAAACGATGAATTTTGTTAATCATAAACAATGCAACATAACTATTATATGTGTTGTTACTTTTTATTTATTCTCACCAAACGTTACATATCTACATGGGAAATGAACATGGGTAATATGTTTATAATCATTCTCACTAAAATACACTGTCAAAATATATTAATGAGCAAATTGAGACACATTAGCCTTTGGGAAACATAAAAAACCGTGTGCGCTGTTATTTCGGACAGAATGCATTGTTAACGTGACGCACTCTCTACTGATGCGATGTCATGAAAAAAAAGAAACAGCGCAGTCCATGCAAACTCAAATCCTCCTTGATGTTTGACCTTATGATTAATTGTCAATATCAAATCAATAAAGTCATTTTAAGAAGATGACAAGTCTGCTATAGTCAGTTTAATCAACGCTCCTTTTAAAAAGTTTCCTTATACAGAATATAAAACAGAATCTCAATGATACGGGACTCGCGAGTAGTAACCAATAATATGTGACACTGAGAAATTATAATTCCTAATAACGGGAACAAGTAAAAACTACGACTTCCTAAAACGGACACTGTAAATGTAGGCATTTCAATAAATACTTTAGGAGACTTGTGTGTGCATTTCAATATCGATTTAAGAACTACGTAGGCCACCTGTTGTACTATAAACGGTAGCTCAAGCAGCACTTAACAGTAAATAGTCTAACAGGACAATGACTGACTGAAACGAAGATGCTGCGCCGCTACAATAAAGGTTCACACTGTCACTCTGCATGTTTAGAAGGCGCTGGTTGGCTGAAACTGTTTATAGCGAATTGTCCCAAGTTGGAAGTGCCGTATAGCGCTCAGACACGAAAAGACACATTTAGGCGTGCTGGACAGTAGTTTGTTTTTCTACAATACAAATTCAGTACGACACCAGGGTCTCCAAACACACAAATATGAAGCTTATTACGTTTTACAGTGAAACTCTTTACATACACAATATAATTAGGGGCGTGTGCCCCCTGCCCGACTACGGCGGCCCAACCTTCCCTCGATAGCTCGATTCGCTCGCTATCCGTCCAAGCTTGTTAAATGGAGGAATAGAAAAAAAAAACTTTCACAAGAGGAGGATCAGCGACACGATCCCCTGGTGTTTTTACTGAGAGACAGTGACAACATCACTGAGCCACCTAATCAGGATAATTAACGAGCTCTGCACAACTGAACTACTACTACTACTGTTCTTACTGCAGCGGATGAAATATGTTGTTTGACATATGCACGTTAAAATGGTTTAATTGATACGAGAGTATCATTGTTGTATTCTCCTAATGAAGACAAAAAAGTTATATTTATAGATGTGTACTATATGACGTACAGTTTTGAACAAAATTAAGTGTTCCATAAAAAGGTTGCACGATTTACCTAATCTTTTCATATATATAAAGTTGATATATGACAATATATCTTTGACACTATGTATCAGACAAAGGAAACCACAGCAATCCACAAGAATCCTGAATTGTAGTTTAACCATATCAACTGAAATGTGTAATGTCAATACGAATTACAAAATATAACTAGAGAGTTAAGTGTCAGATAGACTCTCAAAATATAGAGGTCAATGCCTTTCAGTGTGCTGAGGCTTCACAAAGATTCAGTAACCAGTGACCATGTCTGCTCAAAGCCCTGTCATGATCCAATCTCGGTACTACGCATGTCTGAGGCTTTGGAGCCCCGTCATGATCTCAGTACTATGCATGTCTGAGGCTTCGGAGCCCTGTTCGAACCAGTAATGACGCAATCTCAGTACTACACATGTCTGCGCAAAGCTTCGACTCAGGCTCCCGTTTGAAGTACATATGGCATCAACAGAGTTAAAAAACTCAAAAGAATGAAATTGAAATGAACGTTTGTAGATGATCAAACAGAGGGGACTGGGTGGTCTCATGGTCTGGAATCCCTACAGATTTTATTTTTTTTCCCCAGCCGTCTGGAGTTTTTATTTTGTTTTTTCTGTCCCCCCTGGCCATTGGACCTTACTCTTATTCGATGTTAATTAATGCTGATTTATTTTGTTTTCATATTGTGTTTTTTATTTTTCTATTCTTTATTATGTAAAGCACTTTGAGCTACTGTTTGTATGAATATGTGCTATATAAATAAATGTTGTTGTTGTATCAATACATGTTAAATGATTGTGCCCGATAATACTTTGTGGCAAAAAATAAAATTATAAATTATACATCATACAAACGCTGACTTGTTGAATGCATAATGCTGCAATGAAGAGCTTTAGCAATACGGGTGACGACACATCTCTCACTATAATACTCTCATAAATATCCATTCTTCTCCTCATGCAACATTTTCATGCAACACTGAATATGTCATATAGCATACATCTATATATAATTATTTTCGTCTTCAGTACATACATACATGCATACATTAAAAAACATACATTATATACAACCCTCATGAAAATAGTAGTGGTGCCGTGGTAGCGTTACCGCTTCATAATAAAGCATACGTGGGTTTGGGTCCCATGTCCACCCACTGTGAATTATGATTCAACAGAGTCTGATTTTCTTTTTTTTTCATTAAACAGCAAATTAGAACGTGGACCGGGAGCGAGCAAGGCGAGAACACTAGTAAAGATATATCAAATGGAAACGTGCATCTTGTTTTATGTCTATAACAAAAAAAAAAATATTTGAGT